>OX104069.1:51788759-51837039 GCA_944474145.2 Dicrocoelium dendriticum | reverse complement strand
CGACGTTCTTGTAGAAAAGTGATAATCAAACTCAGGATTGCGTCGCTAATGCCGTTGTTCTGAAGCTTGTGAAGAAGAATTCGATGTCTAAGTGATCAAACGCTTTTGAGATGTCCAGGTAGATGACCTTGACCCTTGTTCCATCATCAAGGTTTCAGTTCAGCCGTTAGGTGCAATTAGTATTTTAACATTACATGAACGCGTTCCACGGAAACTATGTTGCGCTGTGGTTATCCAGTTGTAACTTTCCAGATACTGCATGAGCGCACCTGCGATGATTGATTGGATGGTACAGGAAGTAGTATTATTGGACAGTAATTTGTAGGGGCAGTGTGGCTATATCCTTTATGAATGAGGGTGACGGCCAATTGCTTCCACACTGCTGGAGTATGGTTCTCCACTAGACATCACTGAAAGAAAACGGCTAACGGTTGTTCTAGATCCCTAGCTACTACCTGCGAAGCATTCAGTCGAATTTTGCCGACTCCAGGAGAGCTGTAGATACGCAAAGATAACAACTTCTTCAACACAGCTTCCCCAGTGTTGGTGATATATAAACCCGACAGTGGAGTAATAGAGAAGAGGAAAACATTTGGGCTCGTTACCTGATGCAAAATTTGGGAGTAATGGAGCAGTAGGAGGTCGGCTGCTCCCAATGCTGACCGCGTGCACCCATCAGCCGTGACCAGTGATGGAATTCCGCGCTTCACTCTAGGAAGGCTAATAACGTGTCTGCACAGAAGTTTGAGGTAGGTGCAGAATCGCCTCATTAACTCCTGCTGATGCGTGACCTTGTCCTCGCGGATCAGTTTCACACAGAAGTTATGATGTGACACGTATGCGCTCCAGGTTTCGGCATTCGGGCATTCTCTGTGAGCTCGCTGTGCTAAATCCCTCAGGGACATACATTTACGTGTTCTGTCCCCCAGAAATGACTTATACTTGGTTTTAGATTGGGAAGACTTCTTTTCCGATGCATGCGCTACCAATGTGCTAAACGTCTTTGTGAATGTTTCTCAGACAACATCTGGGATGCATCCGGTTAAAAAAGAGGTATCTTTAACGAGCCTAGATACCACCTCGTAATGCGTGACAAAATACACATTTACATCCTCCTTTTCAGGATATTCGCACAGTATATGTAGTCAAAGAGTAGAGTAACATGGCCACGACGACCTAGTGGTGTGCTTGAAACTATCCCGTCGACCATGCATTCTTTGGTACTGAGCCAAAGATCGAGTATCGTCGGCTTGTTGGCAATTCGAAATCTGGTGGGCGGGGTGGCTAACAATTAGCTTTTGCAAATAAGCTTTCAACTGTGCACTATCAGTTGCTGGCTTTTCCACGCCGTACACATGAAAGTCTCCAACGATAAAAATGTGGCTGTAGGACTTGTGCAAAGCAGCCTGAGAAACGTGGTTCAGTTTGGAGTCCATTTCTGACTTAGAGTTTGATGGACAATAAATTACGCCTAGTAGACATGTGTCCTTGTTCCGCAACCATAGGCAGCACCAAATCGAATCAGAGGCGCGGATTTCCGGGTGATCAATAACCTCATCCGAGGTTTGTATTATAATAAAGAACCAAACCGCCACTTTTTCCAGTTCTTTCTTGCCGAAGCAGCGACATACCGGATACATTGATCCCAGAATCAGTTATCTCAATGCTTAACCAGGTCTCCGTAATCAGGAAGAGGTCACGCGGTTGTATAATGAAGTTCTCTAATTTCGACCAACTTACTAAGAAAGCTTTGGGCCTTGGCATACAAACCGGATAGTGTGTTTGTTGTTGTTGTGTTGTTGATGGATGTAATTTGTGTTTGTGTTTAAGCCGACTGTTGGGTTGCCGGCTTTTAATCACTTTTTGGTTTATAAATTTCAGTTAAGTTGCATGGCATCGTAGAGTGTTCCCGAACAGAAGTTTCGCTAGTGATGCCCTCTGTCCTATTGTGCGCCGTGGGTGCTGTTGTGTCGATCTCTCTGCAGGCAAAGGATTTACGGAGTTTGAAAGTTCTATCTAGTTGCAGACCACTCTTGGACCTGCGCCTGCTGCCTTTAGTCGGATGTCGGTTGGCAATCTGGCTCGAAACTTTGGCCGGTTATCCAATAGAATTTGCGTCAATCCCTCGAAGTGTAATACCACTTTCATTAATCCTGGACCGCAGCCCTTGAGGTTACGTGAGGACGGAACTTTTTTACTGTTTTGTGCATCTATGATATTGATTCGTTTAGTTCAGACCACACCGTGTCCTTATTGATTTACGGCGCATTGACCGATCAATAATTCTTCACGTTATGATTTACATCGTGTGTCATGTGATGCATGTGCGTGAGCTTTGGCCGATACCCTCTGCTTCGGACTGTTGTCTTGTCCTGCCTGACTACGGTCTGGAGGCGTGCTTTGCTTGACTTCGTGACTACGTACAATTTGGCAACAACATTGTCCAAAGAGTGCTTCGCGGGTGTAGCACCACTGCTCCCGGTCATGTGTTTGCGCATCGTTATCAGAGGAATCAAGAAGTTCGGGAACATCATGAACAAATATGGTTTTCATGCTATTGCTGTTAGGAATGCCGTATTGGTCACCTGCTTCTTTTTGGCGCTTTCCAATGTAGTTTGGGTAACATGCGCACCCGCCCGGTGAGTTGCGAAGACGAACTGCTGAGAGTAGGACAGCCTCTGTCAGATATGTTGAGTTCAGTGATACTCGAAGAGTTTGAGGTTCATCAGGGTGCAATGAGGTCGGGTGACGCGCCGCGCGTCTGAGCATAATAGGCGCAACCCGAATACCAATCGCATCGCAGATGGAATTCCACTGATTGCGATCGCCTATCAAATTGTTTTTATTGTGCCAACTTTGGACTAGAGTTTTGCACACGAAACTTAACGCAGCGTTGTTTGGTTAAGAGAGTGTCAGTCATATAGTTGTTGCTGGTAATTAGGGCTGGTTCGAAGGCACTACCGGAGTTGACGGTGATAACTGCGTCGCCCCACGTGTGCTCGGAACAAAAGATGAACCAACGTGTGTCTCTTTGGTGGGCTTATTGAGGCAATCATTGCGTACATCACCTGCTTGCCATCTGCACCGGGTTGTCTTCGCCTGTGAGATGTCGGCCTTATGGTTGAATCTCCAGGTGGAGCATCCATGATTGTAGGAGTGGAAGCAGGCATGTTTAAAGCTTGTCCGGTTATGGGATTGAGATAACCCAGAGGATTTAGAGACACAGGTGCTGCAGCGTGGTTGGAGCGGCAGGCTCGCTTATTCGGCTTAGAACCGGAGCATCCGTTGGCTGGTTAAGGTATTAGTGTGGCCATATTTACCTCCGAGGGAATGATCTTAATATTCACTAAACGTGCGATTATCTCAGTCATCCTGTCGAACTTCTTCGTGAACAAAGCTAAAGAATTGACATGCGGAATGACGACCTGTTAGACAAAACCAAAAGGCGTCAGCAACTTTGTTTGTCTGCCTCACTCCTTAGATGGATTTTCGGATACTTTGCAGATGGTACAATCTAATGCATATAGAGCAGGTTATCCTGATCTTAAAGACTTTACTGCAATTCTCTGAAGAACATACGTGGAGTTATACCATGTATGGAATGCTGTTTGCACTGTGTTCGTTTCCAGCGTGGCTAGCTGAGCCTTCAGTGCGGTACAGGTGCTTACGTTCGAGGAATATCCTGGAACTCAGGCATGCCATTGACACGCAACACGTCTATACACGCGTCGGAGTAGAAAGTTATCCAACCTTGGACTCTAGTTTGATTGTTCGCGCGCCAAAGTCAGTCCGGCAAGCCAGATAGATGTTTCACCGCCTCCCGCAATCGCAACATTGCGCTGACTAACAGATTCAATGATCAGACGTCTCGCAGTTGTACCCAAGCACCCACACAAAGCGGCGGAGTGTATTGATCGGCCTGCCTTACGCGACAATACAGGTAGGGCGCTGATAAGCGTCCGTAAGTGTCTCGGACGCAATGCGCAGTAGATAAGCGGGGCCAAATGACCGTAAGTTAGTAATGCTGTAGCTTGCAGGGATGGGTGCCGGGTAGGTTGGGAGTCCTCAACTTCTTCTTCCGAATGAGAGCAAGATGATTCCCGTGGTTATGCACGTAGAACTCGAGAAAAGATATGCTACCATTGAGAACTAGAGCAAGAGCATGATATAGACTAGTTAGATCTAAGAGATGAAGAGCACTGAGTACAGCTCGTCGAATTGCTTCGAATGAGCTCACGCACAAAATTGTGTAGGGGAAATTAGAGTATCCACGAAGGGCGAAGCTGGAGCCGAGTTAGAGTGCGGCAGTAGGGCCTTATTGAACTCTTGCAATTAAACAGTATCACTTGGGGTCATGAGGCTAAGTTGCCCTGAATAAACCACCAAACTGTCTGCAATTAATATCTCTTTTAGGGCATCGTTTACCTTGCTTTACAGACAACTGGAGTGGAATGCTTTGGTTACCGAATCAATCTCACTCATTTAACAAACAAATCGAAAGACAAAGGCCTAATTCATTCAGCATATGCAGCTCACTGAAAAGCGCAGCAAATAGTCCTTGTTACAGAACCTAAGGCCTTACTTCTACTTCAGAAGTTAAACACGTTTAGCGTGGATGCACGTTATGTAAGTGGAGAAGAGTCTAACAACCACGGCTCATCTCAAAGTCACTTACTTTGAGGTTTAGTTCAGCTGCAAAGCTGTATAATGGTTTTGGTGGGTTGAAGCTGTTTGCCGATGCCAGGCACAGACACAGAGATAGGGCAGACAGATCGGCAGCAGCTGGCAGGGCAGCCGGAACAGTTTCTATTACTGGAGCTTTTGTGGAGGCCGTCGAACGACCGCTTTTCGTCTTACTCCGTCTGTCAAACATAAAACATATCTTTATTGCGACGAATAGTAAGGCCGAATTTAGTCAGTAGCAAAGATTGCAACAGCTGGTCAAAGCTCAGCCTGTCGAAAATATTACGTTGCTCGTTACAGCCTTAAAAATTAAACTAGGAACTAGATTACGGTACCTATCTTAACCCACGGGTCCGTGTGACGACCCATGCAAAAATATAACTTGTTAACTTAAAGATGTACTTGTAACTGAATAGGGGAACCAAAAAGTGGTATTACCTCGGGACACCATAGATCACTAACGAGTCCTCCAGTTCAAGACACATAATACGCTGGTTGATCGGAACATAGCAAAAAACAGTCATGAATTTCCATGAACCTGTCGACAGAAATCAGGTATCGCAGTGTTTGTGCTTGAGTTGTACTGGATTTATTCTCTGAGCATTTTCTGGTCTACGGTCAATACAGCCAGAGACGCTGTGCCTTACAGATCTTCGAACGGTCGATGGTTAAAGTTTTATTGTTTTGTACCGGGTCTCTGGAAGGCAGTGGAGCCTAGTTAAACAACTCGGCATCTCGGTTGTTTTAGTCCGACACTGAGAGAGATGGCAGTGTTGTCTAGACCTAGATGTATCCCGTGTAGAACGTTTAGGTAACTAGTCTTTTATCCGAAGCCCGGTGAATAAGACCGAAGTCCTCACCAAATGTTGGGTAAAAGAGCCTTGCTTGAGGTAAGTTGGCTGCAGTAATGTTTGTATAGTTTACTTCAAGCCAGTGCTGCCGATTCGGATCGGCTATCTTTGGTTTCGCGCCTCGGACATATCCGAGAAACTGATCAACCTGGCTAAGTCATTGCTTTCATAGGGACAACTTGTACCCTTGTCTATGTCAAGTAGCATTGAGTCGTATTTGCACAGTGAGTCCGGATTTTTGTGCCGAATCTAAATCACTGCATTCAGATAGAAGGTGGTCGCTGCCACTCTTTCATTAACACTCTGCAGGGATTGCAAAACTGTGTAGGCATCAGCTTTAGTTTGCCGCAACTTTAGCCCGCGCGACCTATTGCCAGTGTAATTTTCGTCCCCTCCAGAAAGTGTGCTACTACCCGGTTTCCAAACACGAAGTAGGGAGCTAAGTAGGGGGTTACATCTCAACTTTTGACACAATGGTCTGATCACAAGGCAGTGGTGAGAATACAAGGAATCGAGCTAGCTGGTAGACGTCGAATAGTTCCTCGGTCTCATCCGTCCCAGGAATCTGGTGTACAGCAGCAAAGTACCATGCCCCGTTAATAAGAAGTAAGGGACAATGACTTCGATTAGTAGCTAGTCACATATTCTACATTGATGTGCTGTTAGTCAAAACTTGTGACTGTTTTGTAGAACTAACGCTTGTCAAGCGAGAAACAACCACTTCCGGGCACAATGCTGTCGTTTGACTCCCTGGAACGGGATAACCAAGTATCACCCAATTGATACCGCAGGTAGTATTCCGGTGAATCATCCAAACAATTTATGCCCGTAATCTGGTTGAGTTGGGTCCCCCACAGAACTGATTACAATACTGCATTCAGCATGCGCTGAATGCAGAATTATCGGCAGAAAATACGTGATTACTTTCACGGGTGCCACTTTTCCGTTTTAAATTCGAGTAGTGGTTTCCAGCGTTTGGACACCAGAGTATCACTCGACGTGTGTATTGGCCCGACCGATTTGTCGCCACTTAAAACCAGAAACAATGCATGTACTCAATTCATTAAGTGGAATATATTGCTAGATCCGTTTGCCACTTCCTCAAAACATCCTGTTTTTGGAGTTGCCCTTTTCATGGTAGATCTCAATTAACACGATACGTGACCTGCATTAAGTGAAGGACATGCAGACGTTAAGACAATATTGCACCTCTATCCATGAGCACGCTGCGCGTCTAAGCTTGTGACAACCCTGCGTGATTAATGAAGCAGTTTACCTTACACCCACTTACAAAACATACATACTTAAGTTGCATCAAGATGCATCACACACCACTAGACGACCGAATAACAGCTCCGCATGTATTCATCCACGCTCAAGGCGCTCTGCGACCGTCGTCCCAACCACACGGAATCCAAATTGGACACACAGTCCTCAAACAAGCACAAGCGGCAAGTCCCTCTCTTTTATGGAGCAGGTACATTAGCGTCTAACCCACTAATTGTATAACCAGTCGCGATTAAAACGACACTAACACAATCTCTTTCGATTGTACCTGTGGTTTTAATTTGCGTTGGTCAACGAAGAATGACTTCGTTGCATATATGACAGCATTCACCACAGTAACACCATCGTAACCTCCTTCGAAGATACGCTCAAAAATCCAAAGATGTTCACAACATGCAGAATATTCAACTCCATCCGCTGATGCAAACGTTACTCGTTTGACTTAAGCACTGGGTTTCGCCGAAAGTTCTGAGTCCACTGCTTAGAGTCGCAATCAAGCTGGGCCTACCACACAAGTCCTGAGACGCAAAAGATCATCTTTTTTCAGTTGTTGTGGTGTTCTCCGAGCTGGGCAACTTAAGTGCGTACGTTTCGCCACCATTCGAGGTGGCATCTTCAGTGCAGGGTTAATAGCAGTCAGATAACAGGGGCTTGTGGAAAACAAATCCAAATATGGGTTATTGGGTTCACTTTCTATCAGCTCCTACTATCTGAATACTATCGATACTGCACTAAAGATGCTACCTCGAATGGTGGCGAAACGTTTGCAGTTAAGTTGCCCAGCTCGGAGAACACCACAACAACTGAACAAGCATCCCGAGCTACCAAAATCCAAAATCATTTCGAGGTCGTCTTTTGGCCTACCTTTTTAGTGTTGATCTATAATATTAAGCTGAAATATCAAATTATTAAACAATCATATAAGGTAAAAGTAACCAAAGGAATAGGAGAGATATGCCTGTATGTATAAAGATTCCACATTGACGTAGTCTTGTGAGGATGAACCTCACATGTTACGTCCGGGGTAGACACCAGATTTGTGTTCACAATGGTTACTGCTGTCCGGTAAGAATAAGATGGCACTATTACAATCACACCGTTTACAGGGTGGACTTGCAAATCGCAGTCACGGTGTACTCACCTACTAGAGGTACCGGCTGACTTTTTTGAGTTGTCGGCCACTTGAGGCATCTTGTCAGGAGCAGGCTCTCCCGCGTCTATTGATAAAGGTTGAGTTGTTTTCTGACAAGTCTCTGTCAGGTCATCGTACGCGGATCTGTCATGATAAAAATAAACATCACTGCATAATTCTTTACATTATGAATTTTCTCAATCGTTGCTTGTTGAAATGGAAACCGATGTGATTTGACTATAAATGTTAGGCGGCAAAGCGAACGCAAAACCGGACACGATGTCGCAGCCAGGTAATAAAAGCCGACACCTCTATCACTAGCTATTATTGGAATGTAGAGGATCCAAGATGTTTGTAAGCACCTAGTGCTAGTTATTAGAGCAACATTTTCACATGGAATACAATCGTTCGGATTGTGAGATCAAGTTCCCATGCTGCACATGTTCACATGAAGTGTGCGGTATATTGCTCTTGGTCATGCGTTTCGTTCTGTTGTTGATGAAAAGTGTCACTAATGTCAGCTGGGCACTGCCTTTCGAACAGCTAGGTGGCCTAGGGTTACTGTACTCTAACTTTGGAAAGCCAAACCAAGACACCATCCGTTCCCGGTGCAGATATCCACATTATTCTCATACTCCCTAACCAACTGATTATATCAGGGCGACGGTGAGATGTCAGTAACTCTTCCAGCGATGCTTAAAGTGGTATGTATTAATCTGTTTCCACACAGGTTCCTTTGCTCTTGGAGCGGAAGTAATGATAGCTAACGTTTCAATCGTTTCATAAAGACAATTTATGTGTGCTAACCAAATTAAATGCTACCGCAGCAAGTTTTAACGCGTACAACCACGCACAACTCAGCGGATGCCTGCTCAACCATAGTTTTGGTAACTTAACCACATAGTACATTCTCCTTTGCAACAACTTTTATAGGTGCGATCTTCCAACAAGGAATTGCACAAGAAACGCCGTAGTCCAAGGACTAATAGACAACTTAGCACTCGTGGATGCGAGGTACTTGAAAAACTTTCACTTTCGTATAGTGTGCTTCATGTAACAAATTAACATCAGCATTCTGTGGTGGTTTACTGTGACTTGCTTACAAGTATGGAATGGATTTGCTGATTACCAAGCTTAACCTCCATTAGCGTTCATCTTTCAATTTATCAGTAATATCATGTAAGAAGCGGTCTAAACACTACAAGTTGGTAAATGCAGCTTTTTAAGGCATTCGTCCCAGTAGTTCACAAGCCACGTAGCACAACCTAGTGCGGCAAAGCTGCCATGGCTAAAGATGCTGGCTATTTGGCACCTGGCTCCAGCGGTCATGTGTTCGATCCCCGGTAGGAGACCAAAGGAATGTACACCACGGACGAGCCCCAATGGGTCGAAACGCGGCTGGTGCTTTTCCGGAATAGGCGGTGCTATGTAGCTTGTGAACTACTTGGCTGAATGCTCTAAAAGTACAACTAAAATCCTGTTACTCACGAGTAATATAATATAGATAGCTTCTGTTAGTTGCAAATGTCATGGATACAGCGTCCAGCGAGAGGACGTCAGCACCTCGCAGGCTAGCCATTGTCCGTGATGATGGAAGATAGGGGGAGCTATATCCCAGTTAACTCACAAATTAGGCTGTGCTATGTAGCGTGTGAACTACTGGGATAAATGCCCTAAAGTTCCAACAAAATCCTGCCTTTGTTGAAATTTCTTTGTACACTACGTCTCGGCACTTCGGCATCTACTTGCTTATTTTTAAACTCTATTTGCCCTACTGAGCCAAAGAAAACGATGTGGGGCGCAAAATGATGTGGAACACATTGAAGTCATTTAGTTCTCATCAATGCTGCTTAAATACATTACTCGTTATAGTTAGTAAGTAAAAATGCTTTTGTGTTGCTGAGGCTCGAATTAATACATTAAAACAAGGGCCGTGTCTCAACTAGTTGAGAATATACCAGTTAATTAAACTACGTAGGTGCAACCAACATAGCGCAAATAGTTGACGGGAGGGTGGTGTATATCCCAACTATGTGCTTAGTAAAATTAAGTAGGTTTTTTTATAAATTAGCTCAGGGATAGTCGTATATTTCTCGGTAGTCACTATTTCGTTGCAGTTACGCACCAAGGTCAAAAAGATGGTGGTGTAAAGTCGTGTTTAACCCGCCAGTGTCTTAAATCTAGGTCACATGACTTACCAGTATCACAGGGTAGCTGTCTCTTAACCTTTTAATAGACTATATAAATAGCCTCCAGTACGCAAGTGAATAAGGGTGGAGGCAATTGTGATCAATAGATTGCCCTTAAGTAACTGGATTTTAGTGATAATGACCGCTCAAGTGGGACAAAAACCGGAAGCATTTTGTCCGGCTCGTGGCCGAAAGGAACACAAGCTTGGTTTGTAATCTAAGGTGGCGTGTTCGTGCCTGCGAAGGGGACTGGGTGACCATCACAATATCCTTGGCCTACGCGTGACTGATGGAAGCTGCGCTGCAGCGAAGCCTCGGTACGACGTACCGGCGAATTGCTGATGCCTTGTCTGCCGCTCCGTGAATACCTTTCGGGTGGTCTCTAATACGGCTCGCACTCAGCTCAACTTGATTACAAAAGCGTCCTAGTGAAATACTGAGTATGTAGCGCTACGCTTAAAATGTATTTGAGGAATACGTAGAAATATTACCTTACCCAAGCGGCTCGGGACAAACAAATTGGTTGCTCTGCAGCAGTCTGTTGGTCGCTCGTATTGACGTATCATAGGATTTTGTTGAATATACGACGTATAGGTCATGGCTGTGACATGAACGATGCATTATATTATATGATATTATATGTACTTTGCTTTCTTGCTGCGGGTGACTAAAACACACTGAAATGGGATGGTCGCCCCCCTGTGACAGCAGTAACCATTTGTGGTCTCCCAAAGCACTTAATGCGCGATTACTGATTACTATTTGGAAGCAGCAAGTAGAGTTTGCTCTGTGTAGGTGCATCTACTGTCACTCAGGGACAAAGACCCGTTATGTTGTGTCGCGCCCAGTATATTTTGCGTCGGCAAAGTGTTTGTCCAGGAATTACTTAAATTCCGACAGCGACTTTGCCTCAACTACCTACTGTGCTAGGTAGTTCCATACATTCACCACTCTTCATTCGAAACACAGTTGGTGTGCGACCCGGTTCAAACCCGGTGCGACAAGCTTGTAACGGTGTCCTCGTGTGCTGCTTGGTGTGCGCAGATGACGCAGCGGTCTCAACATGGGAAATCTCCCAGATGTAATATCCGGTGCGCCATGATGAGGTCAACCCGCATTCGAGGGCGTACGGCCCTAGTTTCTTACACCGGTCGTCGTACGGCACACCTCGTAAATTGGAAATCAGCCTGGTGGCGACATGCTGTACTCGCTCAATCTTTTCTACCTCGCCCAGGTTGATAGGACAATACGCGGGAGAGCCATACTCTAGCATTGGTCGTATCATTGAGACAAAGAGACGTGTGGCAATCTCTTCGGACCAAGTGCTGAAGCTGCGCTTGAGCGCCCAAAGCATATGAAGGCTGTTTTGGTAAAGCCTATTCATCTTGTCCACGGACTTTAGGTCGTAGCGTGAGAGTACACCGAGGTTGCGCACGAAGGGCACGGGATGTAACGGTTGACCAGCCACAGTGTAGGTTCGACTGTGCTCACACTTGCCCAACCTCATGAATTGCGACCTGACCAGGTTGATCGGAAGCTTGACCTCTGCAGACCATGTGGAGATGCGCTCGAGCTCCTGCTGTAGCAGGTCACAACCATTGGGTGTGCGGATTACCCTCCACACCTTCAAGTCATCTGCGAACAACGCACAAGGTAATTGGAGTAGCTGAGGCACATTGTTTACATGGATGAGAAACAAAGTCGGCCCCAATACAGTGCCATGGGGCGCCACTGCTCGATGGATACCAGTCGGTTAAATGGTTGTCCACCTGGACCCTCCACTTTCGATCAACAAGGAAATTCCTGATCCATTGATGCAGCGAGCCACCAACACTGCACACCCTCAGGCTGTCGAGGAGCGCTGCGTGATTCAACTTGTCAAAAGTCTCACTGAAGTCAATGTAAATGACGTCGACCTATTTGCCTTGGTTCAGCGCTTGTAACCATTCGTGCGTCGTCAACAGTAGGTTGGTAATGCACGAGCGGCCTTTCACGAAACCATGCTGTGCGGGCGTCAAGAGGCTTTTTGACTCGAGAAGCTGCAGAAGGCTATTCTTCACGATCTTCTCGAGCGTCTTTGCCAAAACAATGGTCAGGCAGATCGGCCGGTAGTTATCCACTTTGCTTGGGTTGCCACCTTTCGGTATTGGCTTTAAGACTGAGTATTTCCAGCCGTCCGGTAATATTCCAGTGGATAGTGACCTGGTGAACAGCTCTGTTACAGAAGGTGGGATGATGGCCGATAGGGACTTGAGAATCAGTGGTTGGATTCCATCTGGCCCATCAGGCTTCGTCTCCTCAAGACTTGCTGAAAGCTTGCGTACATTTTTAATGCTGCAGTCTAGGCTGTCAAGTTCAGCGGGAGCGGTACTCGTCGAACTCGTTACAGACACCTGGTCACTTGCAAATACGGAGGCGAAGTGTGCCGCCAATGCTGATGCATGATCTGTGCTCGAGGTTAGGGGCTGTCCATCAGAGACTTCCAACACTGGAACATTGCCTCAGGCGCGGTTTCACGTAGGCGAAGATCCGCTTGGGAGCAGTTTTTGCGACGGTTGCAAGCCGCTCTTTGAAGCTTCTACGTTTTTTGTTTTCGCTTTGTTGCAGACATTTTGCCGTACCTTGTAGTTGGAGGTTGTTGGACGGAAGTAGCTGATGATGGGGTCGGAGTTGACACCACCAAACTGGACTTCTCCAAAACTTTCGACTGCCTTGGTCACCGCATCCTACTTCAACGGCTACAGAGCTAAGAAATCAGAGATCTTGTAGTTGGTTGGATTGGCAACTTCTTTCACCAACGGAAGCTTCAAGTACATGTTAGGGGATCACTCTCTAAGCCAATTGAGGTGGAATGTGTTGTTTCACAAGGCTCAGTGCTGGGACCGAGCTTATTCCTGGTGTTTATCAACGACCTGGCATCAGTTATCTCCTCAAATTCCCTGCTTTTCCCCGATGACGTCAAGATATGGCGGGCGATTAGTCACAATCCGGATCATGGACTGCTCCAACATGACCTAGACTGCATTTCCGAATGGTCAAAGAGGAACATGCTTCACTTGAACATAGCTAAGTGCAAGGTGATACACCTGCGTCACCAGCTGGTGAGCGTTAAAAAGCTTGGAGACCACAACTTCTAGAAGGCCTCTCAGGAGCGTGATCTGGGTGTATTTGTACAGGAAGATCCCGGGTGTTCAAAACAAGCAGAGAAGGTGACGAGAACCGGCAATCAACACTTCGGCCTTCTTCGCAGAGCCTTCGGTCGGTTTGAACCATCAATATTTCCCCAAAGGTTTAACACCTACGTGCGACCGCACGTGGAATATGCTATTCAGGCGTGGCAGCCGTGGCAGAAACAGGAGATCATTGCTCTCGAGACTCCTCAACGACGGGCAATCAAGAATGTCAGGGGCCTCTTTCATCTGCCCTATCAGCTTAGACTGAAGTCTCTAAGAATGTACAGCCGTCAATATCGGCTTTTGCGAGGGATCTCATAATGGTTTACTAGATTCTGAAGAACCCAAACCACATTTGACGTCCGCTTCTGGAATTGAACCACGACACTAAACTAAGAGGTCACCCTCTGAAACTGTCAATTCAGTATAGTTGGCTTGAACGCCGTAGAAATTTCTTTTCTCTTCGCATGTGCCAGCCTTGGAACGCCCTCCCTAATTATGTCGTCTCTGCTCCCAATCTGGCGATTAAAAAACGTGTTGACGATGCATTGTTTCACTTAAATTTCATTTTATGAGTTGTTAGCCAGGAGCTGCGAAACACAATCAAATGGTGTCATGCCAAACGCCTAACCAATGGATTTATTGATTTATACGTTTAAGACGCGAACATCTACGCTCTTCCCCATCAGTCTATGGTGAGTCCACCACAACGCTTTATACTTTATTTGCAATTGCTTTTTGCAATAATTTCCATCCCACGGGACTTGCTCAGCAATGCTTTTTTACCCGTAATAAACCGTTGTTCCATCGTTCCATTGTAGTCCTCATTGGAGCCTGATAACACGAACTTGTTCCATAGTCTGCGTCGTCGTCGGGCCAGTTTGCTGTAATCCTTGTCGAACCAATGTGGTTTGACTGGCCCAACTTTCCGATACTCGAGGAGTACAAATCGGGCGCACAACGATTTCCCTCCCTCTTTAATGATAGTCCAACAGGTTTCAATAGACGAATCCTCTGTTAAAGACCCGGCTATCTGGCTCGCTGTTCGAGTGAGGCCATTAAAGTCCGCCTTCCGATAGTTGAATGGTGGCTCCAGCGGGGGAGAATCCGGCAGCAGCAGTTCCAAGCTGGCTATGAATCTCGAGTGGTCACTCGCTCCCAGACACTCTAAGACTTCGTCAGAGCAGTGAGAAGACATAAGTTGCGATATGTTAACATTTCGATTGTTCTCTTCAGTCGCAAACACAATACAAGCGGGACTAGTGAACAGTTATATACAGGGGGAAAAAGTTGGCACACCAATCAAAAGGTAAAAATCAAGACCACGGTAACCTAATTGAATGTCTCAATAGTTTCTGTGCACACAACACAGGTTGATAAGCCCTAATTAGCAAAGCCTCGCTAAGTTCATTCAGATCCACAGCAGGCCTCCCAAGGAGAAAATACCGGTGTTAACCGCGGAGAAAAAGAATGTTTACTTGTTCTTGCCGTTCAAAGGAGACCATGTATCGAATGATATCGGACATAAACTCCGGTCCGCCCTTACGCGCACCTACGCGACCGCTCAGTTGCGACTCATACCTACAACACGAAGCCTTGTTCTTCATGACCGTCAGAGCAACTCATCAGTCAGTTCGGCCTCTCACGTCGTTTACCAGTTCACTTGCGGTTGCGGTGACATTTACATAGGCAGAACTGACCGTCAGTTAGCTCAGAGGGTAGCTGAACATGTACCGAGGTGGTTGGAGCAACTGATGACGCAACAAAACGGAGTGAATCCGAGGAGGAACAGGAGTCCCGCATCATCTATCACCAAGCATCTCTTGGCAATCCGACATCAGGTGAACCCGGATACTGCGTTCAAGGTGTTATTGCGCAACAACAATCCGATTATCTTGGCAATTAGCGAGGCTTTGCTAATTAGGGCTTATCAACCTGTGTTGTGTGCACAGAAACTATTGAGACATTCAATTAGGTTACCGTGGTCTTGATTTTTACATTTTGATTGGTGTGCTAACTTTTTCCCCCTGTATATAACTGTTCACTAGTCCCGCTTGTATTGTGTTTGCGACTGAAGAGAACAATCGAAATGTTAACATATCGCAACTTATGTCTTCTCACTGCTCTGACGAAATGGCTGAAGGGGACCCACTGTTTTACTCTAAGACTTGAATGTCATGCGCAAGTTGCTCACAGCTGGTCAAAAGCACGTCTAAGCACGCTGGAGTCGCGCGCGCAGTTAAGCGTGTGGGCTGGTTGATGTGCTGTGTGGCCCCGGTTTCAAATATCAATTCCTCAAACGTCCTCTCTACTTCCCAATGACCGGGGAAATTTTCAGCCTCACGCCACTACATTCGGGGTTAGTTGAAATCGCCCATGTGTAGGAACAGCTGATGACTCGTGCGACTGCGGACGAGCAGCAATCAGTCTAAGCAGCGGCTCAGTGGACTGCGATATAACACGCCTACAAGCATCTCGTAGCGTCTGAGATGAAACGAACACTATAACTGCTCACACAGACCACCAGCGCTTCGGTAGGCGCCCACTAGTCTCCCACACAAACAAGACATTGTGTAAAGCAGAACGCCATCGCAATCATTTGATCGTCTATCACAGGGGAAGCAGGAATAGCCTCTGATTTTCACTGCTTGGGCGGTTACGTTGGACTTTAACTATGTCTCAACAAGGCTTAATATGTCTGGTCGCTGAGAGGTTACAAAGTAGTACAGCTCATCGCGCTTGTTCAGCAGACTGCAGACGTTAGTAAAGGCTACGCGCAGGCCGCGGTAGGAACCGCTGGGCGCGGCTGAAGCATCAAAAACTGTTAATCCGGATTCGCGGAGGAATCCGGGTAACTACCTGAAAATTTACAATACGGAGATTTGTTTCTCCATCGTACGTGCGTCGCTTTAGTTCAATCCTCGCAGACTTGAGTTTCTCTCTGTCTGCTAGGTCTAAGTCAGCGCACACGTGGAGCTTTAGATTTTCAGCCTATTAAGGCGGGACAATATTAACTTAGGACTTGCCACTTCGACAAAAGTCACTCTCGTAGGTCGACTTTTACCCTCAGTTCTCTTTTCGAGACGAGCGATCTGTTTCACTTTGAGCCCGCCCTCATCCAAGTCGAGCAGTCTATTAGTCAGAGTTTGTAAAACCTCGACATCATGCTCATAGCGCACCTGAGGATGGAAATCACATGATTCAAGCGTGTGAAAGACCATGAGACCGCGGCGCCTCAGGTCGCTGAACATTGTTCTTAGTTTCCTTGGTATTTGCATTTTCCATTCGTTATCACCAGTTTGCTTATTGCAAATAAGAGCTTTACTGTCAACTAAAGGAATCGTAGGCCTTGAAGCTCAGCTTACCGGAACGCTGGCACTTTGCTCCCGGGGTAGATTCGCTGTTGCATTAAGCACTGGCTGTTTCTATGGTTGTGGCGCAGGACAAATCGAGTTGCGATTGTAGCGCGCTTCGTTCTACTGATCCGCTTGTTAGGCTATTTGGCTCCATTCTGCCCAAGTTTTGACTGACATTGCTTACAAATGGTCTCCAAAAATCGCGTCGTATCACTTCAATTACGCGGAATTGGTCCACAGACATACTAATGCACGAAATATAACCCTTTACGCTGCATAAACTGCATATAATCGCATTTGCGCGATGTCCAACGACTTTGAAGCAAATACCACAAGGTGTCTGCTTTGCCATTTCAAAAATAGGCACCGATTGATACGAGTAAATTAGCCTAATGTGGAATCACAGAAATTATAATCAATTAGTAAAGGTATTTATGATGAACTAAATCCAAATAACTTATGTGAGTGAATTACACGAGTATTTATAGCATAAAAGGACTTTAACATGGAAAAGAAGGAGATAAACTCGCCAGACGAGGACTCGAGCAAAATACGACCAAGACGGACGAGAATCAAGGCGGACTAGAACGACAGAATCACTGTCGAAAAAGGTTAAAAATTTATTTCTGGATAATTCAGAATTACAAATAATACCAGTTGAAGACAAAAAATTACGATGTATGACACAGGAAATCTGAACAAACTGACCTGGGAGCGGAGGGAAATATTTCGAACCGGCCGAAGGGCAATTTTGTCTCCTAAATATTTATGGCTTCCACCCAAAAAGCGGAGATTCTGTCAACCTTTGGACATTTTGTGGCCAAGTATATAATATAAAAGATGGCTTGCTTAACCATCACTCAGCGCATTAATTTTCAAAATTAAGTTCCAATAGATTTGAACAAATTTCTCCAGATAGATCTCTTTGTTTTTCAGTTAATGCAGGTTCAGTTGTTTAGTACCCACCCAAAAGAAAATGTTTATTAGTAGTACTTATGTTTCATTAGTCGGTCCATGATGATAACGCCTGTATGAAATTACTGAATCACTCGACGCGATGGTCGCAGTGCTGCTTGCACCACTGCAAGCCGCAAAGCACCAGTCTTTGAATTTCAGTTGCATGCCGCTCTATTTCATTATTATCTTTAACCTCGAGTTCTCGACCAGTTATGCTAGAAAACTCTGATGGTCACTGAAGTAACTGGAGTTTTTCGGCAGCACATTGGCCATCACAACTAATAAGTTACAAAGCGGAATGATGCATTGGTTCTGGTGGATAAGTCGGAATTCCGCGCTTCCAAATATAGCATGCAGCCTAGCGCAATTCTAAGCTTTGATTTGCGTTTTACTACTCATTTCATCCGTGTGCCAGGTGGATCACTGAAATTTTCAACGTGGAAACACACCGGTTCGTCACTGCGATTAAGAGCCCGCATATAAACTGCTCCAACATCTCACTATAGGTGATCTGTGACCAAATTAACACTTATGAAAACACAAACCTGTACAATGTCTGTTTCAGCGAAAGAAATGTTTATTGAAGGGTCATGAATGGACATATTGCAACCAATACATTAACTTTACTATATCATGCTATTTTTCTGCACTAGGATTTTGAGGTAGCATTACTCATCTTATTCCTGTATTTAAGATCCAGAACTCAAAGTTTACAGAGCTATGCTTCTACTGGCTTTGCAGTCTTCTAAGCCTATCGAGTCTGTTTTGACCCATAAGGAGTTGGACAGATTAGCGAAAGTCCGGATAGCGATTCCAACAGATAGACTGGTTTGCAGAAAACCTTTATTTGTACAGCAAAAGGCTCCCTATTTGTCTAGCTATAATAGGCGACACAGTTGACGCTGCTAGCTATGGGAATGCAAAATACACAGCACAGAAGATGATTGCGCGTTGCAATCGAAGCGAGCGCCAAGCGAAATGGCGACGCCCAACGCAAGCAGTCGAACTTAGCAATCCGTACAACATTCCGCACCGGTCGCCTAGATGTACAATGAAATAATAATTTTGGTTAGAATTTTACATAGGTAAACCGGGGCATCTCCAGACTGCTACAAGATCAAGCACGGTAGGAGTCTAAAGTACTTTGACTAATCCGATTAGCAAACTGAAAAATCGACGACGGAAGTTTTAAGTGTAAGGACTTGGGACTATTCCACTTCTCGAATCACTTGACTCCGCGTCCTGCGTGACACCTTAAAGCTATACAATCTAAACTCACTATTTTGTGAATCCGTGGTCCATTTCCTAGCCTGGGAAACTAGAACATCATGACTGAGCTTCATTGCGCTCGCAGATTCTGAATTGTCTAGTTGGTGTGGGGCAATTATCGTAAAAAGGTTACCAATGATTACCTTACATCCTGCATATCGCATCAGCACCATATCGTGTGTCTCTTGGTACTACATCGGCCGGTTTTTATAGCCTACCGGAACACCCACAACGTTTAACATAAGCAGCAATAAGATGAGTGAACTATTCTCATGCCCACATCGTTGGTACAACTTTGTTGGAATAAAACATAACAGATGTCTTTCACTATGTTCAGCGGCGAGGAGTGCATAATACTACGGTCGGGGAAGGAGTTGCAGCTTAGAACAGACACCACAGTGGAATCCATGAGGAAGTTAGGGTTCTACATTAAGCGTTTATTATAACCAACTCTAATGTGTTTGATCAGATCAAGCACATGATAAAGCGGCATGGCTAGCTTTTGCCCCAGCCCGCAGATTTGAAGAAAGTAGATACAACTTAGCTGCACAATATGGGATAATATTGATAACGCTACCAAAACATGAAAGCACTCGAATAAAAAACCAATTTTATTACTGTCATATTACATCACAACGATTCTAAATCTTGAACAGTATGGTAGCAGATGCAACAATCCTTTCACTCCACGCAGTATCGTCTGCCTCACAGATGATAGTATACAGTGGCTAGTGTACTCTCTTCCATGTCTTGGAACAACCATGACCAAGTAAATGAATACCAATGCGGCTCACTTGCCGAATGCATAACTACGCGAAATCTTACCTATCTTTTTACTGAACGCTTACTATTTGTGCGTATTTTTCCACTTCTTAATTGTTAGCTCCGTATGTATCCGTCGGTGCAGTGAGTTACAAAAATAATATTTGCGTTCTCTTGCTTTCGCTGTGGATTTGCCACTGTGGTCATAACGATTTAGTTTCGCTGTGCTTGGCTCTATTCACCTGCTACTGACACGCAAGTACACAACCACGTAAGGACTGGAAAGTTGTACTCCAATAACCTTATCATTGAGATTTCTCTGGTAAGTGTTCTTCAGATAAGTTTTCTCTAGTATTAACACATCTGAGGCCTATCTAGGCCTGAGCAACCTGACAGTATCCTGCCCACGCAATACAATGAATCTCCTTCCAAATAAATTTCTGATGCTCTGGCCACCGCAGAGGATAACCAACGGTGCCCCATCTGCTGCATCGAGCACGGCGGATAGGGCTTTGGATGCTACTGCTCAAGCCATCCCGCCTTCTTATTCCCTCTCTTAGGCTTTTCACTCTTACCGTCCCGTTCCAACTTCGTTCTTAGCCTCACAGTTTTCAACCACCTGATTCTTGGGCCTCCTCCAACATGCTTTGCTAGGCGTTTACCTTCTACTTTCAACTCACATGCTAACGCGGAGAGTCACTCCTCTCCTGTCGACAAGTCCATGTCCAACCAGGCGGTCAAGCCCAGTTCATCGGCTTCCATTTGGAGCCCTCGATCCTCTTTCAGATTGGCATGCCTCAAAGTACGCACATTGCTACAGATCGGTCAATAGGCAGCACTTGTCCGAACATTGGAGACCCTCTCGATCGATATCTGCTGCTTATCAGAGACTCGCCTGCAAGACTCGAGCCCTGTGCTCACTCCGCTATCCTCTTCAGGTGAGCACAGCAGTATTTTCTCATTGCGCCCATCCGGTGACGATGCAGCTTCGAGCACCGGCCAAGCTGGTGTTGTCATTGCCCTGAGTTCCCAGGCTGAATCTGCTCTGGTTGATTGGATTCCAATCAGTAGCCGGATGTGTGCGGCCCGGTTGGCTGGTTCGTTTAAAGCTTTGAAGTCGTGCAGGACTAATAGATGTCTATTCATCATCGCTGCCTACGCGCCGACAAACTGTAGCGATGATTCGGTAAAGAACGACTTTTACCGCCAACTGACCCAGCTCTTTCGCCAAAGAAGAAGCACGGACACTGTTGTGCTGGCGGGGGATATGAACGCACAAGTTGGAAAGTTGTCCACTGATGAAATACGTTTGGGCGGTCAACACGGTGTAGACTCCCGTAACGATAACGGTGAGCGGTTACTTCATTTGTGTGAAGATGCTCGCTTATTTCTTGCGATTATTGACTTCCGACACAGCACCCGCTGAAGGGTGACTTGGCACCCACCAGCCTGTAAGCAGCTATGGACGCAGATCGACCACATTGCGATAAGTTACCGATGGAGAGGCTGCTTCCAGAACTGTCGCTCGATTTGGAGCATATGTGTGGACACCGATCATGCACTTGTATGTGCTGACATGCGGAGGTGTTTTGGCGGACGCCCACGACGACGCTGTGAGCGCATTGACACCAGCCAACTGACAAATCCGGCTGTTCTGAATGCGTATCGAACTACGCTGACATGCGAGTTGAGTAAGCGCTCACTGGGGACAATTGATGGTCACTGGTCACATGTTCACCAGACCTTACTAGCAGCAGGCAAATCCTCATGTGGTGTGTCTATTAGGCAGCATGATTGTTGGGTCTCTTCGCAGTCTCTGGAACTTATCGATGCTCGCCGGCATATCCCGGCTGGAAGCGAACACAATGTAACTCGCAAAGAGCTCCGGGCAAGACTACGTGCTAGCCTGAAGAGAGACCGCGAATCTTGGTGGTCTCACCGTGCGTCAGAGATGGAAGAGGCCGCTGCACTTGGTAATCATCGTATGTTATTCCGTCTGATACGGGAAACGGGCAGCACGAGACCTGGCGTTAGTGAAACAAATTGTGACGAGAGTGGACAGTCTATCCACAATTTGTCAAAACGCTTGGAGCGTTGGGCTGAGCATTTTGAAAAGCAACTTAATAGGCCAGAATTGTTCGGTTCTTCGCCGGGCGGTGGTCGCTCTGCTCCGAGGGCTGTCCCTTTGGATCCAACCTCTCGCTCAGAGTCGAACGTGAGATCGGACTGTTGAAGTTGGACAAAGCCGCGGGACCAGATGATCCTCATCCAGCCCTCTTCCAATTCGGAGGCTCTGCTCTTGTTGATGCTTTACATGAATTACTAATGAAACTGCGGGAGCAGAAGACTGTCTCAACCGACTGGAGCCGCTCCGTTATTGTTCCCATCTTCAAAGGAGGCTCGCATTCGGAGTGCGGCAACCATAGTGGAATCAGTCTGATCTCCACCGCCTCTAAATTGCTCGCCTACATAACCCTTCACAGACTGACTGAGGCTCGTGAAATCCAGATTCGTGAGGAACAAGACGGGTTTCTTCGGGGTCGTGACTGCATCGACCACCTCTTCACCTTGCGTCAGTTGTTGGAGCACTGTCACATATATTGGCGACCCACCGTAGTCGTGTTCCTCGACATTCAAGATGCCTTCGATACTGTTGAACTACGTGTCCTTTGGAATTGTCTACTCAGGAAAGGTGTGCCCGAGAAATATGTGAATATTATCCAAGCATGATACGCGCGTAGCACGAGCAGAGTGAGGGCTTACGACAACCTGTCGCCACCGCTGGAGATATTTCCAGCGGTGTGAGACAAGGATGCCCGCTGTCACCTTTTCTCTTCAACTTCGCTATTGACGTAGTCATGGAGATGGCGTTTACAGGACATGACTTAGAAGATGTGGAGCTACTCCTAGGAGAACGACACCTTGAGTTGGAGTATGCAGACGACATTGCTCTAATCATTGACAGCTCCCAGACGTGCCAAGCCGCGCTGGACAGATTAACACTGGCAGTCATCCGCTTTGGGCTTTGCTTTGCATTATCGAAGTGCAAAGCTTTCCCCCAAGATTGACAGGGATCGCCTCCTGCGCTGATCCTTGGTGTGGATCAGCTAGAAGTCGTTCAAAAATTCAACTACCTGGGAAGTTGTATCAGCGCTCTTGGGATTGAAGATGAGATCACGAAACGTATAGTAAAAGTTTGAAGTACTTTTGCTAGCCTTCGCCACTTATAGCGCCGGCGTGACATCACTCTCGCCCTGAAGGGTAGAGTGTACAATGCAGCGGTACGTTCGACCTTACTGTACGGTTGTGAAACCGTACCCATTAGCTCAGCGGACTTAAAGAGTCTAGTTACGTTCGACCATCGGTGCCTTCGCAATTTAGCTCACATCTGGTGAGTACACTGCATGAGCAACGAGCGTGTTCGACGCCTTGTTTACGGCATAGAAAAAGGAACTGAACCGCTCAGCACCGTTATTTCCCGCACCAGACTCCGATGGATGGGCCACGTGTTGCGCATGCCAGCCAACCGACTTCCACGACATACGTTGTTTGCTCACCGGGGATGTGGATAGAAGAAGAGGTGGGGTGGCCAAACGACGACTTGGTTGAGAGGAATGAAGGCCCTCACTTCGGAGCTGGCCTCGGTTGGAGCGTCACGGCTCCCTGGTTGGGGTCCGAAAGACGATGAACACGTTTGGCTGGATACACTTGCTGACATGGCAAGGAGCCGACCTCAGTGGCGTTCGTGCAGTGAGTTTCTTTGTCCCTCCCCATGCCTTTTAGCCTCCCCCTCCAACCACTATCACATATCGGAGCGTCAGATAATTTTACATAATAATTTTTCTTGTTGCCTATTAGCCGGCAGGTAGCTTACCGGAACGATGTCTATCCGTTACTGGTAGCTCAACTGGCATGCAACTGTTGTATTTATATTTCTTTTCGTTTATGTATTGCGGCACAGTAGCCAAGGTGTTTCCCACCTCTAACTAACGTGTGTAATGAATGAATAAATGAACAGCTCTGAGGCGTGTCATAACACACAACTATGTGAAGGTCGTACATGCTGGGATAAATCGCTTCGGTACCAACAATTAAGCGCTTAATCTTTTGCAATGACTAAGTCAACGTGGTGGTACTACATCAATATTCAACTCTGTGGCCAATGACCAAGTCCCTCCTGATGGCTTTCTGTGCGACAAACGCTGTGTAAATACATAGCATTATCTTGTAATTTTTCAACCTTATCTTGCTTAGCAAGAAGTAACGCACTGTGTGGTCATAGGCCGTGGATTACTAATCTAGGCAAACCAACCACATGTAGGCTTGGCTAGCAGTACATCAGTCTAGTGTGGAAGCTTAAACCGTTAACCACCTGAAATGACAGTAGAAGAACTTACATCAACGTACAGACACGAGGGAGTACGGTTTTGTTGATTGCAACCAGACATTCTCTACCCAGTTCAAACTAAGTGGGCTACTATTACCACTACTGCTACTCTCTAGGCGCTTGGGTTGTATGCTCATTATATTCTATTATTTTGTATGTTCACTAAATGTGATGGAATCCTAATGAATCAAATCGGAACCGTAACATAAACTTTCTGCAGAGCAAGATCAGCATATGCGGGAGATATTCCACGGTTACCTGGTGGTTCAAATTTCGTTCTAAAACTGCTACCAGTCATCTTTCGGTTTTCTAATTAGGTGTCGCATTTGCGTATCTACTCGTATGCACAGAATGTTTGAAAACTTCTAAGAAACACGGTACTACTTGGTAAGTACCATTAATGAGATCGATTGTACAGCAGTTCCCTTTACTGCTCCGATGGACTTATACCTAGCGCCGTAGTCTAACTTCTTCTGTCTAGCCCACAAACTTCTTAGAATAGTATATGCGACTGCTGGGTGACGTTCTCCGCCTACGTACTCAGTGCCGCATGATAAATTATGTAACAGAGCTCGATTTCGCGCTAGCGCTAAAAAGAATTATGCTGGCTGATGTCACAAAGTGTATGTTCCTCGTGAGCTACACCAAGTGCCTAACCTATTCCCTAAGGCTACTGTAGTCAAGGTAAGCTGGGTGCAAAGCTTTATGTAGGCAGGGTTGTTGAACACTAATACAATAATTACGTTTATTCAGTCCATTGCAGTTCAAAGCACTCACTATTGGCTGCATAAGCTCTGCTCTGGTCAGATACCGGAAAATCATAAACAAAAGCGTGTCTGTCCTTGTGAGGATAAAGTACAAAGCCAAGAGAAAACATGCTTGCTCCAAATTTTTATATTTCTTTTAAGTTTCTTTCACCCACCCCCACTATTTCTGCCAGGTCATTAGATAAGTAAGGCATGCCAGTCAAAGTCCTTAAGCAAAAAATGTTCTAGAATCTATCTCAGCTTTAGTTTTTATTGTTGTCTGTGGGTATTCATCCCGAACACATAGGATGCTGAACGAGGAAGAGAATGGTCATCTTGTTGCTGATTTTATCTTGTAAATCTTAGTCTGCGCCATACTTGTGTGAAGATGCTCGCTTATTTATTGCGAGCACTAATTTCCGACACAACACCCGCCGGAGGGTGACTTGGTGCCCACCAGCCTCAAACCAGGCTTGGACGCAGATCGATCACATTGCTATTAGTTACCGCTAAAGAGGCTGCATCCAGAATTGTCGCTCGATTTGGAGCACATGTGTGGACACTGATCATGCACTTGTATGTGCTGACATGCGGATGCGCTTTGGAGGACGCCCACGACGACGCTGTGAGCGCATTGACACCAGCCAACTGACAAAGCCAGCTGTTTTGAATGCGTATCGAAGTACGCTGACATGCGAGTTGAGTACTCGCTCACTGGAGACAATTGATGTTCACTGGTCACATGTTCGCCAGACCTTACTAGCAGCGGGTAAATCCTCATGTGGTATGTCTAAAAGCCCACATGGACATTGGGTCTCTTCTCGGTCTCTGGAACTTATCGACGCTCGCCGGCATATCCCGGCTGGAAGCGAACACAATGAAACTCGCAAAGAGCTCCGGGCAAAACTCCGCGCTAGCCTGAAGAGAGACCGCGAATCTTGGTGGTCTCATCGTGCGTCAGAGATGGAAGTGGCCGCTGCCCTTGGCAACCATCGTGAGTTATTCCGTCTTATACGGGAAACGGGCAGCAGGAGACCTGGTGTTAGTGAAACAATTTGTGATGAGAGTGGACAGCCTATCCACAATTTGTCAAAAACGCAATTGTTATTGCGTCTGATACAGGAAACAGGCAGCAGGAGGACTGCTGTTAACGGGACCATATTTGACGAGAGTAGACAGCCACTCCACAGCCTGTCAAAACGCTTGGAGCGCTGGGCCGAGCAGTTTGCAAGGCCATTCAACCAACCTTAGTTATCGCTTTCTTTTTGGGCATTAAGCGCCCATCGCTCTGGGCCGTCTCCTTGTATTCGCCTTCACTCGCAGAATCGAAGGTGAGATCAGGCTGCTGAAATTGCATGAAGCCGCAGGGGCAGATAGCAATTCCTCAGCCCTCTTCAAATTCAGGGACCTGCTATGGTAGATGGTTTACACGAGTTGCTGGTGAAACTTTAGGTAAAGGAGACTGTCCCAACAGACTGGAGCCGCTCCGTCATTCTTCCAGTTGTCAAGAGAGGCTGCCGTTCGGAATGCGGCAATTATAGTGTTCACTTTCCCCAGATTTCCGTGCACAATTGTACACAAAACCAAGTGTGTACCACTCAGTCGGAGAACACTGTAACCGGTAAGTCAGCAATTTGTGATTATTTTTACTATTTTCTGTTGCTTTTTTGCCTTCGTTTTCCTCACCCCTAACCCGTCATCCGGCAGGACATGCCAAGCTTCGGTTTTTTCTCCACCATATACCATTGCCGACTACAATCTATTCACCTTAACCTTGCAGCATTTTTCCAAGCGAGACTTTCATAACAAGGACTTTACCCTGGTTATACCACGATGCAGAACAAATTTGCAGTTTAACTTCTTTCTAACCAAATAAGCTGCTGTATGTAATCGGTTCCAAATCGAAGTTAGGTCGTGTGAAACTGTGCAATTATTTCGCAATAAGCTACGAAGCTACTTCCACTTGGACCCCATTACGTTATTTTATTCGTGGGCAGGATAATTTGACGATTAATTTAATGAAGGCCCAGATAACCTCTAATGCATGTAATACCACTATTTTGCGCAATGTACTTAGCCTTCAGTGTTTGCAATACATACTCAGACAACAAGCGCCCGCAGCTTTCGTATAAGACGTAGACAAATGTATGTATATTGCTCATGCAGAAAAATGATATCACTTGTGCGTATATGATCTGTGCTAAGTATGTAGGTAGCTTCTCAATTGAGGAGAAATATATCTATTATTATTAGTAATATTATTATGATTAATCTAGTTGTCTGTCATTAAGACCACTGGGTCTTGGGGTGAGGACAAATGTGACATGACTAGCTTACTAGATATGATGCGATGAGTTGAGTGCTATTTCCTTGCAGAAAACTGGGTAGCAGTTTCGAGTAACGATTTTGCACATGTAAGTTAGTAACATATCTCATTCATAATATGCAGTGTGTTGCCTGTTAGCTGCATAGAACCGCGACGGAAGTGTGGGCCTATGTAGAATTCGTCGTAGCGGAATCCTAAAGGACATAACGGCTGTTCCGTGTTTTTCCAGGCGAACTGAATGAGTCTAGCTATGGCGAAATCAACTTGGTTGATCAAAATTCCCCACTGCTCCCTTGTAACCATGTCATTGGCCACTTATACCGGTGCTTACTTTCGTCCAATCGTCATCCTCAGCATCTTAAAGCCGCTACGGTACAGTTGTGTCCTATTACTTATATGTCCGTCCCTGTCCGGTGACACAAGCGCCCTTCCTAATAATGGGATTGGAACGATCTATACATTGCCCAGTTTTCCGATTTGATCGATAACTACCCCCTTCGGACCAATCGGGAACAATGATAGTCGAGCGCCCATAGGTTAGCGGCATGAGGTCGGCCAGGTCAGGAACGGGCGTTGCCTATCAATGTGAAGAGAACACTGACTCTAGTTACGGTTGTGCGATTACTGTGTGTCGATTCAGGAAGCTGAGGCATCTCATCTCCCAAGGTATGTTATCGAGAAAGTAGCTTTGTGACTTATCATCTGTCTGTGGCTTGTTTGCATTAGCGAATCTTTTATATCCGGGATTAAATAGGTTGGCGCTAACGTTGAGTTCTAAACAGCTTTGCAGTACTACCCTAGCATGGCAGTGTAAATAAACTTTTACTGGATCTTTCAGTCACTGTTTTATACGGCTTTATTCCTAAGAATAAATCGTTCGGACGGTTTTGCGCAGGTTGTACAATTGGTGATCGTTAGTAGTTAAATGAAAGACATGTAGTACCACTTTGAGCGCGGCCAATTGTATTAACTACTTGTTGATATTATAACGATCGGTTTAAGTAGGGAGGCAGTAGGTCGGTTGCTCATAATCTGACGAGGCCGAGCAAGTCCATTTACTAAGGCCATAGCGCTTAACTATGATTTTCGTTCTAGGTTCCGCACTTTGTAAATGTAGGATGATAGCTGTCACTTTTGAACCACTGTGGCTTCGACCAACTTTTCAAGGGTGTGTAAGGGCATAATTTCAAAAAATTCTTTCGGCTACCATCTTGTGTTAGTTATGCAGACTCTTTACGTTTTGCTCAGATGAAAATGCAGCCTTGTAGGTGGAAATTCGTTAGTCAGTAAACAAACGACGCCAAGTTCATACTGCAGACAGAAGTCATCACAGAAAGCAGAAGAGCAGCTACTCAAACACCTTTTTTCCTTTATAATGATAAGTGATAGTTGAACACTTAAATTTAGCTTATTGGAGGAGGTATTTTACACACTGGATTTCTATGTAAAAGTATATTATCATCAAAGCTCTTTTAATCTCTTTTTCTTAGTGGCTGTTTGGACAGTTTTATTAGAGTTCCCCAGGACGTTTAGCCGTGTTTAAGCGCCTGTGTTGACAAGAACTGACCATCCATAAGCCCGTTGTGTCCTCTCTCATTTGAGCTTAGTGACATAACCGGTGACTGCTTGATTCAAATCCGTGATGTGAGGTTTTCTCAGGGATATGGCCTAGTGTTCCACTAACTGGTCAACGTGGCGCATGCTAACCGCTTTTCTCAGCTATGAAGCCAACGTGCACGTCCGCAATTTGCTTTGCTTCTTCTTGTACGCAATGTTACAGATAATCTTCTTTTTCAGAAGCTGGAGAAAAAGAAAGGGACTACACAGATTAGCAATTATACCTGTTCCTTGAGTATTTTTCCAAAATCGCATGACGGTGGGAGGTCAGATGCTTCAAAGTGGGAAGATTTCGGACAGTTGGTCTGAACAGATCTGTTTATCCTTTTCGGAAATAGCTTTGGGAATATACCTCTGTCATCTAAATTGCGTGTGTAGAGAGCTAAATCAATAGAGTTATAGTTTGGCAGGCTTTCATGTGTCCAATTCCCTGCATGTAACTCCAAAGCTATGAAGCTAGATAACGTATATTCACGTCAACTATTGCACATGCAACCGAAATGAAAACATCTAATACTGAGTACTCCTGCCTCCGTATCTCGCTTTCGTAGCAGCCTTTTATCTAAATCACCGTTAGTTCAAGCTATCAGTTTTCATTTACCGGTGATCGAATAGTATACCACCTAACAGTGCCAAACAAAATACTGGATTGACTAAAAGTTTACGGTTTGATAGCAACCTACACCATCCCATTGCCTTCATACGGGGTAGTGGGGCTTCGCTAAGGGTTGTGTCTGAGGAGAGTGAGCCTGACAGCGCTCTGTTGCAACGGAACTGCTTTTGCTAACTGCCCAGCTTTAGCTGGTGGCTGATTTACAAATGCAGCTATACTTAGCTCCTTGGCCAAATGGATGAAAAGTTGCTTTGGAGACTACTTTGTAGAGCCCACCTTTTGTAGTAATAGACTCATTAGTGTTCATTAACATCATTTCTGTCCACGACAAATGTGTTAATCGTGTGGGTTATGGCTTGAATGCCATCGACTGACTCTACTTGCTTCCCAAATAGGTGTAAATGATTATGCGAACGCTGCTTAATCACCTGATAGTCGACGTCCTACCATACGTGCTTGCGTACTTTAGCTATAATACCATGTGGCCGAGTAGTTTTCTCCGCCAGTCTAAAGCAATCAAATAAGGATGTGATGCCCTTGTCTTCAATTTCTTAGTATATGCGGACGCACAGTGTCATGGAATACCTAACTTCCTATTTATTCACGCCTTGAAAACTTCGTACTTCCAACTTCTGCTCTCACATCTGAATAGCTTGATGTGAATTTTATCCGAAATGTTGCACCCTCAATAATCAAAAGATTCTATCACCTTTCCGTCTGCCCAGTCCCGCACAGCATTCGAAGGGAGGAGTGTTTAAATCAGCACCTAACAGTGACTGGGTAAAAGGACTTTTGCTCAGCCCAAAGTAATTAATGCTGCGCGTGACCGTCCGTAGTCAGTGCTTGGGGACGACGCCTGACATCTGTTCTACGTTACTTCTCAAACGTTCGATAGACCGGAATACAACTCTCACATGATTAACCCATTAAAACGAAAATGTGGACCTTCTATCTCCTTCCATCATTCTTTCATCCTAAAAGAAGTTTCAGGTTTAACGGTTGCATGGTTTATGAATAGCAAGTATGTCCCTTTTTCGTGATGTCGGACACAGCAATCTGCAAGCATTTCGACTCTCGCCCATCCATCTCGAATGACAGATGGGCTTCAACAATAATCCAGAAAAATTCGCTGCGTAACACCTGAGATTAGGTCTGATGTGATCAACATTAATAACATTCAGCCTGACTTGTCGATTTGAGATTGGCTAGGAGCAGTGTAAATGGTATATAACTATATAAGGAATCGCTATTGTGAATTCCCTGCCACAATGCTCCGTTTCTCACATTGTGACTGGACTGTCATTTAGTATCGCAAACAAGATTAATTTTCACGTTACTCTGGAAAATTGTTGACACATGATGTTTGGTGCGTTCTCCTTGTAGCTTTGAGAATATTCCCCACTGGTAAATTAATCGCATAACTCATCATATCGCTTTGTGCATGCTCTAAAAACAACTAGCGTTAAATCTTAAAAACTGAAACGTTTTTTGCTTCACCTAGAAGTCAGGCACACGTTTTACCTACTCGTGTGTCGTTTGTTCAGAATCCATAGGTTAAGGTAGGATTTATAAAACATTGTTACACTGTTTCAGTGGTAGCTGCTCATTTTCCAATTTGCGTTTAGTTTAGAGTCCTTCAGCAGTTGGTTATGACAGCCTTCCGTTGATTTCTGGAAGCAAATACATCCTTTTATTATGATTCAGAGTAAATGCAGAGCTGCTTCATCCACTGTGATAATTATGTCTTTCGCTGTTTCATCGATTTTTTGTGCCGATTAAAGCGTCAACATGTCTGTGTTAGATTGATAAGCAGACTTCTTGTATCTTCGCCACTAAGCAACCGAAGCAATCGCGGTCGCCAACTAGTGGATGGGAGCAACAGGCAAAAGCGTTTTTCACGGAAGAGTTTATTGACACTGGTGACTGCAGTATCACATGGGAAGAGCTTACTACTGCATTTCAGGCCTCAGCAACGGTGTTGATAAGCGCAACGTGTACTACTACGTAAACCAAAAAGCCCGCACACCTTACGGTGTCGGTCGGCTATAGCTCAGTCCAAGTGAAAATGGGCAAACAATAGACTAAGCGTTCGACATAACAGTGGAGCAATAGTTGAATGGTAGTTGGTCAATAAGTTCCATGGGGTACAATGAATCAGTGGCGTGATACGAGCACAAAGACAAGGCTTGACAAGTCCCGTGGGATGGTTTGTGGGAAATACACAAATTCAAACAACAAACACCATAGTGAAACGCGCGTCTGTGTGCTTACCATATTATCCAGGTTAACACGATTTTGTGTGGGTTGGTAAGTACAACGTCGTCTGGTTGTCATTCAATGAACAGAAATCAACTCGAGTAATGCGGATGGTGTAATGCATCGTCGATTCGCTTTTCAAAATGATTACCGTAGGCACAAAAAGGAGCGTATTACTGCCTGGGTGCTCACATAAACATGTTTGTTTATGATATGTGGTCTCCGACTTACCTCGAGAGATCCAAACGGTCTAACTTTAGTCAAATTTTTTTAAGAGCGAAAGAAGTGGCAAAGAATTAGGAGAATTCGGAAGAACCTTCAGTCGTGGTAAGTTAGGCAGAAAATAGATCATGGTAACATCCCAGCCGCGCATAGTGGGGGGGGGGGACTTCAGACTATTATTATGGCCTGGTTTCTGTAGGTTCGGTCTTGTTTTAGAACACAATGGTAGTCAGTAGCTGGTCTAATATTCGATGAATTAAGCCACACAGCGTTTCCAGGGCATAAATTATGTCCTTTTCTCAAACGTCACAATCCGTCACTGAGATACGCATCGCCAGCGCCCATCAATCAGGTTTTAGCTTTCGCCCGCGGCATTGTTAGCACTTAATCTAGAAACGACTAAGTTCACATGTAACGAATTATTTATCGCAACGTTGTGTCAGTATTGAATGTCCAGCACGCTGAAGCTAGTCAAAATGAGGAAACCATAATTGCTCAAATCCTTATGTCCGAAGAGGTTAAATGCATCATCTGAGTAAACTAAAAAATCCATCAAATCCATGTTTTTATTTTGTACAGTTATTAAAGTTGCATTGCTTTACTACTGTTTGCCACAATAGCTCGTTCAAACATTTATTTCGTTCGCTACTGACGGGAATAATATAGATTATAACCTGCGTTGATGAAGTGGTTACAGGCGGGTTAGTATGTAAGTTATGCCTAAAGAAGATCCCAGCTAGCGTTACTAGATCATTGGATAGACTACTGACATCATGCCGCACGATAGCTATGGAAGGTACGCAGATTATATTTCAACACGCATATAAAAATCAGTTCGTTTCCATCTTTATTCGCAAAATCTGCCAAGCTGTAACTTAGTCACAAACAGCGCCAACCTGACCAGCATGACATTGGAGTGTGCATTGAATCTTGTCTTAAAAGAAAACGCGAGCCATTCAAGACGTAAAGGCGACTTCTGGGCGTGCTAACTAGAATACTGATGATTCACTATCACAATTTTGAAGCGCTTCTTGCCATACCTGACTACTTTATAATGGCTAAGGCAGTGTCTAACATCCAGTGATTCTTTGTGTAAACAGTTACTGCTATATTTTCCACAAAAGGCTCCATGATTGTATTTAAGCTGTTATTGATGCGCTGCATATGGGGACCGTCAGAAAACCTTTCACTGGAAATGCATCGCAGAAGAAGCTTGTTATGCTCCTTTACGGACTGATTTCGATGCGTTGTATGACCAACGCAACAGCCTGTCATCTTTATCAAAGGACGGTGCTGGATGCTTTTGAACAAAACTTATGAAAATGGTTTGCGGCATCCGGTTTCGGATTTGCCTGTTACTGTGGCCAGCCACAGGACGCCTGCGCCTACAGAGGGACCATGGGTGGCTTGCGCTGCACCACCCACAGCTCCAACCACGCACCCCATATCCAGTGTAAACCCAAAGGAATAAGACCGGGAGGCATGTGGATGGGAGCCAGATTTTGTCAACTGAGCCGGCCCACACTCCTTCACGGGCAATTACAAGCACGCTGCATTTGGGATATCGAGCGCACACAGAGCGGTGGCTACACCGTAGTCCGCTTTACACTGAAAATATGGAACCATTGTTCGAGCCTAGGACGACCACAAGGTCCGTGCAGCCCGTCCCCTCCGGCAACGATCAACTATCTCCTAGAGCCAGTATGGACGAGGTAGTGGGGCATAGAGAGGTAGGCACCTTGTCAACATGCACATGAAGCGCAGCCACACCTGGGATGTCAAACAACAGCCAATCCTTTGAAATGACATTCTCAAAGTAAATATATCTGTTAAAGAAGACGGCTATGTTGACATAACTCTGCCATAAATTAGCATAGGAAGTAGGTCGATAGTAACGAATCCGCGATAAGTATAAAACGTTCAGAAGTTACTAAAAATGCTACAAACACCGTAAGTTAACGAAGATAAGCACAATTAGCGTAAGCAACCTGTGTAAGTTAATAGAAGCTTATTCAGGTAGGCAGAACAAACCAAATAAACTGAAATGAAATTTATCCAGCTTAAAAAGACCTGGTTTAAGTATAATTTGGTTTAGCCCAACTGCGGTGGAGATTCATCACGATTGCGACCTGTATATATATATATATATATATATATATATATATGTATATAAATATATATATATATATATATAGAGAGAGAGAGAGAGAGTGCACCTATAAGTCAGCCGTTGCATGAACATGTAGCAATATACAGTTGATAGGGTCATGCGAGGACAACACAGTCATGTTCTCATCTCAGGCAAATTCAATATTCTTGATTTGGAAGTTCGGGGATCCCGCCAAGATCAATTTAAGGCCAATGTTGAAGAGTATATTGCAAGCGTTTCGCTCTTCAGCCATGTCAGTTCACCCACCGGATTCAGAGCCGGAAATAAACCAACTATGCTTGATTTAGGGCTTACGAAGGAATTGTTCATGGTTGAGAAACCAAGACTGGACAGCCCACTGGGGCGGAGAGACCATGTAACCATAAGTTATGGATTCGTGTATTGTGCGCAGTATCCACAAGAACATACTAACTTGTTTCGAACACTCACCCACTACGACATGCTGGCAGAACTTGTGGGAAATGCCAGCTGGGAGTTTCCGGACGACTGTTCCATTGGCAATGCTTTGTTGGATTTTACTGGCAAGTCCAGTGACCCGATTAAATCTGTATCAATTATCACGCCCCTTCTTTCTGTGAGGGCGCAATCATTCATTCGGAGTAGAACCCGAAAACACATGACAGTAAGAGACGCCGCGTGGCATGCGTATAGAGCACTAGTGAGCACACTAGTGAGCGAAAACTAGCACTGACAACTGGGGTAACTATGTTGTACACAGTAGTCACTGTGCCACACTTTTGCGCGAGGACAAATTGGTACACCAGCAGAGTCTAGCGGCAAACTTTTGTGTTAACAATAAACTTCTGGCCAGACATGTGAACAGCCTCCGGAATGTGAAACGCACTGTTTCCCGACTACTATCAGCGGATGGATGTGCTCAAACCGCCGAGGACGCAGTCAACGTTCTACGGCTGCATTATGCACCGATTTTCCGACGTGCTGCCAGCATTTGTAACTTATCTGCCCCATTCTCCCAGATGGCAGGATTTACACACGTCACCTTTAGTAGAACGACCATTTTGCGCAGGCTGCTGTCATTGCGCAAACATAGTTCTGCTGGAGTTGTGAACATTTCTCGAAAGCGCTGCTGGTAGCATCTACGAAGATAGCTGAACTATTAACGAGATGTTTCCAAATATGACGGTAGAACAGCAGGTCCCTAGCGTGTGGAAGCAAGGCATTAGCACCCTGATTTGCAAATGTGGTAGCGGTTCAGAGCCCGCCAACTATCCCCCAGTGACTCTCCTCCCGGTGCTCTAAAAGGTGATGGAATCGATCATAGCTGAGGCTGTAATGGGTTTCTTCGAAAGGTTTAACATCATAGCACTGTAACAACACGGATTCCGTCAGCATCGGTCACGTGCTACCCATCTACTGTTTACCTGTTGCAGTTGGACCGAGATAGCCAACAGTGGGACTGGTATTGATGTCATCTACCTAGAATTTTCCAAAGCCTTGGACCGCTTAGATCACCGCATACTTATCAACAAGCTGCAAGCGTACAGAATTTGAAACCATGTCCGTTGTTGGATCGGAAACTTCCTCTTTCAGCTGCGCCCTCAAATTCGAGTTCGAGGTTCATTTTCTGATCCAATTGATGTGCACTGCGGTGTTCCACAAGGGTCGGTGTTGGGGCCGCGGTTATTCTTGTAATTCATTAACGACCTTACAAGCGTCATCAAGTCCAATTTTTTGCTTTTTACTGATGACATCAAGCTGTGGAGGGCAATCGGCTGTCAGGACGATCCAAATAGGTAGCAACGAGACTTAGACTGCGCTTTTGAATGGTAACAGTTAAATCTACTACCGTGTAATAAGGACAAGTGTAAAACCGTGCATGTCCGCCACAAGTCCACGTATGCACATAAGGTTGCTGACGACATTCCGAAAACCGCCTCACAAGAGCAAGACCTTGGGGTGGTAATCCAACTTGACCTCTGCTGTTCGGCGCAGTCCTTGAAGGCGTCCAAAGCCGCGAACCAACATATTGGTCTGTTAGAAAGGGCCTTCGGGAGGTTCGATCCTACCATCTTCCCCCAAATGTTCGATGCGTCTGTGAGGCCCTATGTAGAGTACGCGATCCAGGCTTAGCAACCCTAGTTAAAACGCGGTCTGGTTGCACTGGGGACCGCACAGGGACGGGCAACGAAACATATAAAGCATTTGTCCCACCTGCAACACTATAGGCGACTGAAAGCCCTGTGAGTGTTCAGCGCAAGATATCACCGTCCACGGGGTGACTTCATCCTGACGTCCCAGCTTTTGAAGAACCCTGTTCACGCTTGCCGCCAACTCCTGAAGCTTAACTGCGACACAGAATTGAGGGGTCATAAATTTAAAATTGCCACCCAATACAGTCCGCCTGTATGCCACCGGAATTGATTTTTCCTTCGAGTTTGTCAATGGCGGAACGCTCTTCCCAATTCTTTCATTTCGGCGTCAACTCTACAGATTATTAAAAGACGACTTAGCGATGCTTTACACCGAGTACATTACTTGATCTGATTTCTATTCATTGAATGATGACAAGACGCAGACAGACATTGTGCTCATTAACCCCGCGAAATCGGCTTAGACGGATATACCTACGTGTTAGCGTGGATAATCTGGTGAGACCACAGGTGCGTTTTCCTCTTTTGTGTAACTTCATTGAACTAACGTTATTCCCACAAGCCGTCCCACGAGACTTGTGATGCCCTGGTTTTTTATCCGTATTATACCATTATGCCATTTTTGCTTAGATTCTAGTGACATGAGGAATAGGTAAGTGAAGGCAGCGATAGGTCAAATCCACCGAATTTGATGTCTGTTGGAGAATACCATATCGGGGTCTAGTTTAAGAGATGGTTTGATGTACTTCATTGCCTCTTGGGTGGTGGAGAGGAAAAACTCGATATTATGTGTGACGCTTATTGTTGTAAATTCCGAGCAGGAAGTTATAAGATCGGTTTGTGCGTTCACGGTAGCAGCGAAAGATAACTAAACACTTCACAATTAGTAGGTTGGTCGCTAAGGTGGCGACCCTCCTCATCGAACAGTTCCGTGACCAAAGTCGTCTGACCGTTAATTCTATGGCGGAGTAATTTCGTCTATTCCTTTCCTTTGCATCTCATCTACAAGGCATTCTCCTCCTCCAATCCCGTTTATTCATGAACGCTCGTGTAACTTCATTGAACGAAGGATAATCCACGAAGGATAACCCACAAATCATCCTATGGGACTTGTCCAGTCTTGACTTTTTATCCGTATTATACCATTGTTACATTGTTCAATGTAAGGTATGAAGCTACCGCAGCAGTTTCGCGTGCGCAAGTGACAACCGAGTCTAATTGATCGCTATTTTCGAGGGTGACAAAACGTCCGAGGAGATAGCTTTACTTCTTTCTCCGGATATGATGCTTCACTAAAGATCTCTGTGGGGTGGGATGATACAGTGGTTTACGATGTGAAAAATACCACTGGCTCCTGTGGCTATACTGCCGTAGCCATCAAGCCTCGAAAGCTTCACATATGAACTGTGGCCTGAAGTCGAATGGGTTGCTCTGTTTTGTTCTAGGCCAGTCATCAATCGATGATGTGTTGAACCTTCTCTGGGCCAAAGTTTGATGTCGGTCCTTATATTTGATGGATTATTTCCTACCTCTCCCATTTGGAAATGTTCTTATCCATTTCTCATGCTCTGTTTTCAAGGATCACGTCCCGAAATTCGTGATTTAGTGGCTGCGGTGTCTGAATTATGTTCCATGCACCCTGGCTTCTTAGTCCCCGCTGTTGTCTAGTTTTGTGTGACTTACCGGAATCCCACCCCACGCACAATCGCTCGTATTTCTATGACATCGAAGCAGCCGCATGAGCTTTTGGTTTACTGACAACATTCTAATTTTTCATTTCACACAACATTAAACTAACTGGCTGAGCAACGGCTACAGAGCTGTCACAGAAATTGCTTTGCTGATCACATAATGTACTCCCTGTTTCTCTCTAGATGCAGATTTGTCACAATTCACTTGACTGTCTTGAAAAATATAATGGCACACTCCTCTAGACACCCCTTGATCCAAAGTGGCAGTTTTGGAACGAATTGTTTAGCTCTGCCAACAAATAGGCACTCACCTGGTTGCATAGGTTTAGTAATATTTGGAGAGGCTAATTTACTGGGTTTTACTGATGCATAATTGATCAATGTTTTCTCTGCACATATTGTCCACTAGATCCACAGGCTCTACTTGGCATCTGGAGCACTGAAATCCTGGTGTGATTACCCTGTACAATTCACTAACCTAAATATTCCCGAGGATTTAAAAAACTATTTTGTAAAATCTAATGGCTGTTCATATCCCCACGTTGTGGCAAAAAACTCCCGCCACAATACTGCTGCCCTGAATTGCCGACTCCGACGCTGTATGCGAGAGCAAACATTCGTTGCGAAGTACTGTGATCAGTGGGTGGTTCGATACATTTTACAATCTCCGCCCACCGTAAGCAGTATCTGACGAAAGGCGATCGATGCGTAATCGCTTCTAAGACGAGCAATTGGTTGGCTGAGAAAATTTAAAGTTGGCTAGGACATTTGAATCTTGCTCTACGGCACAGGCTTAATATGAAAGTAATGAAATTTGCAGGCAAGGCATTCAAGGATAAATTGTGCCTCCGGCAGTCACTATGCATAATCTAGTTCATTTGGCTGTGCTCAACAGAGGTTATTCGTTTGATGTGATGGTGTGGGAGAAAATATCCCGGGTGTAGACATCAGAACCAGAGTCAGCGAACAAACTAGTTTTCGGTGGATATCGTCAGGCTGGTACACCAAAACTGATACGAATAAATGAGTTAAAATATCAGACAAGGTCTAGCTCATCTAAATGGCAAGGTGAAGTGGTGGTTAACAAACGGTCAATGACATATCAGTGACATGTTCCCTCAGAGAGGGAATTTGAACGAGTCGTTTTTGTACACTAGGGTCTGGATTCTGGACGCGGACGGCGATCGCTTCGGCTGTTGTTAACAAGCGACATTTTACTGCTCGTGTGTAGGCTCCAAGTACGCGGCAAATGGGCTGAAAATATTGGTACCTGTCGATCTGGTGGTTAAAAGCAACCCGGTGTGTATCACTGTTTTCTCTCTACCTACACACAGCCAAGTCGGGTAATGCTCATGGATTCTCTCAGACAGTCTCCTGGTTGTTCTTCCGATATAACTTGCTCGACAAGTAAAGCAGTTTACACCGACAGCTATATCTGACCGAGTAAGTCTGTCGTTTAATTGAGGCCTTACGATTGGCGTTGAAATAAATATTAGCCGTAAACTAGCTGCGTAGTAGGCACGGTTTATGGTGTCTGATATCCTTTTAGACGTTGCCTGTGCTCTTCCCTCCCCTTTGAACGAGAAAGACAGATAAACCAACCAAACAGATAAAGCATTAACCCCTGTTGAGGAACACTTCCAGTATTGTGAGTGCTACGCGGTAACTCGACTTTTTGGCGTGCCATATTGATTGAGATTTTTAGTTGAATTAACGTGGAAAACAGTGTTTGAACAAACACTTGAAACGAAATTTGACTATTGTCAAATTTCCTCTGATCCAAGATATCTTGGATCGATTAAAGCGGTTCTGGTCAAAGCGTCTTTGGCGCTTACTGGTAATTTTTCCAGTTTTTCCCAGTTTTAACCCCGTTTTGCACCCAGTTTTTTGCTTTTTTATTGTGGTCGTTTAACTATTACATACGTGTTATAATCACTCTGTTTTCCACTATGTCGGTCTCGCAATGCACCGAGGCTGTTGTTCCTGATGGCTCGAATTCTGAGGTTATCGCACTTTGTGGCGGTCCAAGCTGCAACATACCAGTAACTGACGATTCAGGCGGTATGCAGTGCGATGTCTGCAACCGACGGTACCATCAGCTTTGTACGGAGCTAAATACCGAGCAGTACGCAGCGCTGGCCTCTAGCGAAAAGTTGCTGTTCAGTTGTGCCAATTGTTGCAGCCGCCGGCAAGGCCGCACAGCCTTTCGTACGAGAGATGAATCTCTTGATACCCGGCTGCGAAATGTAGAGCGTTCGTTCTCGATGCTCTCTGATCTTCGCTTTAAAATTGATCTGCTTATGACGACGCTTCCGGTCTCAAACAAAGCAGATTTGATCGCTTACACTGATGATCAACTTGTGGCACCTATCATTATGTCACCGGTCCAGATGGCTACCGACCACCAAAGTGAAGCAGCTTCGGACGTCGTATCTAAACCTACGCTGATCGACGCCGAATTGCTGGTTCAAGGGTCACTTCGAGTTAAGCGAAGAAGAGCCAGGAAACCTCGTAAGCTCTCTGCTAAACAAGAAGTTGTTGTCTCGGCACCGGAAACAAGCCAAGTGTCGTTACTTGGCAAACCGTCTGACGGTTGTACGAAGGCGAAGATCCCAGCACGCACTACTTGTCAGCCGAAGTTGCCGGAAATCTTGGTTCTCACCGAGCAGACATATTCTGAAGGTGTGCTTGATTCTGCTCAAAGCAAAAAAGCCTCACGGGACCCTGCTCCTGTTAACAAGAAGAAAAAGCAGACAAAATCTGCTATAAAGCCTTCCGGTGAAATCGATGACCCTAACAAACGTAAGACATCGACAATGGAGCGAAAAACATACGCTGCCGTTGCTACATCATCGGAGGGGCTAAAGACAGTTCCATTATCAGTAGTGAAGCCACATGCTCCGAGTGCCGAATCAAAGACCCGTGGGGTTAATACACCCCGTCGTGGCGATTCTTTCACGGATAAATAAATAAATGATATATTTCTCGACATGCGAGACACAGGCAGACTACGAGCCTAATCATGTGGTACAACAAAGTCGGGTAGTGGAGAGGGATATTCAGTGATCTATTGTGTTCACATAGGAATGATTCAGCGCTAAATCAATTAAAAATAGTAAAGGAGTAAGAGTAGTAGAAGTTGAGAGTAAAAATAAAAGTAGATATAAACTGTCAGTTTAATTGGAGTAATACGACCCATCATGAAACCGTCTCCCGGAGACCTGCTTCCACACTTCTCTTCCACATCTCATCTGGCCATGTGCTATTGTGGCGTTATATGTATACAGTTATGTGGGGGCCTGTGATATATATTAAGCTCTCCCCATCGTATAGCCATCTTTTATCTGATTTGTTTCCAGTACTGTGTTGTGGGGGCCTGTGTTCAATGAAAAGCTCTCCCCATCATACAACTATCTTTTAGCTGATTCAATTCCAGCACTGTACTGTGGGGGCCTGTGTTTCATATTAAGCTCTCCCCATCGCATAGCCATCATTTGGCTGATTCGAATCAAGCACTTGTAATATGTGCCAGTGAGTTTGTGATGACTCATACTGCATGAGTGTGCTGCATTTTTTCGGAAGCGTTTATCCATAGCCTCGGGAGATCGGCCCAATTCTGGCCAACACTGGAAGGAGAGAAATAAGCAAATAAAAGTGGGTGGACGTACAGTAACATGAAATGCTAGATTTTCGTCCGACGTTGTTCGATTCAGATTGTACAAGTTTCACTGGTAACTGATAACCTCAGGAATATACATGCTTTTTACAGAAAAGGAGAAGAATTTTCGGAGGAAATAGTAAGATAGCTCCAGCAGTTGTCGGAGATCAAAATGGGAAAATTGGTGATGCGAAATAATTTGGTATGGTACTGAGAAATGTTGTATGTACGCATGGTATTTATCAGGGAGGGAGAGAAAACTGTACGCAAAGTAAAGTAAGTTAACCGTCGTTCCAACTGTTCAGCTGTGTGCGGTAAGAGGAGAAGCTGATTTCGATGAGGGGATTTGTTCAGAGTGAACGTAAGCGTGGAAGATCATGGTAGGTTTTCGGAAGGTGTTATCAAATGGATTCAGTCCAAACACAGAAGGATTAAATCAACATTGATTTCGCTGAGCACGTAACACAGCAGCTCGTACCTAAGGGAGGGGGCCAGGGGAAGAGATAAGTAGAAGATAATTAGCGTTGCAGAACAAGTGCGAAATAATTTGCTCGAGAGGAACTCTAGGGCACATTTCCGTCTTGGTGAGTGTGAACTTCATTGTTAATCAGGATATTTTTGCCGTTAGAAAACACGTTATTGCTACTGATAAATTTGGGGAGGGCAGTAAGATCGGGCAACAGGAGAATAAAAAGATCCCCTGATATTGATACTATATCCATTTTGCTCCTATTTCGTATGGGGATTCACTTGTCAAGGTAGGTTGCAATATACCGATCGCTGTTTCGACGTTTAGAAAGGAATGTATAACGTGTCGGAACTTCATCCCTGACTGGATTGCACGTATCTCAGATGGAAGCCTGTTCCACAATATGGAGTATCGATTTAGGAAAAAGTTGTCAGACAGTTTCGTTCGTGATTTTTTCGCTTTTACTTTATTGTGATCGTTATTTCGGGTGCGATAAGTTGATAATTCTGCTCGTTGTACCGATGGGCGTGAAGAATGTATTTTTTGGGTAATTGTGTCAAAGAAGATGAAAAGGTTAAGTTTCATTCTTCGCAGCCACAGTGGATCAAGTTTTAAGGCAACGCAACGATCCATGTAAGATAGGGTGGTGGAATGGCCTAGAAGACGCTTAGTAAATGATCGTTGAACACGTTACAATGCCATACGATCACTCACTCTAGAATTACAGTAGGTGATGGAGCCATATTCAAGCAGCGGGCGCGTTTTTATTCTATACATGGTATTAATGGATTCTTTTAAGTTAAATGTTTTGAACAAAAGCCCAATGCTTCGGCGGGCTTGAGCTGCGGTGTGTCCTGCGTGTGCGGAAAAGTTAAGGGTGCTCGAGTAGTGGATCCCTAGGTCACGGATAGTGTGGCAGTGAGACAATGGTTTACCATCTATAGTTAGTGAACCTGGTGTGATATCACATCTGTAGGATACCACGTGGCATTTATCAGTAGAGAATGTCATCATCCATTTGGAACTCCATGAGTCCAGTGTATGTAAGTCATGCTGGATTTCGCTAAGCGTATCACTGACCTCAGTTGGATTAAAAGTGTAAACAATTTTGATGTCATCGGCAAACAGGAAAGGTTTGCCGGAGGCAAAGACATCAAAAATATCATTTACTTAAAGTAGGAATAAAAAGGGTCCCAGAACACTACCTTGTATCACACCACTGGTGACAGGCTTTGGCGTGCTTGTTTCATGCTCGATCTGAACAACCTGGGTTCTATTAGTTAGGTAAGAGTCAAACCATGAAAGCAGAGGGTTGTCTATGCCATATGCAGTTAGTTTGGATAAGAGGTGGTTATGAGGGACACGATCAAATGCTTTGTACATATCTAGGTAGATGACTATCGCTGATGAACCGTCATCGAGCGAAGTAGTCAGAAGACTGAGAAAGTCTATCTGACATGTTATGCAGGATCGCGTGCTTAGGAAGCCGTGTTGTGAGGTGTTGATAAGATTTCGCGACATCATGAAGTTCACAGTTTTACACTTTATGTGACGCTCCATCATTTTAGAGAGGATAGAAGTATGGCTTATTGGGCGGTAGTTGCTCATTTCATGCACAGAGCCTGACTTGTAGCGAGGAATGACTACAGCCGTCTTCCACTGCGATGGCACGGTACCGGTGTTCATGGATAGAGAAAAAGGATTCAAAAGTAGTACAGGGAAGTCAGATCCACCGTATTTTATAAGCGTTGGTGGTAATTTGTCAGGTCCGGCATACCATGATGACTTCGTAGAGGTGATAAGTCGATTTATATCACGAAGTTCAAAATCAACTGTGCGTTATATTCCGTAACGCGGCTGAGTCTACTGCTGTCCTTCCTGCTGAACGCATGTTGGACGACCTTCAATGGTTTAAAATGTGCGTAACGAAGCTTCTTCCGCCTGGTTTTCCAGGCGTTACTGTCAGGAAGCTGATTAGACTGGGGAACATCCCAGTTAACGTACCAAACCCGCGACCGCGGCTACTTCGCGTGGTACTCTCCACCCCGGAGGAACGCAATGTTCTCATGCGGTATGCGTTTAAGCTGAAAGGTACAAATATTAGCGTTCAAACGGACCTTCCGCTAGCCGATAGGCTGAAGCTAAGGGAGGCCATCAAGGACCTCAAAACTAGGCGAGCGGCCGGTGAACAAGGTCTCCGGTTAGTGGGTTTTCGGGTGGTCAGCCGGCGGCCCTTTTCCGCCCTACCACTGCCCATTCTGGTAGCGCACGACCCAGGTCTGGATTTAACGAAAAACTTCAGGTAGTGCTAAGTAATGTGCGCAGCCTAAGGAATAAGGTGTACGAGTTAGGTCTGCTTGTAGATGGGTCTCATCCCGATATACTCGCATTCACTGAAACGTGGCTGTCTCAGGACATCACGGATGGTGAAGTACATCTATCTGGCTACGCGCTATTTAGATGCGATCGCTCTGCTGGCGACAGGGAGGGGGCGTCGCTCTTTATGTGAGCTGTAAACTTGACGTTTTGAAGACTTGCTTATTTCAGTCGACAGACAAAACTGTTGAAGCTCTATCGGCTGTTATTAGCACATCCTCGGCTCAGGTTACAGTTGTAATTGTGTATAGAAGTCCTGGGAGCGTATCCAAAGAGGTACTTGAATTCATTCGCTCCCAGTCCGCAAATAAGTGTTTGGTGATGGGCGACTTCAACCTCCCAGCGATTTGCTAGGCAGATCTTTTTTGCGACTCAGCGTCAGGCACATTCGGCGCTGATCTGCTTGAACTTACGCTCCAAGTATCTTTGCACCAGTTCATTGACCTCCCCACTAGGTACATGGACGCCCAAGTACCGTCTGTCTTAGACCTTGTATTCGCTAAGTCACTCAATTTTGTTGATGACATTACTTACGGACCTCCACTGGGTTCCAGTGATCATGTTTATTTGCTCTTCAGTTGTACTCTGTTTAGACGCTACCAGAGTACTGTTGAGTCTCGCCCGAACATATGGCAAGCAGACTATCAATCAATGAGAGCCAAGGCTTCTGGGTTCCATTGTGAGATCTCAGACGACGATGCTGTCGAGGTTGCCTGGGATTAATTTAAGTCCTACCTCACACAGGTCTCTGCTCCCTTCATCCCAGTCAGAAGGAGAAAGGAGGCCCGAGCACAGCCGCCCTGGATAGAACCCACTGGCAGGCATCTGCTCACAAAGAGGTCTAGATGTCGGTGGACTTACCGAGATGCTCCGTCCACCGATACTTATGACAGGTACCGTAAGGCTAGAAATAGGTGTAAGCAACACCTAAGGAATGCTCGGCTCAATTTTGAAAAAGGGTTAGTGGACGAAGCTTCAGAGAATCCAAGAAGATTCTTCGCTTATGTCAAAAGGCGCTGCGCTTCGAACATGTCAATTCCAGTATTGATGCGTGATGACGGTACTCATGCGCATACGGATTATGACAAGGCCTGCGTACTCAGTGGGCAATATGCGGCAGCGTTTGTAAGGGAAACCTCTTTGACAGGCGTTGAGCTGGTTTGCAGGACCCCAGAGGGTTCAGAACTATCTGAATTTATTGTAGCGGAGACTGCAGTTCGTAGGCTGTTACAAGGGCTGAACCCTTCTAAGGCCTCTGGGCCTGATTTTATTCACCCGAAACTGTTGCACGAGTTGGCTGCGGAACTAAGTGGACCGCTCGCTATTGTGTTTCAGAAATCGCTTGCCAGTTGTGCATTGCCTTCCGAATGGAAGGAAGCTGTCATCTGTCCCATCTTCAAACATGGGGACAGGGGTCTGCCTGCAAATTACAGGCCAGTTAGTCTGACGAGTGTAGTAGTCAAACTCCTCGAGAAACTAGTGAGAGATTCATTGGAGAGTCATCTGAGTAGATTTAATCTACTTAGCAATGTACAACACGGATTCCGGAAGGGATTTTCGTGTCTGACGAATCTGTTGGTGGCTCGCGAAAATTGGGCGGATGCAGTGAATAACGGCCACACACTGGACGTGCTTTTCGTCGACTTTTCGAAGGCATTTGACAAGGTACCCCATTTGAGGCTCGCGCAAAAGCTGTCCTCCTACGGGGTATCTGGCCGCGCCCTTCATTGGGTGACTGCCTTCTTGGAGGGTAGAGAACAGTGTGTACGGGTAGGTCGGGGCCTATCATTTAGGCAGTCTGTCCTCAGCGGCGTGCGGCAGGGCTCGGTCCTTGGACCGCTGTTGTTCTCTATCTATGTGAATGACCTACCCGCGGAGCTTGAGGTACCATCGCTGCTATTTGCTGATGACCTGAAGCTGTGGAACATTGTTGATGTTCCTCGGGGTTCCGAAGCTATTCAGCGAGCATTGGATAAGCTTTGGGACTGGTCTACTTTATGGTTACTGCCTATAAATCAGGCAAAGTGCTCCGTTCTTCGAATTGGAGGAGGTTGTCCTCCTGCGAAGTACTTGGTCGGTGGGGTCGAACTCCCCCGTGTATCTAGCCAGGTTGACCTAGGCGTCGTACACTCTTCGGCTTTACACTCCGGCGACAACTTGAAGAAGGCCGCAAGCAGAGGTTTCCGCATGTTGTACTTAATACGACGTTCTTTCGGAGTCTTGACGGGCGGCATCTTTACGAGGCTGTTCTCGGCTTTCGTTCGGCCTCATTTGGAATACTGCGTCCAGGCTTGTCCGCCCTGCCTCGTCTGGGACGAAATGGAGCTAGAGAGGGTTTTACGAGTGGGTACTAGGTTAGTCGTGGGATTACGGGGACGGACGTACCCGAGCGTCTACTTAGTTTGGGAATGCATTCAATGCACTACCGAAGGCTTAGAGGAGACCTAATCCTAACCTACCGTATCTTGACTGGGAAGGTTGGTCCAGATTTATCTTGGCTATTCAGTCCCGCTAGATTGTCTGTTCTACGCGGTCATTCCTTGAAGCTGGACAAATCGCGGTCCGATCGGATTAGGGCAGAAATCCGGCTGTCACGCAGAGTCATCGACCGCTGGAACATGCTTCCGGAAAGTGTTATCAGGGAATCTACGGTTAAGGGGTTTGAGCGGCAACTTGACGCTCTTGGGTGGCAACACGAAACCTTTCCATTTTCCTGAGTAACTCGCATCTTCGTACTTCGATTTTCTTTTCTCTACTTTTCTTCACGTATTGGTATTATTTTCTTATTTAAGTGCACTTCCCTATTCTGTACCTTCGATTTCTCTTCCTATCCTTTGCTTACTTCACGTGACTGCCACAGCAGGGACTGCTAGGGCAGGAAACGTGGGCATTAACTGGTTGGCCAGGGTGCGATACGGGTGTTCCGTTTTAGATCCATCAATAACTGTGCACTTCATCAATTCCTGGCTCAACGATCTACTCAAGATGGAACACTCACGGCATTCTCCTATCGTTCCAGTCCCCATCTGAACTGAACTGAACTGAACTGATATATACTTGAACTGTTGTGAACCAATCATTTGACTTTGTCATAGATGATCTGGACCTTTTAGCTTTACCTTTGTTTGATGTTTTAACTCATTTTATTCTTAGCAGTTTTGATGTACCAGCCTTCAACTCATCATCGTAGCTCAACCGATTGCGAGGACATACGAAACTAGTATGAAGGGCCATAGGAACCGCGCAATCGTCTTAACTACTAAGTATATGACAAAGAGAAAAAACCTACAGTGCTGTCATCGTTACGAGTGCCTACGGAAGCCAATGATAGTAGCAGGCGAGTCTCAGACTGCCAGTTTGCCTGTGGGTTAAACTCGGACCGATTTAACCATCAACTCGTCTCGTTTCACACGTGCAATAAATAAATAAAAAAGCGGTATATTCCACGACGGTGCGAGGGACAGTCCAATTGAATGGTCTGATCAAGTTATACAAAGCGGTCGCATAAAACAGATAATTGTCCACCTTTTAGACAGTGCAGCCCAAACAGAATTTGGACAACTGAGCACTATTACAACCGGTTGGTTTGTATCGATCGTTGCATCTGAAACCGTGGCCTGTTTGTACCCTTGTGATTTTCTGGCACTTTAGCTAGGTCGTATAAGCCCTAAAATCCTAGTCTGTTTCCTCGGCGGTTTGCCGATAACTGTTTGATTCCTCTTGATCACTATAACAGAAACGGTGAAATTTGTCCCCTATTTTCTTATCTTTGTCCACATAAATAGTTTTACAAACCCTAAAACCGAGTGAGCAATCAGTAAAAAATGCTCGTTACCTCAGTTAAAATAAGAAACTCAGTGAATAGACAGGAAGCCACTGAAACGCTAGTAAAACATTCTGCTTGTAACCAGTCCGTCAGCACGGAAAAAAAAATTAAAGGCTCATCATCTAAGATGAATATACAGCCGAAATCGCGCGC
>OX104069.1:51740969-51788449 GCA_944474145.2 Dicrocoelium dendriticum | reverse complement strand
GTCAGTACCTCGCACTGTTGAGGAGTAAAACGCTTATTTATTTATGTATTTATTTGGCAGTTTGAAAGTGTTAGAATTATTAAAACGTAAGAACAACGACAAATACATATGTAAATAAAAGTTCAAGTAAACTATTACTGCCATCCATGAAACTGTCTCCGGGGAACCTGATTTATTCGAAAGGTTTTACCCGAACTTCCATGCTCCAACTAACAGTGTGTCGATGTGACAAAGTAGCAATTAGGCCATTACGTGTTTACATATTTCAGGGCTGTTTTTTAGCATTCGGACGATCAGGTCACCCAGCCTATTTATCATTAGTCTTTTTTGTACATGGTACTTTTTTGTATATCATAATGATGGCAGTACATTGCGGTTCACAGTCAACTGCACCAATGAGTCAGAGGCAATATTCCTCGCATGAGCATAGTCCTTTTATCTCGGAAGCTGTAATCTGTCACCTCAAGTAATCAGCCCATTCGTGGCCAACAATGAAATAAATAAAAGTATAAAAATGGGGTTAAGAAAATAAACATGATTATTTAATTATTTTCGTATGTAGTAATTGCAACTATTTTCAGATTGGGCAGTCGGAATTTGGTGGAAAATATTGATGGGTAGCGGCGACGGTTCAGAAATGTCGAGGAAAGGAAATAATGTTGCACTCCGGCCAGAGTTTTGTAATGCACACACATGATCCAAATAAAGTATATAGCATCTCCGGAGGTACGGGTGCTTTATCGTAATATGCCACCAATAGAAGCCGTTATCTTTGGAAAAGGGATAGTCGATCGCAAAGATTCAATTTCCATTCGCTCAGTGGAGCATGAAATAAAATAGTGGAACGACGGTACAGTGTTGAAAGTTAACCAAGTATATGTTTAGTTATAATGGAAAGAAAATGCGGGGAGAGAATAACAATGTGCATAAAATTGTGTAAACGATGTCCATTAAGCATCCGCACTTTTAAAGTGTGCAGTGGAGGAGCGTTGCCAATTTTTGAATAAAATGTACGTTCCACTGGCAAATTAATAATAAAGTGCACGTCCTACTAATCTAGTAGCGAACAAAGTGTGAAACGGCTTGATTTCAGGTAATCGGTGTCGTGGGTTTCCTGATGGTTGAAGTGGGACAAATTCAGGAAATGATTGCACTCTTGCGCTTTTTTCTCGCCTTATGTTAAAGAGCAGCAATTCGATCGCTACCGTTCTCACACTCGGACTTTCGTCCCATGCTCCAACACTGGAAATAGTTTGCATATGCTGCTTGTCGAAATTGATATTTTTCCAAGAATTCGCTTTCATACGCCCATGAAGGGTGAATTTTCAGCTGTGATTGGGTCGCGACATAGCCGCACCACGCGCTATGCAGTAAGCACTAGCGTGGGTTGTACCGATATATTAATGTCATCTCAAAGAACTAACCTCAAGTTTCTCTTTACCGCTAACTTCCTGAATTTACCAATGCTTCTGTTTATGGTGATACAGTCAAACCTGTCTAAGGTGACCACTCAAGTGACCGACAATAGCCGTCGCCTTGGTCAGGTGGTCGTCATGGACAGGTTCGTGCATATGGGCATTACTCGTAGGAGCAAACTTTGGGACGTTATTGGCTGGTCGTCCTAGACAGGTGGTCACCCTAGCAGGTTGGACTGCAGTAAGAAAATGTCTATAAAGCTGGAAAGAAGGGGTTACCCGCCATATTTGTCATATACACAAAGGTTATGTGCGTTGATTAGATTGGCATGATTGGTATGGGGAACTATTCCTATTTATCATAGGAGTAGTAGCAGAAACCAGTCGACTATACATAAGGATTCGACTATCCTCGGATACCAGACTCTGTTGCAAATGCTGATGAAAGTAACAGCCGATGACATAGAGGTAGACTCTAGCACAATCGTTCTTACGTCATCAAGGTATCTTCACCATATTTGACATTTTCAAACACACGTTCATTCGTTTGACGACGACTTGTAGGTTAGATTACGACAGCTTCAACTGTCTGGCTCATGTCCCCACAGAACTACTAACTATATGTCACACGGAGATGAGAGAACGAAGCAACTGAAACATCAAATTAGTTTTACCTGACAAGACAAGCTATGTTGGTAAATAAGATAACGAGAAATGATATATTTCTCGACCATGAGTGACACAGTCCAACATATGGGTCTGATCAGATAGGTATAGCGGGATAGCATAAAACAGAAGACTATACGTTTTTCAATGCGGTTTGCAAACGAGTTTAAAACAAACTGATGGTGTAGGCATCAGAAGGACTGATGCGTTGGGGAAAATAACGAACGCAGATTCGGCCAAATGTTCAAATGAGGTAATATGGCTACCTGTGAAAACCGGTATCGCGACCAGGAGAAACACCTAAGATTCCGAGATTAGTATGCCTCTGAAAAGGCGTTAAGCGTTCTTGTGGACTTTCCAGAGGCCCAGACCTGAGAGATAGAAGGTATCTTCCAGACCTATGATATGTTTGCACCAGTTACTGTCCGCGGTGGATTTTTACCGTCATTTATTGGGGTCAGGCAAGAGAATAGGCGTCGAGAAATCCTTCAGCTAAGATGAAAACATCGCATCGCGCACTTAAGACTATCATCAAGTAAAAGTGATTCATTGCGCGTAATAGTATTCGGAGGCAGACAGTCTCACAGGGCCTCCGTAGAGCGGTGCTGTTGCCTCCCATACGTACAAAAGCACTAAATGAAACAATTTGCAGAGTTATGCATACCATCATTCATCGACTGATTTGTACTCTGATATCTCCCTAACTATCCGAGGTTCCCAAATCTCTTAAGAACCCTATAAACACATACAATAGTTGTTTCAGTGACGACAACAACAAAAACGGATCCGAACCGTTAGTTTGTGTATTGGCTTAGACACAATGAGAACTGATGGTACATCCGTGTAACCACGTCGCCCTCGATCGGTTATAGTTTCGTGATCCCCTATTCTGGATTGGACGCCAGTAACCGATTCGGTCTAGTTCATTAAGGCGACACACCAGAAACTACGCTCGTAGGTAATCCGAATCGACTCGTAAATTGCTCTCGTGAACTGCGCGAAAGGTAGGGGGACGAACGGGTTGCAAAAGTCCCGGAAGTCTGGTGAAGCAAAGTGCTAAGGCGACAGCAAAACCGAAACCTTACACTGTGAGTGCGTTTATGGATTTTTCATGAATATTATAACTTGTTCTGTTTATTGAGCAATACGGATGCTAGTGGTAGTGTTGAATTCTCATGTTCCGTCCAATGCGTTCGGAGACGATCTCACTGGTAACTTTTGTGGAAGAAATGATCGGACTTAACCGAAAAAAGCAAAAGTAATGTACTAGAGGTATATCGATAGGTGAGCATGGAAATTTAGTATTCAGTAATTAGTGGAAAATACAGCAATTTTTGTGTAACTCGTTTAGAATTGCTGGGATCAAGATCCACATTGCTTGCAATTCATACATGGTGATTACGCGCGGTTTGGCTCTAAGAATGCTCTTCATTGATACTTTGTAAGCAGAAGATAAAAGATAACGGACTAGTGGTGACAACGATGATAAGTGCAACAAAAGAGATGAACCCGTGAAAGGAGATCTACCCAAACGTTAATTCTTATGATATTCTGTGCTCAAAGAATGTTAAGAGGTGGGTACACTTGACATGGGGTTCTCTCTCAATCGGCATTTTTCTAGTTATCGACGCAAAGTGAAAGTTGGACTGAACAGAAGTCTAAAGTTTAAAGATAGCAAATCGGTGTGTTTCCCCATTTGTATCCCATGTGGATAAGGCAGCTTCATGGTGGGGATGGCCGCGGATTTTTGGATCAACGTGTGCTGGATACTACTTTTACCTCAGATTACTGTGTTTGCAGCGTTTTATCTGTGTGAATTGTGCACCATTATTCTTCTTTTGGCATATTTTCCAAGCGGTGCAAATTTGGGAGCTATTCTTTGGCTAATTCCGGAGATCTCACTGATTTGCCATACTACCATCTCTGTCCGCCATCTTAGATTTGCTCTAGCTTGTGATGCCGCCTCAAGCTACTTGTGGTTCGTGTTCGAAAGTTGTGGGAAATAAGGCTCATGCACTTCGATGCTACAGCTGTGATGTTTTGTTCCATATTTCGTGCATTGGCTTATCAGTTGACGTGTTTCGAAAATCGCTCGACATCCGACATCGGTTTTTTCAAGTTATATGTGATAAATGTCGCGGTACAAGACATCAGAATACGCAGCGACCGCAAACAACTACGGAAAAAGCTCACTTTCAGATAGGAACACAACGTTCACCACGTGGGATCAAACGCCCTCGTGAAAGTACCTCTGTCACCTCGCCTTCTATTGTCACTCCGCGATCTGCACCACCACCAGCGTCTTCGACCCCGGCCGAACCCCAGGTTCAATGTTTCCCACCGATGGAAGACTCAGACTCAGAATCTACGAAATGCCGCTTCACTGATCGGTCCGTGAATTTCTCAGAGCCTGTCTGTGAACTGCTGAACACCGAGGATCCATGGACCACTCAGAAGCGCAAGGGCCCACGTAATCGAGTTCAGACGTCACCTGCTGATAAACAACTACCCAATCAGTTAAGCGCCTCTAGTTCTGCTCCCACAGGTTCATCACTGATTTCGCTGAGGCGTCATAATCTCATGGTCTTCCACGTACCGGAGTCAAAAGATGAAAACCCTCAGATACGTTATGATCACGATGTTGAGTTCCTCCAGGGGCTCATCGATAGACTCTTGGATGTGGGCGAGGACAGTGTGACGATTAAACAAGTAATCCGACTTGGCCAGAAAACTAACCAGTCATGTCGACCTCTGAGGATCACCTTTGCAAATCCTAATATGCCGCAGCTCATACTGTCTCGTCTGTCAAGGCTGAAAGGCATAAAAGTTCACATCCGCCGAGATTTGGAACCCGAGGACAGGGATCGGTTGAAGACTGCGGTCATTGAGCTCAAACGCCGTACAGAGGAAGGTGAGACTGACTTACAAGTTGTAAATCTTCGGGTGATCAAGAAGGGTGTACGAACCCGTATCAATCGGTTGCTCAACCTCTAGGCACGTCCCGCAGTACCTCCCAGGACCTCCGTGTCGCATTCGCCAACGTGTGCAGCCTAATGAACAAACGTGACGAACTGTGCCGCTTCGCTGTCTCGGAGCGGCCGGACATTTTAGGACTTGCAGAGACATGGTTGAACTCCGACATCATACCCCAAGAAGTCGTGTTGTCAGGATACTCTTGTTTCCGATGTGACCGAAAATCAAAGGCTCACGGTGGTGTTCTGTTGTACATAAAATCATCACTATCTGGCAAACGTATCAGTACCTATCGTAGCGAGGATAGTTTATGCGAGCAATTGTGGTGCACAATCCGTCTCAGGCGCGCAGAACTAATTGTGGGGGTTATCTACCGGAGCCCATTAAACCGTTGCTGCGATTGGATACCACATGTACAGAAGCACATGAGCCGCCCTCAGTTCTTACTGATGGGGGATCTAAATTTACCTAAGATAATTTGGCCAGATGTTCGACTTCTTCCCGGTCATGGCAACGTTGAGGCTCAATTCGCTAAAATGACTATTGAAATTGGGGCAACGCAACATGTCATCCAACCGACGCGCGTAACTCCGTACTCGGCATCTTGTCTGGACCTAATGTTTACGAGCTGCGAGCAGAAGCTAAAAGAGATCAGAGTCATCGAACCTCTGGCGAACAGTGACCACTGCTCTATTGTAGCAAGCTTAGAACTGTCGTTACCATATTACAATCAACAGAAGCCGACATTCAACTATTGGAAGACGGACTTCAACGGACTCGTCCAAGCCGCAAGTCAGACTGATTGGACACTACCACATGATGCGTCACTTGAGGCGTGGTGGTCATTAATAAAGGGGAAGCTTAACTCGCTCTGTACCCGGTTCGTTCCCCTTAAGTATCCAAAAATCGGACCTGTCAAACCGCATTGGTTTGATAGGGAATACAGACAGTTAGCGCGACGACGTCGTAAACTTTGGGATAAATACATCAGCTCGGGTTGTGATGAAGATTACGCGGTGTACAAGAAACAGCGTAACTTATGTAACGCCGCAAAGATCAAGAAACGCCGGCAGTTCGAAGAGGAACTAGCATCCTCGGCCGCAACTGCACCCAAGCGAATATTTGCCTACTTGAAACGTCAACTGAAACCTGGAGACGACCTACCGGTCTTAGAGAGCTTAGACGGGAAGACACTCATTTCAAGTGGGGAGCGCGCGGACGCCCTAGCTACGCACTTCCTCACTGTATTTTCCAGTAAACCGGCGGCTGTTCCAGTACCAGCACAGGTTGCGCCAGTCTTGCTCGACAGCCTACAATGTGATGCAGTCGAAGTACATCAGCTACTCGTCAACCTCAATGGTGCAAAGCCCCCCGGGCCAGACGGACTTCACCCACTAATACTCAAGTCCCTATCGATTATCATCTCACCAGTTGTGACAAACCTTTTCAATAGATCGCTCTCTGAAGGATCCGTCCCGAACGACTGGAAATGCTCGATAGTTAAACCGCTTCCCAAGGGTGGTGATCAGAGTAAAACAGAGAACTATAGACCGATCTGTTTGACTTCGGTATTATCCAAAGTTCTCGAGAAGGTTGTGAAAAAATGTCTGCTGTCGTTCTTCGAAGCGATGGACATATTGACGCCAGCGCAACACGGCTTTACGAAAGGGCGATCCTGCATCACCAACTTGATGTACGCAAACCACCAGTGGGTTCGAGCTCTCAATGAACAGAAGGATGTTGACGTGGTGTACATCGACTTTAGTAAGGCGTTTGATAGAGTGAACCACGAGGTACTCCTTCGTAAACTGAGGACATACGGAATCGGTGGCACGTTACTTCTGTGGATACAAGAGTTTATTGTGGGACGAAGGTTTAGAGTACAGGTCAATGACTATCTGACAGAATGGTTCCCATCGACCAGTGGCGTGCCTCAAGGAACTGTACTTGGGCCAGCATTATTTCTTATTCATATCACCGATCTTCCGCAGCAGCTCCAGTCACCATGTGTCCTGTTTGCAGATGATTTGAAAATCTGGAGGATCATTGAAAACCAGGCCGACTGCGCTCGCCTCCAGCATGACTTAGAGCGACTGTCAGCGTGGTCCACTGAAATGCAACTCCCTCTTAACGCAAGCAAGTCGGAGTTCATCAGTATCACCAGACGTCCAGCCACTCGATCATACACCTTGGACGGCCAGTTGCTCCATCCCAACACATCTGTCAGAGACTTAGGAGTTCTATCACGACATGATTTAAGATCACTAGAAAACACAGAGAAATTGTACCGTGCGGGACTTCGTATGCTCTGGGCATTACGACGCAGTTTCTCCACATGGTCCGAAGAAACCGTCCCTCGTCTATTCACCTCGCTCATTAGACCAATCCTTGAATACGGTGCCCCAGCTTACCATCCGATAACCCAGTGGGAAACTGAAAAATTGGAGAAAATACAGCATATCGCAACTAGAATGATACCAAGTCTACGAAAGCTTCCATATGAAAAACGTTGTGAAAAGCTCGGACTCTACACACTATCCTATCGCCGAGTAAGAATTGATCTTATTATGACCCATCGAGTACTACACTTGAATCACTTCCCCATACTACGGCCAATATTTCACCTGCGAGAACCCTGTAACACCAGAGGACATCGTTACAAACTCTGGGTCCCCAGCATGAACAAAGTATCACATCAGCTTTGTATCGAACGAAGAATCGTAAACTTATGGAATACACTACCAGAAGGATTAATAGAGGCCGATTCTGTGAAGTGTTTTAAAACCCGTATCGACGATTATTTTGGAAACCTGTGCTTTTGTGAAACGATGCACATACAGTGCCAAAAGAAGACATTGTATGTCCGGAAATAATGACGCTAGTACAAATTTCTAACCGAACACGGATAAACGATTAACGGACCAGACACAACTGCTGATAATTCACAAGTAAATTTTGATTTTTCGTAATTCGATAGAGTTGTACAGAAACATTTCTACTTGCTCTTAAATACAGTCTCAGTCTCAGTCTCAAAGACAACAGCCCGGTTTGTTCCCCTTTTTGGCTTCCATGGGACATGCACTCTATCGAGTGCAGCTTTGTGCGAAAAAATTACCAGCTTCCTTGTTAGCTTCTCTCAGTCCTGATCTATTGCAGATTCGGTAAGGAGAAAAAGGAATAAGGTATATGATTGATTAACTTGAAAATGCGGCGCAAGCAGCCGTAGCAACTAAACTTTCTTCGTCTGTTTGCGCGTGTACAACACTAGTAGCAGCTGTTGACCTCGGTTTCTTGATATGTCTGTCACTGTACTTGTGACTGCAAACATTCCAAACAGAGGTAAATGACCTTTGTAATTTTCTGTTTAGCACAGATCCTCCGTCATATGCTATCCAAATTGGACTCAAAGCAACTACATCTTGTAGCTTGCAGTGAAACGCTGCAATATTCTTGGCAGCTGACAAGCATCCTCTCAAAACTTAAGCTGTCCAAGAGCGACTGATTCCGCCTAACGGTGTTTCAGAGTTACGCCAGCTCCAAGTTTGTTAATATTAGACACGACGATGTCTACGTGCTTCCTGAGCACTTCAAATGTGCTGGATCCTTACTTAGTGATCACTCACTGATGTAGCCTTGATGGGAACATGTGCAGTAGACTTAGATGCGTCGGTGTGGGTGACCTGTTCCATAATGAAACCATCATTTCTATCAGACAGTCAAGTACGCTGCGCGCCGTATCTCTATATTGAACCGGATATCCATTTACTACGGCATGTGACAGAGATTATCGCGTGCTATATGTAAGTTCCATTACAGTAATCGCAACGGTTGCAACCGAACCTGAATTATGATACGAGAAAAATCGGCGCGCTTTTTGTTACGAGCTTCCAAAGTCCAACACTAAAAATAAAAAGAGTCATGTTTCGGATTGTCCTCAGTGACCATTCTGTTGCAGTGATAGGCATTTCCTTTTGTATGCGTCAAAGCGGACAAAAACAACAACCAGTTGTAGTGAAACACGATACCGGTGAATATAATGAAGATGCTTAAGGCTAATCGTTGCGTACCCGATTTTTCGTGCAATGAAAACTACTATATTAGTTGTGTGATACAACGCAGTAGCACGGCGACCCCTTCAAGCAATGTTCTTTAAATGCATTAGGCAAGTTCTATAAGAAACATACCAAAACTCTTTTGAATGATGTCAATCCGGCTAACGTTTACCTAATGTGGAAAATGGTTGAGCATGGGGCACTAGGATAGAGATTGTCCGTGCAAATTTGGTGTTCATGGCATCTATTCAAAATGTCAAAAGCCTGCTTTCCGTCAGATCTAACGATAGTGGGCTAGTTTTCGGTGACAAAATAAGCGAACGCATCACAGTGACAGACCAGCACGAACGCTGCCGAAATCGATCATGCACTAAAAACTTGTCGCTCAAAAAGAGCGAGCTGGACGGAATCAGTCGAGGCCAGAGTTAGGCATCCACGTCGTCCACCTGGACTACCTTAAAGCTTTCGACCGTATGGACCACTGCATTCTCCTTCACAAGATTCAAAACTGTGAAATCGGTAACCCTGTTCTGACTTTGATATGCAACTTCCTCATTTAAAGTCATCTGAATGTGGGAGACTACAGCTCCATTCCCTATCCAATTGAAGTCCAGTGGGGTGCGCCCCAAGGATCGGTACTAGGTCAACGTTGGTTCCTAGCCTTCATCAATGATCTTGCCAGTGCGCTTCAGTCAGACTCCTTACTAGTTGCAGAAGACATCAAGGTCTGGGAAGATAACAAAGCACTCCAGGGTGATATCGAGAGGGTCTATATGTGGTCACCCGAAAACCGGCTCTAGTTGAACGTGAGGAATTGCAAATTTGTGAGCATACGTCATCAGTGTGCCTATGAATATCTATCTTTCCACAAGTACACTACGTAGAGTACGCAATCCAACCGTGCCATCCCGGAATCAAATTGGATATGGATGCGTTTGAAGATGCACAGCGTAGAAGGACGACATTCGTTAGGGAGATGTTGCTCCTCCTATACCAACACAGACTGCAAGCTCTGGGATTGTAGGGCGGTGAATATTGGCGTCAGCCTGTCGCTACCTGTTGCAACTCATCCAGAATGCCAAAGTGAGAGGGTACCAGCTCAAACTGAGTACTAACTACAATCGACTTGATGGCTGATGAACATCTTTCTCCCTTCGGATGTCTTGAACATGGAAGGCCCATACATTTCAAGTCATGTTAACCCCAGCGCTATTACCTTTTTAAAAGTCGCCTTTCTGACACGCTATTCAAACTGCATTACGTGATATAGTGCGTTTAACTCAGAGAACGAAATGACGCGAACCAAACTATACGCTCACCAGCTTTCTACGTAACAAAACGGTAAGGAGATCTTTATCGTTGTTTCGGTGCATAGCTTTCTCCTTTTTCCATGTTAACTTGTGGCATTCCATTGTAACCTGTGCCTTCATAATTCACACTGCGTTCATCTTAGCATTGGCTTTTTCCGCGTCATGACTAATTCTTCACTATTTATAAGGCATAATGAATCTTGCTTCCCTGGTTAGTGGGCATTTGTCCGTGATGATTCAATGCAACTGGTTTGCAGTTCCCCTGACCTGATCGCGGTACTACATTTGGGGCACAACGAAAGTATGTCCACAATTACTAATATTAATACTGTTTCTTTTTTTGTTGTATTCTGCAATGGCATCCATGTGCAACGTAGATGGGGAAGTCATTTGACACGGCGTCTTCCACATTTCTTTTAAATGTCTTTGTGTATCCTTGTATTTTCAATAGTTTCTTGATTTGGAAACGATTAAAAAACTTTAAGATGTAAGCTCTGCACATAATTCTCAGACATATCTTTTCTTTAAACGGCGTTGCGTTTTGAAGGCATTTTACTGTTGATGATGATATATCCCGGCTCATCTTCCACTGCAAGGCCAGTGAATTATACCAAAATCCCAACTACTACCCATTACACTGTTGACGTTATGGGTCATTTGCAATATCACAAGAACGTAAACTTATTTTGAACATAATCTTAACATCCCCTCGTGTTTCCCTTTATCATAGCCGGCCGCAAACTCAACATCGCTCATCATGTCAACACTGGCCCAGCAACGTAAGCTGGTGGAGCAGCTGAGGCAAGAAGCTAATTTAAATCGGCGACCTGTCTCCGAATGTGTCCGAGATATGATCGCCTTCATGGAACAGAACCGTGACAAAGACTGTCTGGTCAGTGGTTTCGCGAGCAAAAAAGACAATCCGTTTCAAGAGAAAGGTGGATGCGTATTGTTGTAGGCTGAAGGTGGAATGGGAAGTACGGTTGACGTTTTTTGATGAGGATCATACTGCACGTTCCAACGACCTTCGGTCTGTCCCGCTTAGTTCCACAAATGAATATGCAAAATTGACGCGTTTCGACCGCCGCATAAAAGTGCATTTCACTTAATTATTGATCTCATTCGTGACCTTATTCTTCTCACTACTTTACTGCTTTCAGCAGTAGTTTTAAGCTGTAATACATTGTCTTATTTTTTACGTAACACAGGGGTCACTGCTGTCGGTTAGCTCAACGTCCGGTCCCAGAACCTCCTACCTGTTCCAAATGTTGGACTTAACTAAAAGATTGATGCTGCACTTCCTTCACATTGGAGTAGTTGAATTTTTCTCGTTTGTACCATTGCTAGTCCCAGCGCGACGCGCCTGCGTCTCCCTTTTCTCTTCTGCCGTAACTGGTTTGTAACGGATAAAAAAGCAAATACTTGACCTAATCACAGTGCAAAATAAATAAAAAGTTAGAGAATTTACTGTTCATCCATTATTTGGCTGTTGCACAAACGAAGCATGCAGACATCACTCGTGACTATGCATCGAGAAATTCTAACGCGGTACACAAGTTAAACAGAGTCACCATCGTCTAGGTGCCAAACTGATTCCAAATGCACGCAGTTGAGAGGCTCACGCAGAAGTCGTGCGAATTAGCTTTGGTAACATTAAGCATATCATCAAGCGATGGCGCGGGTGGCGCGCACAAGTGATAAATTCGACTGGAGGAGATTTTAAAGACTCCTGGAAAACATGTTTAGTTCTTCATTTAGCAGGGGAAGTTGTTTGCTGTTTGTTTGTTGTTGTTTGTTGTTAGTCACAAGATGTCTGCTGCCAGTGTGAGTCAAAGCAGATCCCATCGGTCTGCGTCGCTGATCTATAGACATACTTCGCGATGGCAGTGGGTGAGACAAAGGCGCAAATGTTGGCCGCAGTGCGATTGGTGCTTATTTGGTGACGAGATTTTTATCAGATGAATGCTGTCTCCATGATTTGTATACATTAGAATAGCCTCTGTCGCAATGCAGAGGAATGTATGGAGATACCTAACGGGCACGCTATAAGGGCATTTGCAGTCGTCATTTCTAACCGTAGAATGTGGTTCATTGAAGGAGGTTCAATCAATTTTCAATTGGTTCGTTCCTACCTAGTATCGCATGGTGCAATCAGTCCAGCAATATGTACGAATTGAGGTTGCTGCGTGTGTCTATGTTAGTAGAACGCCTTTGGTGCTTCGAAATCGTCTACAAATTTCGTCATTTTCTCAATCGCCTTCATAGTACGGATGTACACAATACTGAATCACCAACAGCACCATATCGGGGGGGGGGGTTCGTTGCAGCATTTTTCAAACATATATTTTGGTACCGAAAGATCATCATAAATACATGTTATATGGAGCAGTCACTAGTAATTCGAGGTGACTACGAGCCCAATAAAATTTCCACTCTACCTTAATTAACTACTTCGTCCATCTAGGCTACAACTTCCGTTCCATGGGTAAAAGTCAGTTATCTAGATCCGTAGCTTATTGCACTGTTTTTGACGTGACTTATTAATTCGCTGTTGGGTTTACATAATTGGATTTCACTAAACACGTGAAAAGAAGTAGCTGTTCGTTATTGGTGAAAACTCGACATATAAATACCTAACGTCTACTCAGTTGATAGGCCTTATATGTGTCGATTACAAGCAGGGTTTAGCTTTGATCCGAAAAAAGAGGTAACTGCTGAGGAGGATGGGGAGCATGCTTTACAGTACCTGTACGTGCATGTTAGTATTGGTTCATCTTGAATATTTACTGGTCTAGACTGTAGACTGATAGCATCACTAAGATTCGCAACCTCGTTTTGCTCTACAATGGGGCCAACCATTAGATACAACAGTTCCGAAGGAAGCAATCTGGGCGGTTCATGCGCTCACGTCGGTCGATTCTAATAGCGTTCAAAAGATAACAGAATTATCTCCATTTTCCATAAGTTTCGAGCAATCCTTTAGAAACTGATAACTATTTGTGGGAGGCGCGTAAGCTACCTGTTTGATTTCGATGGCTACAGGTCTCCTGTGTTTACTGAATACAGCCAATTAACTAAGTCACAGTCTCTGTGCTAAAGTAACTTTATTCTATGAGTACTCAAATTCTGATTCATAAAACAGTGGATTTATAAAACCTATCTAAACAGCTTAGGCACTTCAAATGGATCCCCTACTGATTGGAACAATTACCAATCGAATATAATGATCTGACTCAAAGCTTCTTCATTCGCCAGCTTGTTTCAGTAACTATCGACGATCTGGGACGTAATCAGATTATCTACCCGATAAGTAGATCAAAAACCGAGAGTTGTACATTAGCACTGTTTAGTGCTTGGCATGAATAATAGCTAGAATTCTGTGAGCATGTATGTGGTTGCATTTTCTGATCTCGAAATAATTTATATTACTTTCAAATATCAATGGTGCAAATAGCAAAAAAGTCTTATTGGCTGGACATCACTAAAGTTGTCAACGGTTAGCTGCAGTTTGCTTGAAGAGCTAAAGGTAGACTTTGTGATTTGGTTTGCTGCTGTCTGGGACTAAATCGTCCCCGGTTTCTTCCTCTGGGTCTAGAGCAACACGTCCTTCTCCACTGCAGCTGTTGGTTCGTCCTCCTGCAATCACAGCAGCAGAATTGATGATTGGCTGCCACAGCTCTGCGATTGAAAGTGTTCACGAAAGCAATTCCAGCGTCATAGGCAATCAAGCGAGGCTGCATTGACAGCTTGTTCCGTTGTTTACCGTCTGCATACCTGGATCGGTTTCCTTCATTCCATACACCAGCCTGGGAGGGGATCCATACCTTGGTTATGGTAGATGTTCATGAAGTTACAGGAAAAATATCACTACAACCAACGGCCAATCATTTCAATACACATTGCCAAGTAACATAATAGTTGATCAGGAGGTAAGCCTGCGTAAAAGCAGGGGATGGCTGTGTCAATGTAGCTTAGCAGTTCAGAGATAAAATTATATTTACTTCAAGGTTCGTTCATCCGGGTGACAAGAAAAAAGGAAACCAGTATTTTATGCGGTACAGAATTTACCGTAAGTCAAATCTGAGCCCAGTGGTTAGGCGCTTTACCTCAAGTTGCAGTTACACGCACCTGGCATGTCCACTGCTTAAACGATCGAGAGTCATTGGATTCGAGAGCTAACACGCTGACCACCTTCGGGTACCCTAGTGGGCTAGATACACCAGAGTAATTTAATTGGAAAGGATGGAGTCTCTAACCCAACTTGCGATAACTTCTTTGTCAGTAGGTACGCTCCTTTAAAATAAAATGAGCAACCTCCGTGGCAATAAGTAGTTGTCCGTAGATACGGCACCTGCGAGAATATCAGTGGCAGCCCAACACTTCAGTTTACTCGCCTCTGCGTGGCAGCTGAATCCAGCCGAATGATCATCCCAGCTAGATTGTAACAATCTACTCCGCGTATCACACAAAAATTCAATGCAACCAAGTTGCTTTCTTTCTGAATAACGTAGAATGGAGCTTAGGCGTTGAACTTATTCTTGTTTATTCTGTGAGTGACGGCTAACATTAACTGAGATGTCTGATTTTTAAATGCAAAGGATTACTCTGCATGGTTCCAGCTGAAAACGTTTCCCATGATGAAGTGTCGGATAATTGCGCACGAAACGCATGGCGTTGATGCATATGGATGGGTTTAATGCAACCTAGCCATTACAACACCATATACCAAAAGAAATATGTAACTGCACTGTGGGTGTCAAAATACAAGTTAGTCAAATCATTCGTACGTAAACGAGCGCTCAATTATGAACAATCACTGGTGGTGTTTAGTTAAAGAAATCCATTGAACAGAAGTTTGTGTAAATGAACCTATGCTTTCGGTAATTCATCATCAAGATTACACAATTACGTGAAAACCGAAGTTTGTGGATAGACCCAACCATGGCTTCTGCGGCGTCTAATATCGGTTTTCGGAACTATTTTGATCGAGTTGCTGTAGCTTGATAGATTAGTTTGGGCGATTTGGTGGCGTGACACTTATTCGCATGATGCACGGCAATGGCCGAGTTAGTGGTCTTCTAACTCCATTTCGGAGCCAGACTGGATGGTGTTCCTTTTCTCTTTCGTATAAAATGCCTGCCCACGCCGAATCACCTGCTCCTCTAGAGCATAGTACCTTGACAAGTCGTTTATCCGACCTGGCTTGGAAATGGAGTTCAAAAGGCCACTAACTCAGCTATCGCCGCGCATTTTCGACTACGGGTCACGCCACTAAGTCGACTGATTCGTTCCAAATAATCTGTCAAGCCCCAGAGAATCGATCAACATATTTCCATAAACGGATATTAGACGCTGCAGAAGCCATCGAAATTCGGCAGTGCAAGGGCAGTGCAAGCATAACAAGTTAACATGCGTTGAGTCTACCCTGGTCTAGACGGATTGCAGTTGATTCGTGCGAGCGCGTGATTACAGTAGGTATACTACTACGGCGGTTGTCATTGCGCTCCAAAATCAAGTTGCTGACCCTTTGGGTCTTTCAGAAGATTCCCAGCAGATACACTCAATCAGACAGCCACTGCATATCCAGGAAAGCGTTAGACGGCGGTTTCGTCCTATTGGAACTCGTCAGTAGCGTGCACCCGCTGAATCCTGCCCGATTTGAACTCATGACCTTATTCTTAGGAGCCAGTGACTTGTACCACTAAGCCAAGGATGACGACAATGGACCGTCATGATTGATGTCTAACCGCAATATAGGTCGGCTCATCCTTTACTGTCAGCGCGTTATGAACGTGCAAACGACAGGGCTGGTTTCCAGAGATACAGCTTCCCATTGGGCCTGTTCACAAATTTTGGCTTTCATGTAATGGTACAAACCTGATGACGCATTACGGAGAACATTATTTCGCTTACATAGACAGTTGGTGCTGTCAGCTAACCGTTAGTAAGCGTGAGTACAGGAGCTCCTTCACTGATGCCACCCTGCTTAGTAATGCACGGTCATGTTGTGCGGCAGTGGAGTGGATCACAACATTCAATTTGCTGACGAAAGTCACTTTAACTGGTTACTGAGAAGGTTATACGATGCTGTTCAAATTATTCAGATCATAGATGCTTATCTGTCAAATGACTACTGAAATAAAGGTCCGAATGACATGCTGCTAAGTCTCACATCCCTGAACTTCGAAAAAGCTTTTGCTATCACGGTATTCCAGCCAAAAAACTTTATCTTACTCTCGAAGGTTCCAGGGTCATCACCCGGTTGAAGTGCAACATTCTGTTTCTTCGGTTGTCCCTGTGAGATCCACCACATGCGCCGCAGTTCCGCCGTTGATTGACTCGTCCGCTTTCTGCACCTCGCTGCCTATCACGATGCACCGTACCAGTTGACCGTGTGTCAGATTGATGTGAATCGATCCTCAATCTTTCCGGTTCATCGTCATTCACGTTCCCGTGCATTGATTTCTTCACTACAGTGGAAGTTGCATTGATCTGGCGTTCGTTGAGGCCAGACACGATGCAAGAGGCGTCTGTTGTTTGTGCTTCATCCTGGCAACCACGGGCCTCTTGCTGAGTGGCCGGTTGTCCATCGGTTACAGACGTTTGCTCGTCTGTTGACTGGCTTGGCACCTCACCGCTTCCACTCAAGTCCAAATCTACCAGATCTGGCATCCACGGAGTGCCAGCTGCACCGTTTTCCGAAATGATGCCCAGCTCGCGCACCTGGTCTGCACGTATCAGAACCAGGCCAGGTGTTGTAAGCACAGGGCCATGTCGCATGGTTGGACAGTTGTTGTTGTAGGCTTCACCAGAGGGTACACTTGATTTTGCAGAGCTGGCAAGAGAGGTTAGTGTATTTAGGTGCGTTTTAATGATACATCTACTTGCACTAGTAGAGCTCGATGAAAGCAACATACTGACAGTATCTTAAGTTGGTTACATTGGTTTCGGTGGTAATTGCACTTAGGTTACACCGGAATTTATTCTGTGTGCGGTACCGTCATCCATATTCATATCACGTAGTTTGCCGTCAGTTGAAAGGTTAACACAATCACCGACCATGAGTAGTGGTAAGGCTGTTGGTATGTTGCACAATGTATCTTTGAGCAACAAATGAATGGACGGCCGTTTCCCAACTAATAAGCCGTTCGAGTGTGCAACTGCCCATCAGGGTAATTATCTGCATGCCACAGACAAGAACTCTACTGGTATGCATATTTCCATCGATCGAATTTTTCATGCCATGGGCTCAATGGCCAGAAATTGCCAACGGTTACTGTTCAGGCTTTTGGAATGGTGATTATCAACAAAACGCGGTGAACGTTATGCAATTCCGTTGCTAAAACGAAGACTGCGAACCGCTATCCTCGGAAAAGCTCGTCACACGTGAACTTACTATGAGTGTGACGCTAACAATATTCTGACTTCGGCATTTCTAATGACGTTACGGTTTTGGATACCCGCAAAAGTACTTTGTAGCAAGTAAGTCGGAGAAGGGGAATCCGGTAACACAGGTCTCGAATTTTTGTTTGGTATAGAAATTTACCCAGAAAACCGATTAGAATAGGCTAATGTGGTGCAAAATTGTGAAATCCAACCAAGGTGAAACAGTTGTCCGAACAGGGGGATGGAGAATTCGATTCACCGCTGTGACTTGAATTATCACTGTTGCGACACGGGAATGAAATCGCACCTACGATTTTCACGTAGAGCTGAACTCAGTAGTTTGACCAGTTCTTGATGCTTTCAAATGGTTTCACCAGGTGCTTTATGCATTCATCTCAAAACGTACCGACGGTATAGCATGAGACAACAACTTCCAACACATTATCTGTTTATCTGGAACTTATTGTTTTCGTAGAAAAACAAAGTTCAGCTAGTTCCACACCACCGAAGTCAGGTAAGGGATATCAGCTCATCACTTGACTAGTGGTTTCTTATAAAGACATGCACTGGTTTAGGTAAACGTAGCGTTCGGCGCCGAGTGGGCGCCTGACAGCAGCGATTACTGGGTAACCGGGAGTACGGAAGTTCGCGTCCTGATTGGACAAAATTGTTTTGTAGATACATGAAGCAACATCTACTTAAATGAGTGTTTGGGTGCTTCCACATATTAGAAATATCCCGTGATTGGACTCACTGAGGTATACTACTAAACTACTTCCACTTTACTCGCGTGTTCATTAGCTCAACGTACAGGAAACTACCTCTCCAGGGTCTATATTTCAATCCATCAGGTTTTTCTCTTACGAAGTCATATTTAATCGAGTTGGCATGAGGTAGGCGGTGACTCATTTGAACCCTTAGAAGACAGTCTGATCGCCGGTTGCCCCACTGCATGACAAAGTGCGAGCTGTAGTTGAGGTTCTGTTGGCGATCAGCCACTTCATTGAAAAACTGACTATGTTTGCTTAACTAATATCTTGAAGTACGCATCTTTTACCTGGTACGTTCACGGCCTTCGCGTCACCAGTGGACATCATAGATAGCCCCTTACCCTACGGCTCGCATCAGTTAAGTAGTGTTTACTTATATCGACCATTTTTTCGTGAATTATTCCAACGCCCAAACACCGTTTGTTGTACGGTGATGTGAGTACTGTTGTGCGAATCCCGTTCACCGTGGCTGATCAGCTGACCGTTGTATCTTGTTGTTTCATTCCGGCTGTACATTGGTCACTTAATTGTGATGGTTTTTATTCCACATTTGGGGAATGATCGACACTAGTGTCAACAAGCCGCGTATGCACTGTTACCTCCTGGAATAGGAAACTGCTAACCGTCAATGGTGGGGAATTCACCCGCCTTCCTAGTACGACCAAGCTCAAAGTGTTACTACCTAATGCTGCGAAATTCAACCCAACAATCGCCTTGCGCACATCTGGTAGACATTTTTGCCCGCTTTGCATTAAATCATATTTAGCTGAAGGTTTGGGAGACAATGCCAACTCTATCGTGTTTCTGGTTTGCATATCACTATAATTTATTCACCATGGCTCTCCATTGAGGTGCTGAAGTTGCGAGTGCCAGATGCAGGACAGTCATCGTCCCACTGCGGATACCGAAGGGCTGTAGCTACTCGCAGTCCCAAGTATAGACAATCAGGCAAAATGACCCAGCTAAGGTCCGGAGTTTAGCTGGGGGATAGACACGTTCATTTAGTTAACCTCGGAAGCCACCGGATTCCTGAGAATGGTATAACAGCGTATACATCCCTAGTACGTTCCCTGCAACTAGTCTGAGTCAAAAAACCACTATAAATTGTGGGAAGGCCATTTGGTATATCTGGAGACGTTTTGAATGCTGTCAACTTTTGAGTTCGCGGCAACAGCCACTAACGCACTATAGAGCTATTTTCGGTGTCATCCTTTAAAATAGCGGCAAATGTCAAAATAATTTTGTGGTATTTTCAAAACACCGACATTTAAGTTGTATTAAAGCAATTTTGATGCCAGGCTATCTGCACCTAGGCGATCTCGATAAGAAGTGGATAAGCGATGAGGGTGTTTGCTATACTTGAACCAGGTTTAGTAAGTGCACCCTTCAAGTGACTGTCACTGACCTCATCAGAAACAGTGCATCTCGTCTGACTACTGATGCTTTGCTGCCATACATCCATGAAGGTTCCGTTAAATGACAGTGCGAATATAATAGATGAGGGAGTTGATAAATGCTCTAAACATGCTATGCAGTCAGTCATGTTCGATTCTTCTGCATCTTACCACCAAGAATCATGGTGGCCAGCATCCTGCGATATCCGCGTGGCTCACGTTGGCTGCCAGGAGAAGGATGTGCTTGTCATCGACCGCAAAATGACCCGGTCAATCTATTGCTGGTTTCTACCTACTGGTTTTAAAATGCTTTATGACTGCGGTGACTTCTACTTTCTACTAACTTTACACTACGTATAAACATCCACGATTAATCTACCATCGCCCTTTGGACATCTGAAAGACAGGTACTTCGGTCCATTGGGAAGTGACGGGTGAGTGAGCCAATCTGCACCAACAGGACGGATATTGTGAGCTCAATGGCAATACGTCGCGCACAAAGCAGAAGTCATGTATTAAAAAGTGCACACCTAATCGTTAGCCCTCGGTAGCTCAGTGGTAGAGCAGCGGACCGGAAATTCGTTGGACCGCGGTTCGATTCCCTGTCGAGGCACATTACTGTGTGTGAATTTTAATCGTGACCTGTACTTTCTACGAACATTTGATTTGTCTTAAAATATCTGCTACATAACTTGAATGTAGAAAATTAGTAGTGGGTAACAAGGTTTAAAGTGTACTCCGGTATTAACAGGTAGTGTTGAATTTTTACTCGTGATAAGTAAGTCATTAAAACCACACTGCTTGTAGTTTTTCTGTTCATATGGCTTAACTTCAATTAACTTACTGTCGCTCCGATTCCAAACCTTGGGCTGTAGTGATGAGAGATGAGAGCAGGTTGCCATCTCTACCCTTTAACGCCCGTTCTCTCTTGTGCCGGCGTTGCTGGAGTTTGGACTCAGTCAGTAGTAAAATATCAGCCGGTTTCAGGTTAGCCAACATGTGTAACTGCACTCTAGTTGGATCGAAGCTGACAACACGTTGGAGCAGAAAGGCAGAGTGATCATCTAAAATGCCAACCAGTTGGCCCAAATGGACTAGTGTACCGTGTCCGTGTGTCACCAGCCGGATGAATGGTCCTCCCGACTCTGTTGGCAAGGGACCAGTAAGCATGCTCCAATCCACCTCAGGTAAACTAGTCTGCTGCCTTACAGATGTCAAAATTTCGCCTGTTTGGCTGTCAGGATGTGAATGAAGTGCGTCGAAATGCGGCTGCGAGTTCGAATCCTCCACTGGCGAAGTAGAGAGGGAGGCTAAGGCGGCGCATAATTTCCCCAGCTCAGTTGACAAACGTTCAGCCAGCAACGCGGTCATATCGGAGGTCGTGGTCGAAGGCTGTTGGGGGCTTTGGTCGGTCGATTGCGTGTTCAAGGGCGTTGCGGGAGGAGTGTGTGACATGCCAATTCTGTTTTTTTTGGTGTTTGCTGTCATCAAAAACGGATGGGAAATCAAGATAGCAATAATTTATCGGTGGGTGGAAGGGAAGAAGCTGCTTCTCTTTGTATCGTCTTGACACACCTTATTTACAAAAAAGCTGCAAAAGTGAGCAATGTATAGGCGAATAAAGCTTTACTGATACTAGTGTTGCCATAGGTAAGAAAACGCACTAGAAAGACAAATAATTGCAGTGACCTTAAAGGAAACTAACAGCAGTTCTTACTGAATACTTCAGTTTGGTCGCATGAATAGTGCTTTCAACCAGGTTTACATATCAGCATACCCACAAGGATATACTTATGAAGCATGATGTCACCAGTCTAGGGCACGCTAAGCTTTCGCCTTATCTGCTACATGCCATTTTCAGTTGGTGCTTGAAATGTTTTCTGAGCTCAAAAGTTTTGCCGCAAACGTTTCATCAGCGTTAAAGGTGACACCATCATTGTGCTATTACGTGGCGGAGCGGCGCAGTGCGAGGCGTTGATGAGTCAGAATGATCGTTGGTTTGGCCGGACGAGCCGTCACAGAATTCGAATTGTTCGATGGGCACATGACCACCCAAAGTGATTCTTCTGATTCGTCCCGAGTGACGTTAGCATGCGTGCCTCTGCGGTTGACCTCGTCCTCCGACATGGATGTCCTGCGCTTTGTTCCGTCCGATTTAGTTGGTGAACTTGCTTGTCCTTCATCTGTAGTGCCACGTATTCAGCATCCAGTTCATCGTGTCGGTTGATTGTATTAGCCTTGTGCTCCTCGAGCAATTCGAACTCAGAATGACGACACGCCCGCCCAAACAACGATCACTTTAACTCAATACCGCCTCGCATCATTCCGCTCTGCTACACACTAGTGCACTGATGATGTCACCTCGAGTGTTGATGAAATGTTTGCAGCAAAACTGCAGAGTTCAGCGAACACTTCAACCAACGACTGAAGAAACTGAGCTACCAGTATTTACCTCCATATCGTATACCATTGTTCCAATTGGACAGTTTTGTTACTTAACATCCTTGGAATAAGTCGTAAGTACTTGTTGGCCTTTCATTAGCTTGCGATGCTCACTAAAACGCTTCTGCGAAATAACAAGACTGCGATAATGGGTGGAATACCGAAACTAAGGTGACAGCTGAAGCGCACGTTTATTTAGTATACTCACGAGCTCTTGGAACGCCGAGAATAATCCATGGCAGATATTCCAGGGGCTGCATTTGGTAAAGGGATTATGTTCTGCTAAAACGTGTACTATAACATAGGAGCTAATCACTGAAATTTCACAGCCGTTCGCATTAGGCACCAAAGTGTGTTTTGGTAAGTTACAAGATTAGTGTTTTACGACTAAGATGTGTTAGGTGCATCAACCTGCATCTCTTTGGGACTTGCTAATTGCGCTGGTCCATCGTGACTGAATACGATGTCGAGGTAACAGCGACCAAACGGATAAAGCATCATGATGGTGAGCACAATTATAGTTATTTGTTAGACGATAGATCACAGTTAATCTGCAGCCAGATATCTTCCTCCAGGGGTTCTCCAAAGAGTCGTTCTAGCAGAATCTGGCCGGTTACTAGCACTCATCCGTCGGTTATGCCGCGAACACAACCCATAACCTCTCGATACCAGTGGCTTATGTCACTGGACTGTGAGTGATGGGGTAAGCATTAACCATGTTTACCTATTATTCAGTTTGGCTTGGTGCTACCACATTTCTATAGCCTTGCCATGGACCCGTCGCTTCATCGGTGCACATTGTATCGTGTCCATTTGTGTCGTTGTTGATTTTACAATCCCTTTCCAACCTACGGGACAAGTTATACCCGCTTTTTTACTGGTCAAATACTCTTGTTTTATCACCGGTGATTCCCATTTGCATGAGACGGCGGTCTGATGTTCACTCGGCTGTATGGAAGACCGCTAATTAATAGTGATGAATTAGCAATTAAAATTGTACTGAAAGATCCTTATATCTAAGTGGGTTTAGTTGAAATTGGGTTGAGAGCTGGTTTACCAGATTCTGAAGAACCCAAGCCACATTTGTCGTTTGCTGCTGGAACTGAACCATACTGCAGTATAACCGGTTTGAAAGCCGTAGAAATTTGTTTTCCTTCCGCGTGTATCAACCTTGGAACCCCCTCCCTAATTATGTCGTCTCGGCTCCCATTGTGGAGATATTTAAAAAACGAGTTAACGATGCGTTGTCTCATTTGCATTTCATTTTATAAGTTGCTAGCCATGGGCTACATAACTTAATCAAACGGTGTCTTACCAAACTCCCAAGCAATGTATTTATACCTTTAACACGCAAACATCTCCGCTATTCTACCTGGGTCTATGGTGAGTCCACCAAAACGCTTTTCATGTTATCATACAATTTTACTTTCGCAATAAGTTACTTCCCACGGGACTTGTTAAGCATTGCTTTTCTACCCGCAATCTACCATCGTTCCGTTGTTTCATGGTCGGAAGGGGCTTCAGAATGTAGGCTGGTTCCGAGAAGCGGTTCACAACCATGCTGCCAATTTGTGTTAAGTTCCCGTAGTAGGAATGGTTTTACAGCCCAGGACAGTAGGCTTAAAATCAACGTTTAGATAGTAGATGTAACCCAACATGATCCCCTTCCACGCAACTTCACTTAGCGCTCCTTAAGAGCGCGGCGTAAACTCTACCTGAGGCGTGCAGGTTTATTCGTTTGTGGGTCTTTAGTAATCGATGAGCTAACTTGCCTTATTTGGTATCAACATTATTGGCTTACTCCTTCGAAGTCAACGTGTCTAGCAGTATTCTGAAGCTTTTACAGCATACAATCTCCCACGCACTCAGCTTTGTTTTACTTTTTAGTTGGAACTTTGCAATATGTATGTAGCATCTAACCGGAGTTACTTAAGATATGACCTATTTCACTTTACAGGCAAAATTGACTCCGGTTATTTGTTGTAGGCAAGTAAGCATGTTCTTTCATAAGGCATCCAGAGAGCAGGATTTCTCGTCAAAACTCGATGTCTTAGGATGCCGTTTGCCCATTATGATTTATAGTTTAACTAGTCCATTATGTATGTAGGTCATTCGGGTCAAACACAGGCTTTCAGTTTCCTAGGTCCAAATGATAACCTCAAACAAGGCATGCAGTGGGAACTAGTGACGATGTCCTGTTACTTTCGGAAGGCACTATTGTCACAGTATACAGTATAAAATTGTCTAAAATGGCGGACATCAAGATATCCTTACCTTTGGTAAACCATGTCGCGATAGGATTTTTAATGGAGGTGGGCATAAAACCCACTGAAAACCTCAGAATATCTTTCACAGCATGATGCTAAATTTTTATTGGTTTGACATTTGAATGCTGCTAGCGCCTCACACTTTGTTGCAACGGTCTGCTGCTGCCACTCGTGAAACAAGCGTATAAGGCACAGGCATCAAGAGGTAACGGAGCATGTTCTTCCTGAAGCTATTGTTACACGTTAATGACCTTCCCATTGAGATGTTGGCTACTGGCGATCTCGGTCTGGGAGGGTGGCAACCCACAGTTGTAATTTCTGGGAACCTTCAGCGGATTAAACAAACTGGCAGTAATAATCATCGAATCACTTACCATAAAGTTGCGAGTGTTTGGGCCTTTGTTGGTAACAGTTAAGAGTATATTTCCAAAATATTGGCCGTTCACCAAAGTCAGTGCAAACTAATCGCTAGATATAGAAACTTCCGAGTTTCTCACATTTTTGACTTAGAGCCAAGGGATTTCCAACGGTTTTGACACTTCTAAGAAGCCTTCTGTGGTCAGCAGTTTCACAGGGCTGGTGAAGTGGAGCAGGCTGCCTAAAGCCCGTTCAAGCATATTCACATACTTTTACATGCTAAAACCTTCTGAACACTAGCGAAGCGTTGTGTTGGTTGCATAGCTATAGCTGAGGAATACAATGCCCAATAAAAGCAACTACCACGTCCCAAAAATGGTATGTGAACTTTTTGCAAAACCCATTGTACAGGAAAGTTTTGGAGGGAAAATGGCACTACCTACTCGATATTTATAACCTTTGGCTGCATTTTGTACGAGGCGAAGGACCAACGGCTTTCGTAAGTGGTTAATCATCCGTCCTTCATCCACACGGTATTGTCAATCGAAAAGTTACGCTCAACTGCATTAACGGCCATTCCTCCCAGTAACTAAATAGCTGCAAGTTCCTTAGCCATGCATATCAGTGATGAAATTCATTCATGCACACTCTCATGTCATCACTTCAGATAAACCGGTTGGTGTGTGTGTGTGTGTGTGTGTGTGTGTGTGTGTGTGTGTGTGAACAGTCCACAATTCCTGATTTCTTAGCTCAACGTAATTTGTGGTGCAAAAGTTAGATAACCCAAGTTAAACTAACTCAGAAATGCTTCACATTCCTCAGAGTGTTCCTTCTATTTTAAAATATCTTGCTGTCAAGTAGAAAAGACAATCATCAGTTTATTAGCTTTCACAGAGAAGGTTCCGTATCGACTTTCTAGCTGTAGGTGCTCCGATGCGAGCCTCCTTGTGGTCCTGTTAATTGTTGGCAGTAGCGAGCGGTCGGCGATAAAAGCGGACTCGGATCAAAGGCTATGGATGTAGGACGGATTATGGTTTTGTGGTCGAAGCCCTGATAACCAATAACGGAAGTAGTTTTAACGGTCTAGAGGTTCCTCGATCTGCCTGAAAATGTGTAAAACGAAAAATTATCGTGTTATTGTAAACTTAAGTCTTTGATGTAGAATATTGAAGCCTATGTTGTGTATGTTTAGCGGACTAGTGGTAATCATACAAACACATGGCGCTGCGGTGGAATTCGTCACGTCATTTCATCGCGCGGCAGTCAAACATCTATCCAGGCTCGCATTCGTCGTGACGACAAGGCATGTTAATCTAAAACACAAGACCGTTGTGCAACTTGCACCTACACATTCGTCCCATCACCTCCTTGCCGTCTCTACAAATATCTGAAACAGTACTCACCAATAGGCAAACGAGCAGCGCAAATTTATTAGCTCGAGCCGACTGCTCTCGCTAAGGGTTTTGGGCATTATTGAACTTAAACCAAGGACAACATCAGAAATGGTGCTTCGGTGTTGCTCCTCCTAATACTGACACCCCACAACTGATTCCTTCCTGGTTTGGACTCATCAGACGGAGACCGCTCGAGCTGCGGTGGCACTCGGAGCCTAGTAGTGCACGGCTGAGGTCTTGCTCACTATGCCATTACGACCCGTGAGCAACGCTTGGCACAGCGGTATGGAATTCAAAGTTGGATTTGGTGTACCCGCCGTGTGGTTGGATTGCGACACGCAACCTCTATTGTGACCTCGGTTGACTGGAATAGATCTCGGTCATTGCAATCAGAAGGACAGTATCCAAATTGAAATTGTTTTGGTGTTGCTCCTCCTAACAAGCATTCTGGTGGAGCAGTGATCAAGGCATCAATGTTTAACCAGTAGACCCCAAGTTCCACACCAACTAAAGCTATCTCCATTTGATGAGTCCAAACCAGGAAGAAACCGGTTCTACGGTGTCGATTCTGTGAGGAGCAACACCGAAACAACTCCATTTCAGATAGGATCCTTGCGATCGACTAGCTATGACAACAATTTGGATCTTACAAGCAGACGAGGCGCCGGCTAGCCCATGGAAACATTTTGTCAGCCAGTTGAACACTCTGACTGCCGAAGCATCCGCGACTAAGATTTCCCACCTGAGAAATCTGGTTTCGTTTGTGCGAAACAGGACACGCAGGTGTATAGCAGTGTGAAACTCAGTCTGGCATATCTACAAACTCTCTCTGAGTACCTAGATCTGGATGACCTATGCAACCCAAAGCAACCATTGTATTCAGCTTGTTCGTAAGGACAGCTTGGCGTACCAGCAGAAGTTGGAACTACGTATGGTCGCAAACCACAACCTTCTGCATCAACACGTCAACAGTCTAGGTAAGGTAAAACAAGGAATTCTTTCTTTTCAAACAGCCAACAGACCCATAAGGACGTCAAAGGAGACTGCGAATGCATTGCGGCCGGCTAAATGCGGCAACACTTCAGTGCAACTACTGGCTACCTAAGCTTATGACAAGGGTTATCTTGCCATCAAGACTCATTCACATACACTTCACGGCTGAAGCTGTATTAAAAATCTATTGAGTACGTGCAAGCACAGCTCACGTGGAGTTGATACTATCCACCTGAAGTCGGTAGTGGTGATGGGAGAGAGATTAGCTTAGTCTTGGTGTCGATACTTCCAACACAGTTTTGATAAAATATAAGTGCCCCACATGTAGTAACACGGAACGATTGCTCCAATTCACAAGGTAGTCTTTTCTATTCAACTAATTACCGTCCAAAATTTTTACAACCAAAGATTTAAAGGGTCATGGGAGCTATTATTTCTGGTGCACCAACGATCTACTTAGAAGAATTTAACTACCTCGTACCGGAACAGCACGGTTTCCGATGGAATCCACCGTGCACTACAAATCTACTAATAACACGATCCAGCTGGACAGAGGCAGTACACACTGGAACAGGTGTTGATGTCATTTTTTTGGATATACCAATGGCGTTCGACCGGTTTGACAAAGATATCCTGCTATACAAACTCCAGAATTTGCCATTTGTGATCCTCTTTTAGTGTGGGTCAGAAGCTTCAATGTACACCAGCGCTTAGACGCATGATTGTGTGAATCGCTGTCAGATCCGAATCAATTTGAATGCGGAGTGCCATAAGGATCAGTACTAGGACCCCGGTTACGTTTGATGTATATTTAAAACATCACAATCCTCACAAGTTCATACTGCCTGCTCTATGCTGATGTTATCAAAGTGTGGAGGGCGATCAAAACACCAGATGATATCACAGTGCTACAAGCCGATCTGGATAAGCTATACGCGCGGTCAATCCGGAATCTACTTCGATTCAAGGTGAACAAATCTAGAGTGCTGCACATAACAAACCGTGTGGTTTGCTTCTGCAAAATCGGCAACCAGGAGCTTCAAAGGTCGTCTGACGAGAAGGATCTGGGAGTTTTGGTTCAGACCGACCTTGGATGTTCCAATCAGACTGAAATGGCTTCAACGAGGGTCATCCAAGACGTGGGTCTCTTGAAGCGGGCGTTTGGACGCTTCGAGAAATGGAGTTCTCCACAGCTCTTCGGCTCATACATACGTGCACATGTTGAGTAAGCAATACAGATCTGGCAGCCATGGTTGAGCAGCGATATCAGTGCCCTGGAGATACCGCAACGCCTGGCAACCATGGAGCTCAACGGTTTCTATAGTTTGCCGTATAATATATGGCTTCGAGTGTTTGTGGTCTTCAGCGGAGAACATGGGCGATTGCGCGGGGACCTAATTTCGCCTTATCAGATTTTGAGAACGCCAAATCACATGTCACCATGTGTTAGAACTCAGTCACAATAACAATCTCCGAGGCCTTCATCTTAATCTGGTAGAGCACTACAGTCATTTGGAATGCCGTCGGAATTTCTTTTCCGTACGCAGTTGCAAAGAGTGGAATTATCTACCGGGATCTGTCATATGTGCTCCTACGTTGGTAGAGTGCAAAACCCGATTTGATCGTGCACCCATTACGCTGCAGCATCTCACATCCCACGGATAAAAACAAGGGTCTGGTCAACTCCCAGAATACATTCCGCCTTTTTCACTTCCCTTTTGTTTGCACCAGTATGCGATACGACTTTTTAGTTACCGACGTCCTACTTTCCGTCATTCCCTATGGATTACAATGAATTTACAGTTAATACTACGTGAGTCCACCGGTGTAAACCTAATTTTGCTGACAGTTTTTCTGGATTTTTACCCGTAGAAAATCACTGCTCTGTTTTTCCAATAATCCAAAAGAATTCAAGGCCTTAGTAGAGATTGTTTGCAGCTTTCCAACCACACGGAGAGTAAGCCAAATCCGACTTTGAATTCCATACCGTTGTGTCAAGCGCTGCGTACGCATCATAATGACATAGTGATCAAGGCGTTAGCCGTGCGCCATTAGACCCCGAGTTCCACCGCAGCTCGGGCTATTTCCATATGATGAGTCCAAAGCAGGAAGGAATCGGTTGTGGGGTGTCAGTATTGGGAGTCGCAACACCGAAACAACTCCATTTCGGATACGGTCCTTCTGATTAGAATCACCGAGGTCCACTCCAAAGGGAACCGACGTCTCAATAGAGATTGCTTGCCGCAGTCCAACTACACAGCGGGGACTTTAAGTTGAAGTTTTCACCTAAACCAAGTCCTTCACAATGCATAACTTCCCCACACATAGTCAGGGACATTTCCTCCTCCATACTTGACACTTCCAGTAGACCGGCAAATCGGTCATCGGGTGCAGTGCAGAAAGCGAGCTGCCAACCGTGATTACGTGTTATAGTCCACACACAGCGGGTGCTTAACAAACAAGGAACCAACTCCTATTAAGCTTTCGCCACCAACTGAACTTCGTCGGGCTCTTTTTCCGGTTTACGAACGCCACTGTATTAACGTTGTAAAATGTGCTCTATTTGGTAATAGAGCTCTCAAAGTATAGGACGCTATAGTGATACAGCTTTTCCGATGGCATACAAAAGCCCCACAAAAACTGGATTGAAGTAAGCTTCAACTTCTAACGTGCGTACACGTGCGTGCCCGTTTTCTTACCTATTCATTAAGTAACCAACTATTTTGTGTAAAAGAACAAACACTCAACGCGCATTAACACATTTATTGTCACATTCGCGGAAGATCCATAGGTGAAGATGGTCACCTAGCAACATGGTGTGAAACGACGTCTCTTTTTTACCACTTTCCCATTAATGCGACACAAAACCATCTTTACATACCCACTACTGCTAGAGCGTAGAATTAAACGACCGGCAGTTTACTGAGATCGCGTTACAGTTGCCTCTAGCAGCAGTTTTGTAAGCTGACTCCAGAAGTGACACCAACACAAACGTAGCCAATTTTCTTGGATTGGTTTAGTCAACTTTCCCTGCTGTACAGTTCATACTTACCCAAAGACTTACACCATGCAGGCAAATCAGAAACGTCAGGTTTGTGATGATTGCTTTTTTCACACGTCTATGTTTTCATTAGCCATGTTAACACTCAACTTTTCATTTACAGTGCAGATCAAGCAAGAAGTATTCGAACTTGATTATAGCTACTGATTTGGAATCAGTCGCGAGAGCCGTTTTCCAGGCTTGCGTATACTGAGAGTGTCCCAGCCCACGTGCAATAATGGATAAATAAACAGATTATCTGCTTTTATCTACACCCTGCATTAGCCTTTGAGCAGCGTTAAAAGGGTCCCCTTATCTGTTGCATACAACAGGGTGGGGAAGTGAAACCTTCTACTACGGATATCTCGCGGCATTTTTTCCACCTGTGTTTCGTGCTCATCACTTTCCTTCAATTCTAATCATTTTTCTATGATCTTTTGCCCATTTAAAGATAGTTTCAGTTCAATCTAAGTCCCACCATCTTCAGCTAACTGCAAGCTGTTTCATTTGGACTCATATAGGACGGTCTCTTTTCAGGCCGCTCAATCCAGCTTCTTTTGTAGCGTTCAACGCTCGTGCCCTTAAGCGGATAAGTCATTAGGGCGCGCTTGCACACGAACCGGTGCGTGTCTGAAACAAAGATCAATGACCCTCACGCGGTTGCCATCACACTATTCGAGTTCGGTATCGTCCTCAGCACCAAGATGGTTATTGTTGGCCAATCGGAGTCACATGAACATCCAGATATGTGTAGTCTGTTTGCATACATAAACTAAACTTACCACACCATGCAATGTTAGGCATTATCTACTTTTTACCGCCACTTATACCAGCGAATGCTGAAACTACCAAAGACGCCTTCTGCCACGTATCCAACGCGACGCTTCGCATAGTTACCAGTTCAAATATCGTTGCAGTCGCTGGGGGTCAGTGAGCAACTGGGTCCTTCGTGCTCCTCAGATCAGATAGGTAGTAGGTTAGAGCTTAAGTTTGAACGCACCGATAATGGGGAGGACTAACTGCATCAAGCACCGGCAGCAAGTTCTTCAGACACAGTGAGCCCCGATTGGCTAAATGGTGTCCCCCAACAGGTGATCAACGGGACTCACCACTATACTGACTCTTTTATTTGGACGTGTGCATAGACTCTGATTATGTCCCCGTGTGCCCCGATTTTACACTGACTTTGACGTGAATGGTACCAAAACTTCATCTCGGCTGGCTACTGGAAAAGTATTTGAGCCCTCAGTCAACCAAGATTTTCAAGAAGCCCTGCGTACAAGGCTTTCGGTTAATTGCTCCAACCACATCGTGCTTCAGTAGGATAGTGTCCAGGCTACGATGTAAGTTTCTGGAGCCTCTGCCTCCAGTATTGTCAGTTGTCATCGCATCGGACACAGGATAGCTGAGATGCCTGTGAGCCTGGTGGATTCAAGGAGAAAATTCGCTGCTGGCTCTGAACACAGTGTAACGAGATGCACGATCAGGTCTCAGCGGAATCAGAGTATGTGTGCTGACAGGATAGCCTAGTGGACACAAATTTCTGAAGAAATGAACGTGAAAGGCGCAAAGGGGAATTATCCCAGACTCTCACAGCAGTTTGTGAACAGCAGAGACCAATCAGTAACGCTTCAACTGGGGTGAGTCAATCATAGTGGTAACTTATGAGAATAGGCATTGCACAGACTAGTATAACCGCCTGGATATCTGCCAGACTCCTGTATTGATAAAGCATTGTATCTTAATTCTTTTCGTCGTCTTAAACCGAGGGGACAACACGAGTTGATCAGCGCGGTTTAAGTTCATGACGAGGTTGGATAGATCTTATTGGTTAAACTTGCGTCAGCCGTTGGGACAGCATCACACAGACCGCATCACTCACGTATGACAGAACGGACTGAGACTTCGCCGCTCATAAGGTACGCATGAAAACAAACCTTAAAAACATGTGTTAAACAGGTAACAGCTTATTCCGAAGTTGCCACAACGACATAGATGCAGTTAGAACATGGAAGAAGAAGGTGAAAACCATTGTGGGAATACCCCGCATGGAAGCAGGTCTTCTAGATGGACGTATTACTTTACTTGAACTTTGCTTCAATCTGCACTTGTTACTGTTCCCAGTTTATTAATCTCTCTAAAACATTCCCAATGCAAATTACTTCCAAAGCCCATTTAAGCTTCCCTATCAAAAACCTGAAATATTACCTATTTTCTGAAATCTAATTAATAACACCACTCAATTGGATTGTGCCTGTCCAGGGTTATATCATTACATTTTATTTATTTAAGAGTGCCTTGGAATTCCGTTGATCGCTGTATCCTCTTCGACACTTGCTGGGGACATCGTCCCCATAAGGTCCCACTCACGCTGGAACCGGGCACCACGGCTCGCACCAAAATCTACGGTGAATAGCTAGGCGCCCTTTTTTACAACAAGTGGTGCTCGCCACAGTTGCCCCAGTTCTCCATTTTGTTCAACTTTGTCACTGATCCCATCATGTAATGTTCCGCTTCGGGAGCTCGCAAATTGGGCACTGTAATGCTGTATGGTGGAAAATTAATTGTCACAAAGTATGCTGACGGCATTCTTCTGTTGTTTGATAGTCACGAGGCCCCTCAGTTAACCCTGAATATTGGTATGCGATTCACACCTCCCAAGTGCAGTGTTATCGCAGGACCACCATTCACTTGATATCCTTTTGACGCTTGTGAACGAAGTAATAGCATTAGTTGCCCGGTTCACTTAATCTGATTTCTGTGTTACCAGCGGAATGAAGTTTTGAACATGTAATTTCTCTTTTATCAGAAACAGATTTCTCTTGGTCTGACAAGCTGTTTCTACAAAGCCACAGTGATTCCGTCCTATCCTACGGGAGTGAGAGTTCGCTGTTTCAGTTGGAAAATGTGAAGCACCTTCCAGTCTTCTATCATAGCTGTCTGCGGATCCTAGATAGTATCGAAGGGCGCAAGCACGTACGCAACGATTATGTGCACAGGTTTGATCTGAAAACAGCATTTTTCTTATTAGCGTTCAACATTAATGCTGACATTAAGAAGTTTGAAGCTGATTGCGTTACAAACGAGCACACAGTAAACCTCACAAGTTCATGTAATAGCTTTGGATTTCAAAGTGAATAATGTGGGCACGGACAGTTTTTCATCTTTTAATTAGCTGCAAATTGTAACTGGTGTATTCTAGCGGAAAATTGGCAATGACGTCCTACAAAGCGGACACGCAGATGGCTTATGTCCGCAGACGGTGTGAACTGACCACATCTACTGCGCAAGTCTGAGTCATCAAGTGCTAATTCCCGTTATTGTGACACGTTGGTGATATACCGGCGAAATTAGCTATAATAACGCGGTTGCGTTTGATAGTGAATGATAAACCACAACAAAGAACTCACGGTCTGTTGGATTGAATCGGGTGCTTATCAGTTATCTCATCCACGACAGGAGAATATCATGATGACGTATGATGCAACTTGCTGGTATGGTTTAGTCTGATTAGTGGTCAATTGATGTATACAGCAATAGGCTCTTAAAGCCCAATACATCGATTTTTAACAGAGCTACTTAGTGTCTGGTCATCAGAGTTGAGGCACTATGCTAGAGGAAATTGGCAAAACTGATCGAACTATTGGTGGCGGATGATTCTTGAAGTCGATGGTTTGTAGCTTTGAGTAAATGTCAAAATTCATGATCGCATCTCAGGTCAACTATGGTCGAGGCTACTCGTAAAAATCAATGGAGCCTATGCGTTAGACCCAATAGACCAAGTCAGAGTTCATTAAGTATGGAGTTCAGCAGGCGACTTTATGAGCATCAGATCTTTCACCTCATGAACGGCTTTCTACCGCAATAAACGAGATTGCCCATAGAATTCATGACAATCACAATTCACTCGAATTATGAAATCGAAGGCTAAGCCTTGGCAGCACTCGTATACTGTTTGTGATTAGGGTTACATATCCATTTATAACCGAATTTCAACCATGTTTTTGACCTTTAATACTCGTTCCGGTGGATCACAAGCGACTTGCTTACCATATATAGTTACATTCATCCTTAGCTTTCGGAGTTGTTTGGGCAAATAGCGACTACCTGGTAAGCGCAGATTAGTACTCACTCGCTGACATGGGAACAGTTTGGCTCCCAACTGCTAGTGTGCTATAATTTCGATAAGCTCAACTAAATACCCTGTAGTTTTGTAGCATATATTGAGTGGACTTGTTGGGTGATCACTGGGTGAGTATCACCGAGGTATTTGACCAAGGGAAACCTCGCTAGAAATCTAACAGCTCGCTTTGTATACAGGACACATCCTAACTTCTTACCAACAAATTTTTTTGGTTTTTGAAGTTGTGAGCTTGAATGGCTTATCTGAATGAAGATTGGCGTCACTTAATTTCGGAAAGCTTCAAAACACAAACCGGTCATTTAAAGGCTCGTATTACGGCTGCGTTTCTCTCTTGACACTTACTGAAATCATGAATTCCCAGTCGGTCCCGAGTTTGTCCAAAGATATTGAATGGGAACCACTTAGATTATTTTATAGCTCACAAACCAAAGATGCTCCATTCCCGTAATTGTTAGTTCAAGATCTTGGTTTAGGTAACACCCATTTTATACCGAATGTGATACGACCACAAACAAGCTGTTGCTGCTCGAAGAGTAAAACAACGATTTTCATTTATAAAAAGAATACAACTTTCCACGTTCGATAGAATAACATGCGAGGGAATCGAAAGTTCAAAAATATCGTTATTAACAACATAGTTATGTGGACTCAACGTATAAAGACACACACAAACATACCTTTTGCGAAGAGGCCGGTGAACACAGTGCCTGTTGCCATCATGTCGACTACCGATGAATGCCGTTTATTGTGTCTAGTGTGTCTTCAAACATGTTAAAAACGGGTAACATGGGCGGAGAATTGCTATAAATCAGAAGTGTTTTTTGGCTAAGGAATTGAAGGGGGAAGAACTACAGCATTATTACTGGTAACATTCGGGCTCAAATTCGGCTGGTGATCACATAGGCTGATATAGTAGTGGCTAAGTCTCATGTGATCGCAACAAACATGATCTAGGTTCCAAAGAATCCGCTGGGTCAGCATGAGGGCACTTAGTGCACGCCAATATCAGCTATCAGGCATTCTCATGACTTACAGTACACCTCATTGTGCGAGATAAAACAAGCACAAAACATCTTTAGTTACTTTAAGAGAGGGTTGGGAACATTTAGTTGGTATATTGGTTGGGTAACGTTTTGTTTCTGATACAAACGCTTCAACTGGCCAAGCGAATTAGGATGCTATCATAGTGGATTTTATAGCAATCAGGGACGATTATAGCTATGGCAGAAGATGGACCCAATGGATATTTGTAGTCTTAGGTCAGATGTCACCCCGAATGGTTCAACCACAGGCGGGAAGAATCCAGGTTTTCCCCTGTGCTTCTGTCTGTGACTGTCGTCCTTGTCAGGTATCAAAAGTCGATTCATATACCTAACGATTCACTTGGCTTGGCGAAAATTTTGTGTCAAAACCGAAGACCTCGCGCACCTTTTGCCCTGGACGCCACTGTGTTACCCTGAATGCAGAACTGGATATTTCTAGAAGCGTATAAAGTGCACTCTGACCTGACATCACAATAACGTGAGTGTCAAACTCGTCTACTTACCGGTGGCTTACGGACCGCGCAAGGAGTTGCATATCAACTATTTTGGGTGCATCAATCCCTCGTGGATTTGTTGATACCTATCGATAACTCTCAGCATTTCGGCAATTCACTTTCCAGACGTCCTTATTTTCGGAATTCTCAAACCCTATCTGCATTGTCTAAGGTTATTCATGAACCAGTAACGCGCGACGCACATCAGTACGAAGTATATGATGCGTTACAAATATCACCCGCACATGTCTCATTGGAAGCCAATCCCATGTCATCGTCTAACGCTGGACAATAGATATCGCTGAAACCGCTGTATCACTATACGACATTCATACCATCCATCCATTCCGGCTACTTATTGTTCGCAGACCAATTGTGATCCAGCTCCTGGCACTGCCCATGACCATGGACGCGAGGTTCATTCACAAGTCTCACCTAGTCAACTGGCAGACTTGTGAATGAATCTCGAGTCCATGGTCATGGGCGGTGCCAGGAGCTGGATCACCTAGTCGACTGGCAGGTCGTCCGGGGGCCGAGTGGTCTGCACGTTTGCTTTGCAACCATAAGGTCACTGGTTCGAATCCGCGTAGAGGTGGGCGTCCTCGCGGTATGCTCAGCCCGCGCGCGGCTGGTGGTGGTCGCGCGGCAGCGAAGCGCCATTACGGCGTCCAGCTGACACATTATTATTATTTTATTGTTATTATTATTATTATTCAAATGGCAGCGCGCTCACTTCACGACTTACGCACCAAACCCTAGCACTCGGCCAACGGGAACACTCTTGAGGTCAGAGGAATAGCTCACAGAGGCAGGCGAATCGCACATGATTTTGCAAGATTTTGCACTTTCTTTGTAAAAATTTGCACCTTTGCAAAATGTTGCCTATTTTGCAAAATCTTGCGCTTTCTTTACAAAAATTTTTGATTGTTTCTGCGACTTTGCGGGAAATGCTATAGACTATCATCATAGAAGTGTTGAGATGGCGAACAGGAGGGCATAAGTTCCAAGCTGCATGATTGGGTCTAGTGGAATGAGCAATACATTGTGGTATCTCTTTTTTAATTATTCCCTCATCCTTGAAAACATAACCTTTCGGTCGCTATCTATTGATTAAATAGTTTTGCCATGTTCGGTAATAGTACGAATTGACCGAGTGCGGCAGTCGTTTCCAGATATCTGAGGTTTGCACGAATTTGCAACGTGGACATTTGGGGGGGGGGCATATTTGCTAGATTCATTAACTTCCCTAAACTTCAACTGTGTGCTTGTACTGAAGCTAAGTTTGTGTATCAGTTTGTAAAAGAAAACAAAGTTCAGCTTCAGTCTTCGTAACCATGGAGGATAATGCTTAGTAATTCAAATCTATCGTGAAATTTTCCCAACGAGGATTCACTCAAAAGACTTTTAATGAATGACCGCTGCAGACGTTTAAGGGATAAGGGATCATTATTGCACATCTGACTGTATACGATCGGGTAGTACTCCAAAAATGGGCGTACACAAAACAAATAAACAGTTAGCTTAGCTTTGCTTAAGGCTATTGAGTTGTTGATTAAGCTCAGACCGCATCTGGACTTTGATAACTGTTGTTGAGTGTGAGTTGAAAAGTTAAGTCGTGTATTGTCGCTTAAGTATAGGTCATGGACGGATAAAGTGATAACGATTGGTTTCTATTTAAAGTTATAGTTCCTGGTGAGATGCAACATCTATGACGGAGTACGCGTGACTTGTGCCCTGAGAATTTAATTAACCATTTATTTGACTAGAGTTCAAGGGCATTCAGATCTGTTTGAATAGTTTTGACGGTTATCTGCAGATGTTATGGAGGAAAAGTGCAGACATTTTTCATAACATCCACTAACGGAAACGGTTTACCCGATTGGATTGTATCGAAAACGTCATTGGGATAGATGACGAACAGAGTGGGACCAAGTACACTACTTTGCAGTACTTCACCTGGTTGTGGTTCCAAGTTATTTAGTAAAACAGTCTGAGTGCGACCCTCTAAGAAGTAGGTACACCAAACCCGGAGTGATTCACGGACTCCGAATGACCTAAGCTTCAATAAAAGTCGCTTAGCGGAACATACTCGAAGGTTTTGTGTATATCAAGGAAGATGACCAGTACCGACGTTTTGGCATCTACAGCGGACCTAATGTAATCTAGCAAGTGTAACTGACCGTTTAGTCATAAACCATGTTGTTGATCACTTAGGAGTCTGTGTGTCATACGATTTTCAACGAGATATTTTTGCTTACACTTCCACTACTCCAGACATGATGGAAGTGTGATTAATTGGTCGACAACTATCCGCTTCGTTTCGTTCACCGCTTTGTGTTATGCAATGGTGATAGGATTTTTCCATTAGGATGAAAAATGGTTATATGTTAGAGAAAGGCTGAACATTAACAAATAAAGTGAGGATGTCTTCGCCGCCATGAGTGAGAAAAATTGAAAGGGATGCCGTCCGGCTTCGCAGAGGTAGGGGGTTGAACTGATTTTAGGGTGGATTTAATCTCCGCGATATTTATACTTATCTCCGACAGTATGCGGTCAGGGTAATTCGTCTGGTGGAAATCTACAGACTTGGGCTCATTAATGAGTAAGGAAGCAAAATATTCACTGAACGCCTCACACATGCAAATTGGGTCCATGATATTTACATCTTTGTGTCGGATTGAGTTGGGGATTCCGTCGGGACGTCTAAGATGTCGTGACTGCAGCAGTTGTGTGAGAGCAGATGTGTTACGACAATTGAAACTTACCACAAGCTCTTAGGCTATATGTCGCAGCCCGATTTCTGTAGCGATTTTCTTGCAAAGACTATTGTTACTTATGAACATGGAGAAGTCACCAGTCCTTTTATGCCTAGCTCGAAGTTTGCGTAGCTTGCGACATACTCCTGATGAAAATTTGCAGATGCTTCTATTCGCTGGAACTAGCATTCGTTTCAATGGCGCTAGTATGTCTATACATGTTAAAATATTTGTAAGGAGCTCTGCTACTGACTCTTCGACATTTCTGGTCAAAAAAAGAATCACCCCAGTTGAGAGACCGAGGAAGTCTGGAGAATTGAGACCAATCTACAGATCGGATGGAACGATATAACATTGTAGAGTTTCCATGGTTCCAGGTAGAGGTAATACAGCATTTAACAATATTTATGACCAATGCCCAGGAATTTACCCAGGACAGTGACATCAACACGTGAGAGGTTAAGAGTAAATGCTAGATCCAGTCTATTATTTATACGTGTGGCAGAGGCAACTTGTTGTGCCCAACCTATTATACCGATACTTGCTAAGAAGTCTGCGTATTTTAGAGGACCGGAGAATGACATCCACAACACTTCTGGCAGGTTGAAGTCCCCAGCAATAATCTTCCCTGTGCATTAAGGTGTCTGCGAACTGCAAAGCCTTCCTAAGTTTAACAAGTGCGGTATCGTTGCAAGGTGGTGGATTATAGACGCAACCCACCAAGAATTCTAGGTTGTTAAAGGATTTCCTTATCCAAACGGAGTCATCGACTGAGCACAGATGAGAGTCAGTCAATTCTTCCAACCAGAGCCCTCACTTCTACCCGTTAGATGACTTTTGGGAATTAGTTTATAGAACTGTAGTTGAATAAGCACATTTGATCATTTGTCAATGCACCAAGTTTCAGTAATGAGCAGCAGGTGAGGGGAAACAAGTGCACAAGTGCTTGTGCATTTTGTTAAGAAGTGAACGAGCGTGGATATGCAAGAGTAGAAGAACATTTCGCGATCTAGGAGATTCTAATATGTTCCCGAGAAGTCGCTGTAGTTCACACTAAACCGCGGGAGTGGGTGAATTTAATTGCACTAGCTAGAGGCAAGAGATGATCATGGGTGGCCTAGCCACTTCAAAACACTTGAAACAGTTGGGTTGTCACTTGGTTGCGAACCACCGCCAGAAAGTTGTTGATTGGTGTGGTGGTCCCGACTGGATACCATAAAAAAATGCTTGTGTTAGCCGAATTTACCCCATTAGAACCATCAGAGTTAGTGGCACATACACCTGTAGATGTAATGCTGCTTGCTCATCACGGCAACTTGACGACAGGTGCTGTATGTGGGTAAAGATGATGTGTTAGAGAGTCTAGCACGTTTGTGAAAACCAATCCTTTTTGTATGATGATGTCCTGGAGTCTATTGAGTTGACATAGATTGTGCTCTACGCTTAACAACTGTATCACATCATTTTTATTCTTCATATGCACTGGCATTGGACATGATTGCATAGGGGATCTGCGGCATAATGTTTGCGCACGTAGGCAAACGTTACAATTCTTAAGTACTACTTCTATGATACTAGTTTATGCTCACGGAATCAGGAACGTGGAATGCCAGTAGTGTGGGTATACACGATTTTACTCCTTTTGATCCTATTGTTGAATCAACACTACCAGCTATTTCAGTAAGTGGTTTCAGTTGGTTCTAAGATATTGCTTCGCGAGGGGCACCCAGAATAGATGATGATGGTGTCTTGACAATGTTATTATGGCACAGGGTGGATAGAGTACCTTCGTTGGTTAGTGAATCTCCGTTCATGCGGGTAGGTGCCCGTGGTTGAGATAGCTGTTTACTATAGAAAACATTTGTTAGCTTTGGCACTGTTCAGATAAAATTAGCTTACTAACCATTTTATTTAATGTAGCTTGATTTGTCGAACTTCGTCCAACTGGTACTGGAAAAGCATGGATTCTCTTGTGCGCCCTAGTGACCTTGACCTAGCTCGGTTGTATACCGGATGCAGAGCAAATAGAATCCGCTGCCCCAAGGATGTCTACAGCGTCTGGAATGTTGAAGACTAGAACACTGTGGACGACATTTTGGTGGAGAATTCTCGTACAAGCCAATTTGGTGGTATTTCTTATGTGCGTACTTGATATGCTACTGGATTCAGGAGTGGTGAAGCTAGTCTGGTGGCGACTCTTACCTAGTTTGTCTTAAGCCCATGGTACAGACTCACCATTTGACCAGAATTTGGCAGGTGATGATTGGTGGTGCCCTTCGATTGGTGGTTAAGTTGTTATTTTCTTTTTAGATGAGTCGAACTGTGTATCATTTAGCCAGATTCGTGAGCCTTCGACGAAAGCCCGGAAATACCTAAATCAATTGCACCACCGAATATAAACCCTTTACCGCTTTTTCCTCCAGCCGCCACCTTAGGACTCAGCTGACTTGAATGTGCCGTTTTTCCACTGAAAGTTGTACTCGCCACTGACGACGGATCTTCAAGAATACTTAGTTTACTAGATGGAGGTGGATAAGTGGTATCAACCTTGGGTAGTAAATCACTGACATTATCAGATTAATCTTAGCGTCGAATCGATATGCGGGTTCTAACAAGCCAGCCACTGTAGCTGATGAACAGGGGAAAGAGCAGTTGAATGGCGGTTCTCGGTGTACGGGAGAAATTGTCTGTCTTCGCCAGAGTTCTCTTTATAGTGGGGTTTTATCTGCGGCAACTTTTAGGGACTTAAACATAGTTTTGGCAGAAAATCGTTCACGTTTTCCGATGAACTCTATGATAATCAGAGCATCTGCAGATTGAAACAGTATGGGACAGAGGCGGTGCTGAATCTTTTCCTCGGCCTCATGCAAACGCACGGCACATTAGTCATACCGCTAGCTAGAAACAAAATATTCCGTATGAAATTTATGACAATTTGGTCGGAAATATTTAAGACTACCGCAATTTTTGAACACCGCACCCTATTGAAGACTTCTGTGGCTATCGTATCGACAAACTCCCCTACAGGAATTAGGTGTTCTGCAATTGTACTGCTTGGCGTTTGCAGCAGATTAGTCAATGGCTCAATTTTGTTAGTGGCCAGGTGTAAACCGTCAACGTTGCTGTTTTGGTTTTTAACTCATCCAGTTCTTTAGGAATGGTTTGCAAATTTTCAATGGCGCCGTGGATAAGAGCAGGGGAGTCCGAATGATTAGAGGTTAGAGGTTAGTCATCTTTTTGCTCTTAGGTGGTTTAGCTGTAACTGTAGCTATGCCTGAACGTCCCGCTTGTACAGCACTAACCGATGGATTAGTAGCAGTGACATCCGCGAGGTTTACGGTTATTTCTGGCCTTATTTACGAGTTTAATAAAGAGCTTATCGTACTCACAATACTTGCAAGCATTTCTAAATAGAAGGCTCGACAGGGTGTTTAGCTGTGTACACGTACAGTTATAAAGTTCTATTACTGTATATTATTACTTATGGTTCCAAATACTACCAGCGATACTCAAGGATGGCGTTACAGAAATCAGACTACAAACTAACCGAATTGTTTTATCCCTGCTTTCAGAGCTGTTCTATGTTTCCCAGTTGGTTGTGATCGATAGTACAGTACTCCATTGTCAGTAGTAATATTACCTAGAATGACTCAAGTTGTGTTTCAGGCTCGAAGAAGCTTCTGCTGATGAATCCACATAGCTGCCTCGCTTTTGCAACCTGATAAAACACATGTTCGGGGAAACCGTAATAGTTGGTGGTCCTAATTCCTAAATCCCGAATTGAATCAGATGTTGGGAACACGTTACCAGCATGTATGTTAGAGCTTTCAGGAACGTGGCATCTGAAAATAAATATTGCGATTTTACTGCGAAGAACTTCATTAACAAAAGTTTACTAGCTATAGTTAGTGCAGATAGCTCTTCCCAAATGCTCCCAGGGCACAAGCGTAACTGGTTTGAATGAAGTGAGTAGACCAGTTTGACGTAGTCTGCAAACTGCAACGGACCCCCATGTTTGATGGGGTCGCATATGTTGTTAATATAGATCAGGAAAGATAGTGGTCCCGAGCACATTTCCCTGAAAACGATGCCGCTGCTTACTTGTTTTAGCCTAGCGGATTTCTGACTGATTCTGACCACAAGGGTTCGAACGTTGGTCTAGTAGGTATTAGTAGTATGTAGTGAAAGCAGTTTAAGTGAGGGCTCCCACCGCCATGTGACTAGAACAGAGAGCAGTCGCTTGTGCCGCATTTTTGCATGTCCAACAGAATTATAATTCTTCTCATTCCCTCGTCAACCATAGTCGTGACATGGTCGAAGCAATGAGTTGGCAGGTAATGCAGGAGTGATGTGAGAGAAAGTCTTGTTGGGAGGGAGTGATCAGATCCAGTTTTGTAAGAAATTGGACGATGTTCTTGAGTATTCTCTCCAGGGCTTCGTAAGCAGCAGAGGTGCGATTTATTGGGCAGTAGCATGACATTTCGTGCTTGTGCTTATGCATAAAACTGGATTGCTTCCATTGAAACGGTAAGCAGCCGGTAGTTAGCGAAAGTGTGAAGATGAATAATAACTGCAGAGATGCCATCTGGGTCTGGACACGTCTATGGTTTTATGATTGCAATGGCATTTTGCCCCTCGCTCAACATCACAGGAATATTACAGAGTAAATTGTTTGTTCATTTTGGAAGTGGAGGACGAAAAAGCTGCGTGCTAGGGACAAAGCAGAAAGCAAAACGAGAGTGGATAGCCTCGTATAAGCGCGATATGTCGCGCGTTATTGAACCATCGTTTAGAGCCAACGTTAAACTTTCCTGCTAAGGTTTAGGGGTCCACCTTTAAAGAAGATGCTATAATGTGGGCAGATTGTCAACATTTCTAAGTATCCGATTATCTTATTTGAAGTTGACATTTAAGGTTAGATGCTGAAGCTGTAGCGGAGCCACATGCACTTGTAGTAGTGTTGGGAAGCTGTTGCTTCTAGGTTATATAGTTTTGTACATCGTCAGTTTCAAAAAGTATGCACATTCTGATGTCCACAAAATTTCGAACACATTTTTTCCATAAATCTCTTCAGGCAATTAAAATTATGAGCTTTATTATCATTTTCATAGTAGCTACTGCTAGCAACGCGAAACAAACTCATGAATGCTGCGATCAGACAGACGGTGAAAATGTAGGTCTATTTGAACCCACTACCGTTAACCATTATGCGAGAAGTCGGGTGATCAGGCTAGGGCAACGGTAGGGTTAAATTCTGCATAAGTGCATGCTGTTTACACGGTTCCGGCTCCAGTGGCTTGATTGCAATTGCTTCTTCTGCTGTGGCCAGTAAGCGCTTCTTGAGTCCTTTTGTGCAGCATTTTGCTACTACATACACAAGTTTGAACACCTCTTTCGTTTGAATGTTATGTCCACTATCTACTAGGTTTTCTAGGATGGCGTTATCGATGTTTCTAGTGGTACCACGCTGTAATGAGTCTGGACAGTGTTCCGCTATCCGCTTTGACAGACGTCTGGTTGTGTGTCCCGGGTATCTCGCACCACAGATGCAAGTGAGCTGGTATAGGACATAGGATTTGGACTGGGCCGGAATTCCGTCTTTTAGGCGGTTAGTGATGAGTGGAACGGTTTCGGCGTGAATGCGGACTCTGGCGGCCGGGTACGTTTGGTTTAGCGCGGAAGTCAATTACTTAGTCAAGAGTTCGAACTGTATGTCTCTTTTGAAAGGCACTGCGAGAAAAATATATTTCCTTCTCACGGTCATTTTCGGCTCAGGGTCAGCTCGGAGCTGGGAATGCTTTTTGATGAAAGTAGTCGGGTATCGGTTGCTTTCCAATGCACTGAGCATGAAAATCTTTTCCGCCTTCACGTTGCACGTTCAACTGACAGTTGCTATCTCATGGAAACTACAATAGACCAATAGGCGGAGTTGCAATGGGATTGCCTCTAGGACCGCTGCTTGCAGATATTTTTCTCTCAAAATTTGAACGCGAACCAATCAGACACCTAATTGCATCCCTTGGTTACTACAAAGGGTACATGGATGATACGTTTATTGTTTGCGACGCTGATATTTATCCTGTTCACCTGTTGAATCAATGTAACAGCGCGCACCCATCGTTGAAATTCACTTGCGAGATTGAAGTAGACGGTAAACTGCCTTTCCTGGATGTTTTGTTGCGACGAGGAGAAGACGGATTGCTTGAAAGAAAGGTTTTCCGCAAGCCAATCTGGGTAGGTCAGTACAAGCACTTCCACAGTTTCGTACAGATAAAGTGCAAACAAAACTTGGTACGTTGCCTGAATTATCAGGCTACAAGGCGTTGCAGCCCTGAGACCATGGAAGCTGAAATATTTTCATGCTCAGTGCATTGGAAAGCAACCGATACTCGACTACTTTCATCAAAAAGCATTCCCAGCTCCGAGCTGACCCTGAGCCGAAAATGTCCGTGAGAAGGAAATATATTTTTCTCGCAGTGCCTTTCAAAAGAGACATACAGTTCGAACTCTTGACTAAGTAATTGACTTCCGCGCTAAACCAAACGTACCCGGCCGCCAGAGTCCGCATTCACGCCGAAACCGTTCCACTCATCACTAACCGCCTAAAAGACGGAATTCCGGCCCAGTCCAAATCCTATGTCCTATACCAGCTCACTTGCATCTGTGGTGCGAGATACCCGGGACACACAACCAGACGTCTGTCAAAGCGGATAGCGGAACACTGTCCAGACTCATTACAGCGTGGTACCACTAGAAACATCGATAACGCCATCCTAGAAAACCTAGTAGATAGTGGACATAACATTCAAACGAAAGAGGTGTTCAAACTTGTGTATGTAGTAGCAAAATGCTGCACAAAAGGACTCAAGAAGCGCTTACTGGCCACAGCAGAAGAAGCAATTGCAATCAAGCCACTGGAGCCGGAACCGTGTAAACAGCATGCACTTATGCAGAATTTAACCCTACCGTTGCCCTAGCCTGATCACCCGACTTCTCGCATAATGGTTAACGGTAGTGGGTTCAAATAGACCTACATTTTCACCGTCTGTCTGATCGCAGCATTCATGAGTTTGTTTCGCGTTGCTAGCAGTAGCTACTATGAAAATGATAATAAAGCTCATAATTTTAATTGCCTGAAGCGATTTATCGAAAAATAAATTTCTTCGCAATTTTCTTTTGATATCTTCAGTTTGTTTGTGACTTTGTACAGAAGCTTGCTTTCACTAGTATGTTCATGGGTATTTCTCCATATGGTGGTGCCAGTTGCTCCCTACCAAGGGCCATATTGTTCATAAACTCATTTGTAGCCACAGTAGGGTTGCGAGTTAGGAATGACGTGTTCCAGTTCATGGCACTGATAAATTTGTTAAATGAGTTCCAGTGTACACGATGGAGGTTGCGAATTGCTGTTGGCATTTTACTTGATAGTTTAAGTGATTTAACAGTCATATCACAGAGCAGCGTGTTGTTTAAAATGTTTCGTGTTGTGTGAGCCAAACATATACCCTGTAAGTAGTGACTATGACTCGTGCAAGATACATAAGTGGATCACACGAAACATTCCCATCGGTGAGTACCACAAGTATACTAGCGACTGAGGTGCATCGGACACAAGCTTGGCATATAGCCTGACACGCGTTCATGCGGCGAAACAGACGAGCTGTGTAGAGAGAATATGGTACTCGAGCTGAATGAGAATGTTGTCCGCACTGAAGACGGTGAATGTCACTGAGTAGCGAGGACAAGTTGTGAACGTGTGTAAGGCTGTGCGCAGAGAGATCAACAACTACCGGGTCGCGTACGCGGGAGAACCATGTAGGATCCATAATCAGATGTAACGACGATTATTCGCGCACAAGAAGAGAGGAGGTGATACACACGTCGCTGCGACGAACGAACGCTGAGTGATGAGTGTACAGACGGCCAAATGTACTGAAAGCAAATAGCAAAGAGCACAGAGCAAAGCGAGGGGGCACGCGGTTCCGTGTAACAGAGAAACTCACCAAAGAGGTTGTAACGGAAGTATCACCTATCGACCGTTGCGAAAGACAATAGGGTACAATCGGCAGAAGGCCAACATGAAAATATGTCAGACACAGAAGGTAACAGGCGAAGAACTGACAGAAAGAGCCATGAGATAGCTGCATGTCTTTGTGTCAACACAACAGACGCGAACTCGTACGCAAACTTATCACCGTTATTGTCGATATTGCCTGCAGCACTTATTGATCAGGCATGTTAGGGAATAAAAGCTGAGGTTGTTTGGGATACGCACAATGTGTCAGTTGACAATACCAACAGAGGGTGACAATAGAGTCACGCAACGAGCGCGGAACAATTCGCACGAGAAACTACGATACACGATCACTCACGCCTAAATCCGGTCACGCCTTCTGGCACATAAAGAAGTTGTCTAAGTCCGAATCGACACAAAGTATGCACGGAGCGTCCTGCCCCGTATCACGCTCGCCCTGCACCGCGCCACCAAAAAACACTCACTTGTCCTGAAAGCGCGCCCCACCACTCAGCTATGTCAAAGTCTTGTACATAATTAGTTGAGACACAGCCACTAGACTGCACTGTA
>OX104069.1:51703389-51740469 GCA_944474145.2 Dicrocoelium dendriticum | reverse complement strand
CCCCACCCCCCTTCCCAGGTAACCGAACTCAAACACTACACCCCCCTTATACCCACTTCACCAACCGGATCCCACCCCTCCAGCTTTCCCTCCCTTTTCTTCGGGTCTAGTTGTGTCCGGGGGGCGGTCACAAGGCACAAAACCACGATCCCAGCCACTAGCAGTCATGGGTTCGATCCTCACTAGAGGACCGAAGGATGCGCACCACTGACGAGCCCCAATAGGGCGAAACGGCCGTCTGGTGCTTTTCCGGATAGGTAGTTGACTTATCCGAATTGTCAGCTGACTGCGACGAACAAAAATACTCGCTAAAATCCTTCTACTCATAAGTAATATAAATTCGCCCTTACGGATTCCATAAATGCTATGTCGATTCATAGCTGCCGTAAACGGGAAGTCCTGACGCCGGAAGGCCAACCGCTGTCATCTGCATGGCAGGTGCCTGCGTGACAGTGGGGGATGGGTCGGGCTATATCGCAGTTAACTAACAATTCGTGGTGGTCGGCTACCGTCCTCCATGGCTCAGTTGCATAAGCAGCGGGCTAGTTGGCACAAGCCACTAGCAGTCATGGGTTCGATCCTCACTAGAGGACCGAAGGATGCGCACCACTGACGAGCCCCAATAGGGCGAAACGGCCGTCTGGTGCTTTTCCGGATAGGTAGTTGACTTATCCGAATTGTCAGCTGACTGCGACGAACAAAAATACTCGCTAAAATCCTTCTACTCATAAGTAATATAAATTCGCCCTTACGGATTCCATAAATGCTATGTCGATTCATAGCTGCCGTAAACGGGAAGTCCTGACGCCGGAAGGCCAACCGCTGTCATCTGCATGGCAGGTGCCTGCGCGACAGTGGGGGATGGGTCGGGCTATATCGCAGTTAACTAACAATTCGTGGTGGTCGGCTACCGTCCTCCATGGCTCAGTTGCATAAGCAGCGGGCTAGTTGGCACAAGCCACTAGCAGTCATGGGTTCGATCCTCACTAGAGGACCGAAGGATGCGCACCACTGACGAGCCCCAATAGGGCGAAACGGCCGTCTGGTGCTTTTCCGGATAGGTAGTTGACTTATCCGAATTGTCAGCTGACTGCGACGAACAAAAATACTCGCTAAAATCCTTCTACTCATAAGTAATATAAATTCGCCCTTACGGATTCCATAAATGCTATGTCGATTCATAGCTGCCGTAAACGGGAAGTCCTGACGCCGGAAGGCCAACCGCTGTCATCTGCATGGCAGGTGCCTGCGTGACAGTGGGGGATGGGTCGGGCTATATCGCAGTTAACTAACAATTCGTGGTGGTCGGCTACCGTCCTCCATGGCTCAGTTGCATAAGCAGCGGGCTAGTTGGCACAAGCCACTAGCAGTCATGGGTTCGATCCTCACTAGAGGACCGAAGGATGCGCACCACTGACGAGCCCCAATAGGGCGAAACGGCCGTCTGGTGCTTTTCCGGATAGGTAGTTGACTTATCCGAATTGTCAGCTGACTGCGACGAACAAAAATACTCGCTAAAATCCTTCTACTCATAAGTAATATAAATTCGCCCTTACGGATTCCATAAATGCTATGTCGATTCATAGCTGCCGTAAACGGGAAGTCCTGACGCCGGAAGGCCAACCGCTGTCATCTGCATGGCAGGTGCCTGCATGGCAGTGGAGTGTATAATGGGTCCGGGGCTATAATCGATAGCAAAACAAACTCAACCAACAAAGTCGTGATGTCGGGGGTGGTTTTCGCTAAAAGGTTTCGGGGTGAATCGGGGGTGACGGGGGGGTGGGGGGGGCGGTAGCGTGGGGGGGGGGGGGGATTGTATTGTGGAGTGTGAATGTGGATTCGTTGTGGTGGGGGGGGGGGAGGATTCGTGGTGTTCGGGGCGGGAGGGGCTACCGGTTTTCCCTCCAATTTGGCTCAGTTGCATAAACACAACACGGTGGAACGGGGCTAGTATGGCACACCAAGCAAGGCCACTAGCAAGCATCATTGGTTTTTCGAATCGTAAAAACGAATTTATACGCATTACTCCGTTCTCCAATTAAAACATAAACCTCACCAACCGACTGCGGTCCCTCCTTCTCGCAGTTCGCCCCCCCCATGCCTGAGGTCCTCCCCGCATCCCCCCAACATGTCGTAAAATAAACACCCCCACACCCGCCCCAACCCCCCCCGGCGCTCCCCCCCACCCGCCCAAACGCCGCCCCGCCCCCCCCACCCCCGCCGGACCCCGCAGCCGCCCCCCCTCGCCCCCGGCCCACCCCGCCCTCCCCCCGCTCCCCGCCCCGCGCTCCCCCCCCCCCCCCGCCGCCCCCCCCCTCCCGCGCTCCCCCCGCGGACCCCATCCCCCCACCCCCCCCCCCCCCTCTCCCCCCCCAGTCCCACCGGCCCCCCCGCCTGCCCCCGCCGCCCCTCCCCCCCACTTCCACCCCCCCCCTCCCCCCTGCCGTGGCGGTCCGGCCGATCCGACATACATCCCCTGGGCCGAGAGCGTCCGTGATCTACTAGTATCATATATATCTTCAGTGATGAATCAGACGTCCGTGCGTGGCGTGTGCCGTCTCTGTCTGGTGGCTGACGGCCGTGCCGTCCTGGTGCTTTTCCGGATAGGTAGTGGACTTATCCGAATTGTCGGCTGATTGCGACGAACAAAAATACTCGCTAAAATCCTTCTACTCATAAGTAGTACAAATTTGCCCTTACGGATTCCATAAAAATGCTATGTCGATTCATAGCTGCCGTAGCAGGGAAGTCCTGACACCGGAAGGCCAACCGCTGTCATCTGCATGGCAGGTGCCTGCATGGCAGTGGAGGATGGGTCGGGCTAATAAATCGATCGTCGCTAATCAATCGCACAAAACACAATCAACCTAAAACAAACAAATTCCGTGATTGGTGGTGGAATCGGGGGGGCTACACCGTCCTCCAAGGCTCCGTAGCATAACACACACGGGCACCGACGGCAAACAACCAAACACAACAGAACGCAACGACGCCCAACATCAACGTGCACCAACACCACGGGGCGTACACATAGTTAATGTCAACAACAGCCCAAACGCGGCACACCCAACCCAAGAACGCACACACAACACGGCACCCCCCCCCCGAGGCCCGCCCCTGCCCCACCCGACCATGATACCGATCCACCGATAGAGGTCCCGAAGATTTGTGGGGCGCAACATACACCTGCATGACGAGCCCCCAATAGGGCGAAACGGCCGTCTGGTGCTTTTCCGGATAGGTAGTGTGGACTTATCCGAATTGTCGGCTGATTGCGACGAACAAAAATACTCGCTAAAAATCCTTCTACCCATAAGTAGTACAAAATGTTGCCCTTACGGATTCCATAAAAATGCTATGGTCGATTCATGCAGCTGCCGGAGTCAGCCGGGAAGTCCTGACACCGGAAGGGGGCGCAACACAAACCGCTGTGTCTCACCACGCTGACAACTGCATGGCGAGGGGGGGCCCCAGACAGTAGGGGGGTGCCCCTGCCAAGGCAGTGGGAGGATGGGGCGTCGGGCTATAAAAACGATCGCAATCCAACGTAAACTAACAATTCGTGATGTTCTTGCTGGGTCGGCCGTGCCTACCGTCCTCTCCATGGCCTCAGAGTCTCCTCCAGTTTGCATAACGCAACGGGCTAGATTGGCACAACCACTAGCAAGTCATGGGTTCGATCCTCCGTAGAGGGCCCGAAGGTGAGAACCGAAGGAATGGCGCACCACTGACGAGACCAGAACCATGAGAGGACTGAGCCCCCAAATACAAGGGGCGAACCGCTCTAAACACGCAAAACGATGGGGCCGTCTCTGGTGCTTATTTTTTTCTCCGCTAGGTAGTGGGCCTTATCCGAAAATGTCGGCTGAGTTGCGACGAGAACAAAAATACTACGGCTAATAAATTCCTATCTAAACTTCATAGTAGTATCAAAATTGCCCTTACATATACGGATTCCATAAAAATGCTATTTCGATTCATAGCTCTGCCGTAGCCGGAAGTCCTGGACAAAACACCAAGACCCGGAAGGCCAATAAACCGCGCAGCAGGGTCATAATGCAAAAATCTAAAACATTGGCAAGATGTGCAGGTAAGTGTAGCCCCACGCCCCGCCCGCCCCACGCCCGCCCCCCCCCCCCCCCCGCCTGCATGGGGGGCATTGGAGGAATATGGGATCGGGGTCAAACCCATACCACCCCTTCTCCTCCACCCACCCACCACACCCCACACCCGACACAACACCCCCAACGTCGTTCGTGATGGTAACGGGGCAAAAAAAAAACCGTCGGTCCATGTCCTCCATGGCTCAGTTTGCATACCAACAACGGGCTAGTTGGCAAAAACAAACAGCACAACACCAAGCCAACTATCAAGTACAAACAGCCAGTCATGGTTCGATTATTCGATCCTCCTCACGTAGAGGGGCCAAAGGATGAGGTGCGCACACACTGAAACCGAGCCCCAAAAGGATAGGGCGAAAAAAACGCGAAAAAAAAAAAAACGAAAGAAAACGGAGAAAAAAAGCCCAACCCGTGACCGCACCCCAGTCACGCCTGACACCAACCGTGCTGTTGCATAGTAAAATAAAAAGAAAGAAAAATGGAAAATAATAATAATAATAATAAAAAAGATTAAAAACAAAATTAAAAATAATTAAATTAATTGTTCTTATCCCGGATAGGTAGTGGACTTAATTCCGAATTGACGCTGCTTTCGGCACATGAAACGAACACAAAATACCTTACTTTATACTCAAACACCTCTGCTAAAATCGCTTCTACTCATAAAGTAGTACAAATTTTGCCCCTTTTAATATTTTACGGATATCTCATAGAAAATTGGCTCAGTACTGACTGTCGAGATTCAATTACAATATACAAAAAGATTATAGACGATGATATCAATAGGCTCTACTTCACCATTTCGCTATCATAGCTAGCTGAGCTAAGCCTCTAAATCCTACATCCGCTCTCTTAATTCTCTCAGTGCACACGATATCAGGCTCTTGCCGACACTGCCCTACATGAGCTAACAGCTGCCGAACGGCTCCGTTGTGGCAGCGTCTCCTGACCCATAACAAACCGGTAAGTGAGGGTGTCTCAACCGCTGGTCCATATGCATAGGCCAGGGGTGCCCCTGCAAGGGGCTAGTGTAGGGAAGGTTCGGGCTTATATCGCATCAACTATATACAACCAACACGAACAAATATAAAATAACACCAAACACAATTTTTCGATAATTTTACCAACTTTAAAATCGAAGCAGTCCCCAATACCATATCACCACAACCACAACACAACCAAAATACGACGATAGGTTCATGGACCGGGGGGCGGGAGGGCTAGAAAAAAATGATAAAACCCGTTCCTCCCAAGAAAAAAAATGGCTCAGTTGCATAACACAACGTGCTCTATTGGCAACACCACAGAGCCACAAGCAGTCAGTTCCGGGTTTTCGAGAATCCTCCGTAGAGGACCGACAGGGATACATTGTTCACTATCTCTCTCTAAAATCAAATGCGCGCCGAGGGATAACACTAGATACACACACACAATCAGTAACACGAGCCATACACATAAAACCCCTCGAGTAGCGTTGCGATAAACAACAGGCCCCAATTCACACCTCATCAACATAAACCCAAAGATTCACTACCAGAGCTAATAACTATAGTATTCCACACACTCTCACGACATAGTTATACTATATCCGAATTGTCCGTGCTGGAGTGGCGACGAACAAAAGATAATAGGAGAATTAATTAAATAAATAACACACAGTTGAGAGAGGGGGGGGGGAGAGGGGGGGGCGAGGTAAGGGGGGGGGTATCTGTGGGTAGGGATCGAATTAGATTAAAAATACATATTAAATAGGGGGGGGGCTTATGGGGGGTGGGTGGGTGATAGAGGTGATGCGGGGTGGGTGTACATTAGGGGGTTTATTATGGGGGGGGGAGGTTGGGGGGATGGGTGGGTAGTAGGGGTGGAGGGGAAGGGTGGGTGGGGGAGAGGGTTGGGAAGCGAATAACTAGAATAATTGTGAGAGTGGATATTTAGATAAATGACACACACACAGGGGCACATGTGGATAATGGTGGAAAAGGATGGGATGGGGTGGTGGGGGAAGGGGGATTGTAGAAGTGTGCGAGAGGTCTTGAAGTATTGGAGGGTGGGGAGGATAAGGAAGAGGAAGAATGGGATATGGTGATGTATATTAGGGAGTGGGGGATATTGAATAGGATGGATGGGGGGTGGGGAGTGAATAAGGTGTGGTAAGTTGGTTGGAGATATATAGGATAGTTGAAAATTTTGGGAGAATAGGAAGTAGGGGATTTCCGGATAGGGTAGTGGACTTAGCCGATTGTCGGCTGATTGGCGACGAACAAAAATACTCGCTAAAATCCTTCTACTCATAAGTAGTACAAATTTGCCCTTACGGATTTCACATAAAGATTGCATGTTCGATTCATAGCCTGCCGCGAGTAGCCTGGAGAAGTCTGTGACCACCGGAAGGCCAACCGCGTGTCTGTCATATGCATGGCAAGTAGTGCCCTGCATGCGAGACAGTGGAGGAGTGGGTACGGGCTGATATCGCAATCAACTAACAAGTTCTGTGATTGGTCTGCTACCGTCACTCCATGGCTCAGTTTGCATACACAACCGGTCTTAGTTGGTCGACCGAGAGCCACGAGCAGTCAATGGGTTCGATGCGCTCTCGTAGAGAGGACCGAAGGATTGCGCACCACTGCATCTGCGACGAGCCCCAATAGGGCGACAACGGCCGGCTGGTGGCTTTTCCGGATAGTTAGTGGACTTAGTCCGAATTGTGCCGGCTGTGATTGTCGACGACAAAAATACTCGCTAAAATCCTTCTACTCATAAGTAAGGGGAAAGAGCAGTTGAATGGCGGTTCTCGGTGTACGGGAGAAATTGTCTGTCTTCGCCAGAGTTCTCTTTATAGTGGGGTTTTATCTGCGGCAACTTTTAGGGACTTAAACATAGTTTTGGCAGAAAATCGTTCACGTTTTCCGATGAACTCTATGATAATCAGAGCATCTGCAGATTGAAACAGTATGGGACAGAGGCGGTGCTGAATCTTTTCCTCATCCTCATGCAAACGCACGGCACATTAGTCATACCGCTAGCTCGAAACAAAATATTCCGTATGAAAGTTATGGCAATTTTGTCGGAAATATTTAAGACTACCGCAATTTTTGAACACCGCACCCTATTGAAGACTTCTGTGGCTATCGTATCGACAAACTCACCTACAGGAATTAGGTGTTCTTCAATTGTACTGCTTGGCGTTTGCAGCAGATTAGTCAATGGCTCAATTTTGTTAGTGGCCAGGTGTAAACCGTCAACGTTGCTGTTTTGGTTTTTAACTCATCCATTTCTTTAGGAATGGTTTGCAAATTTTCACTGGCGCCGTGGATAAGAGCAGGGGAGTCCGAATGATTAGAGGTTAGAGGTTAATCTTTTTGCTCTTAGGTGGTTTAGCTGTAACTGTAGCTATGCCTGAACGTCCCGCTTGTACAGCACTAACCGATGGATTAGTAGCAGTGACATCCGCGAGGTTTACGGTTATTTCTGGCCTTATTTACGACTTTAATAAAGAGCTTATCGTACTCACAATACTTGCAAGCATTTCTAAATAGAAGGCTCGACAGGGTGTTTAGCTGTGTACACGTAGTTATAAAGTTCTATTACTGGATATTATTACTTATGGTTCCAAATACTACCAGCGATACTCAAGGATGGCGTTACAGAAATCAGACTACAAACTAACCGAATTGTTTTATCCCTGTTTTCAGAGTTGTTCTATGTTTCCCAGTTGGTTGTGATCGATGGTACAGTACTCCATTGTCAGTAGTAATATTACCTAGAATGACTCAAGTTGTGTTTCAGGCTCGAAGAAGCTTCTGCTGATGAATCCACATAGCTGCCTCGCTTTTGCAACCTGATAAAACACATGTTCGGGGAAACCGTAATAGTTGGTGGTCCTAATTCCTAAATCCCGAATTGAATCAGATGTTGGGAACACGTTACCAGCATGTATGTTAGAGCTTTCAGGAACGTGGCATCTGAAAATAAATATTGCGATTTTACTGCGAAGAACTTCATTAACAAAAGTGTACTAGCTATAGTTAGTGCAGATAGCTCTTCCCAAATGCTCCCAGGGCACAAGCGTAACTGGTTTGAATGAAGTGAGTAGACCAGTTTGACGTAGTCTGCAAACTGCAACGGACCCCCATGTTTGATGGGGTCGCATATGTTGTTAATATAGATCAGGAAAGATAGTGGTCCCGAGCACATTTCCCTGAAAACGATGCCGCTGCTTACTTGTTTTAGCCTAACGGATTTCTGACCGATTCTGACCACAAGGGTTCGAACGTTGGTCTAGTATGTATTAGTAGTATGTAGTGAAAGCAGTTTAAGTGAGGGCTCCCACTGCCATGTGACTAGAACAGAGAGCAGTCGCTTGTGCCGCATTTTTGCATGTCCAACAGAATTATAATGATTCTCATTCCTTCGTCAATCATAGTCGTGACATGGTCGAAGCAATGAGTTGGCGGGTAATGCAGGAGTGATGTGAGAGAAAGTCTTGTTGGGAGGGAGTGATCAGATCCAGTTTTGTAAGAAATTGGACGATGTTCTTGTGTATTCTCTCCAGGGCTTCATAAGCAGCAGAGGTGCGATTTATTGGACAGTAGCATGACATTTCGTTTCGTGGGGCCACCTTGTGCTTAGGCATAAAACTGGATTGCTTCCATTGAAACGGTAAGCAGCCGGTAGTTAGAGAAAATGTGAAGATGAATAATAACTGCAGAGATGCCATCTGGGTCTGAACACGTCTATGGTTTTATGATTGCGATGGCATTTTGCCCCTCGCTCAACATCACAGGAATATTACAGAGTAAATTGTTTGTTCATTTTGGAAGTGGAGGACGAAAAAGCTGCGTGCTAGGGACAAAGCAGAAAGCAAAACGAGAGTGGATAGCCTCGTATAAGCGCGATATATCGCGCGTTATTGAACCATCGTTTAGAGCTAACGTTAAACTTTCCTGCTAAGGTTTAGGGGTCCGCCTTTGAAGAAGATGCTATAATGTGGGCAGATTGTCAACATTTCTAAGTATCCGATTATCTTCTTTGAATTTGACATTTAAGGTTAGATGCTGAAGCTGTAGCGGAGCCACATGCACTTATAGTAGTGTTGGGAAGCTGTTGCTTCTAGGTTATATAGTTTTGTACATCGTCAGTTTCAAAAAGTATGCACATTCTGATGTCCAGAAAATTGCGAGGAAATTTTTTCCGTAAATCTCTTCAGGCAGTTAAAATTATGAGCTTCATTAACATTTTCGTAGTAGCTATTGCTAGCAACGCGACATAAACTCGTGAATGCTGCGATCAGACAGACGGTGAAAATGTAGGTCTATTTGAACCCACTACCGTTAACCAAGTTAAGTGACACGGACGCGATCAAAAAGTCATGAAGGCGGGGGGCGGAAAACAGGCGTTTATTCAGTATAGTGTATCCTATTTAAAGGAAATAAACATTGGTAATCTTCGAGCCTTCTCAGTGGGTCGCCTGTTTTTCGGCTCACCTCATTGGTTGCGTTCCCCTTTTATTTCATTGGGTTATGTTATTCCTCTTCGGTCGCTGTCTTCCTGTCTCGCGCAATGATCACGTCTTTCGTGCTTGGCAGCTGATTGGCCGTATTTCTTTGGACCGTTCATATTTGGCTTTGCACTCTGAAACTTGCCGTTAATAGCGATTCTCGAGTTGCCAGTGCGCCCTCTAGGTTCGATTATCCAATCCGGTTTGTCGGTTTCTGGATACGTGTGCCACTCGTGATTCGCTGTCCAGCCATCGCTGTGTCTCCCGGTGGGTTCACGCGTTCTCTCGATCGAACTGATACGCTGACTCCGGTAACGTGCGCTTAGGTGGTAAGGCCGAGCAGATTGGACTGGTTTCCTAAACCCCGTTACAGTAGTGTTGGGAAGCTGTTGCTTCTAGTTCATATAGTTTTGTACATCGTCAGTTTCAAAAAGTATGCACATTCTGATGTCCAGAAAATTTCGAACACATTTTTTCCATAAATCTCTTCAGGCAATTAAAATTATGAGCTTTATTATCATTTTCATAGTAGCTACTGCTAGCAACGCGACACAAACTCATGAATGCTGCGATCAGACAGACGGTGAAAATGTAGGTCTATTTGAACCCACTACCGTTAACCATTATGCGAGAAGTCGGGTGATCAGGCTAGGGCAACGGTAGGGTTAAATTCTGCATAAGTGCATGCTGTTTACACGGTTCCGGCTCCAGTGGCTTGATTGCAATAGCTTCTTCTGCTGTGGCCAGTAAGCGCTTCTTGAGTCCTTTTGTGCAGCATTTTGCTACTACATACACAAGTTTGAACACCTCTTTCGTTTGAATGTTATGTCCACTATCTACTAGGTTTTCTAGGATGGCGTTATCGATGTTTCTAGTGGTACCACGCTGTAATGAGTCTGGACAGTGTTCCGCTATCCGCTTTGACAGACGTCTGGTTGTGTGTCCCGGGTATCTCGCATCACAGATGCAAGTGAACTGGTATAGGGCATAGGATTTGGACTGGGCCGGAATTCCGTCTTTTAGGCGGTTAGTGATGAGCGCAACGGTTTCGGCGTGAATGCGGACTCTGGCGGCCGGGTACGTTTGGTTTAGCGCGGAAGTCAATTACGTAGTCAAGAGTTCGAACTGTATGTCTCTTTTGAAAGGCACTGCGAGAAAAATATATTTCCTTCTCACGGTCATTTTCGGCTCAGGGTCAGCTCGGAGCTGGGAATGCTTTTTGATGAAAGTAGTCGGGTATCGGTTGCTTTCCAATGCACTGAGCATGAAAATCTTTTCCGCCTTCACGTTGCACGTTCAACTGACAGTTGCTATCTCATGGAAACTACTATAGACCAATAGGCGGAGTTGCAATGGGATTGCCTCTAGGACCGCTGCTTGCAGATATTTTTCTCTCAAAATTTGAACGCGAACCAATCAGACACCTAATTGCATCCCTTGGTTACTACAAAGGGTACATGGATGATACGTTTATTGTTTGCGACGCTGATATTTATCCTGTTCACCTGTTGAATCAATGTAACAGCGCGCACCCATCGTTGAAATTCACTTGCGAGATTGAAGTGGACAGTAAACTGCCTTTCCTGGATGTTTTGTTGCGACGAGGAGAAGACGGATTGCTTGAAAGAAAGGTTTTCCGCAAGCCAACATGGGTAGGTCAGTACAAGCACTTCCACAGTTTCGTACAGATAAAGTGCAAACAAAACTTGGTACGTTGCCTGAATTATCAGGCTACAAGGCGTTGCAGCCCTGAGAACATGGAAGCTGAATAGATTTTCATGCTCAGTGCATTGGAAAGCAACCGATACCCGACTGCTTTCATCAAAAAGCATTCCCAGCTCCGAGCTGACCCTGAGCCGAAAATGACCGTGAGAAGGAAATATATTTTTCTCGCAGTGCCTTTCAAAAGAGACATACAGTTCGAACTCTTGACTACGTAATTGACTTCCGCGCTAAACCAAACGTACCCGGCCGCCAGAGTCCGCATTCACGCCGAAACCGTTGCGCTCATCACTAACCGCCTAAAAGACGGAATTCCGGCCCAGTCCAAATCCTATGCCCTATACCAGTTCACTTGCATCTGTGATGCGAGATACCCGGGACACACAACCAGACGTCTGTCAAAGCGGATAGCGGAACACTGTCCAGACTCATTACAGCGTGGTACCACTAGAAACATCGATAACGCCATCCTAGAAAACCTAGTAGATAGTGGACATAACATTCAAACGAAAGAGGTGTTCAAACTTGTGTATGTAGTAGCAAAATGCTGCACAAAAGGACTCAAGAAGCGCTTACTGGCCACAGCAGAAGAAGCTATTGCAATCAAGCCACTGGAGCCGGAACCGTGTAAACAGCATGCACTTATGCAGAATTTAACCCTACCGTTGCCCTAGCCTGATCACCCGACTTCTCGCATAATGGTTAACGGTAGTGGGTTCAAATAGACCTACATTTTCACCGTCTGTCTGATCGCAGCATTCATGAGTTTGTGTCGCGTTGCTAGCAGTAGCTACCATGAAAATGATAATAAAGCTCATAATTTTAATTGCCTGAAGCGATTTATCGAAAAATAAATTTCTTCGCAATTTTCTTTTGATATCTTCAGTTTGTTTGTGACTTTGTACAGAAGCTTGCTTTCACTACTATGTTCATGGGTATTTCTCCATATGGTGGTGCAAGTTGCTCCCTACCAAGGGCCATATTGTTCATAAACTCATTTGTAGCCACAGTAGGGTTGCGAGTTAGGAATTATGTGTTCCAGTTCATGGCACTGATAAATTTGTTAAATGAGTTCCAGTGTACACGATGGAGGTTGCGAATTGCTGTTGGCATTTTACTTGATAGTTTAAGTGATTTAACAGTCATATCACAGAGCAGCGTGTTGTTTAAAATGTTTCGTGTTGTGATCAAAACCCTGTAGTGGATTATCCGTGAATACATAAGTGGACGACATTCCCATCGTGAGTACAAGATCTGAGGTAGTGGCACTTCTAGTTGCATATGCCCTGACGGTCCGTCGACAATGTGACCAAAATATGGTACTCCACTGCATGCATGTCTCGCCATCTGAATTTTCTAGCGCGATAAGGAACTGTAGGGGGGAAGTCAACTCCGGATCGCGACGAGAACCAGTGGGATCCAATACAGATACCGATTATTCCGAAAAGTGAACCTTGCTGGAGAAAACGTGTATTGTACAGACCTGCAATGTACTGAAAGCAAATTAGCAAGAGCACAGAGCAAAGCGGGGCAGGACTAACAGAGAACTACAAAGTGAACCGGATGTATCCTCCGTAAAGCAAATGTACAATCGGCAAATGCAAACATGAATAAAATCGAGGGTCACAAAATACTGAAATCGTAAATGCTGCATCTTCACTACAAAAGCCAACACCCTAACTACACATTATTAATTGCAGCACATTTGACAGGTTGCTTAGGAGCATTTGTTTGGACCAATTCTGCACCACAGGTTTATCCATAGCTCAAGGTGAATTCGCGAAAAATATCACCACATATACGGACATTCTGGCATTTTTGTCGATGATAAACACAGGTCCTTTTGACATCCGATGCAAACACTCATCCAAGGTCAGTAGCAAGCTAAAATAGTTGAGATCACTACACTGCCTAAACAAAGACATCGCCACATTAATTTAGATACATGAAACCTTACTGAACCTTGAACCTCAAACTTAACAGTCTTGGATTGCCGAAGACACTCGAGCCATCAGGAATGCAGGGAAAGCTCGTGCCCTAAAGCAATTCCTCAGAAGAAGAAATACAAAGCGAACCAGGAAATTCCAAACCTAAGTTATACCCTACGGCATCAGATGATACAGACCAAATATGTGATCCTCGTTTGATACCGCATCACATGTATCCTTTTCTCTGTTCTCATGAAAAACGGAAATGGTACTAAGTACAAATGAAAAATGTCATAATACAGCTAAAAATAGCCAAGGCTTGACATTCCCCGTGGGATGTTTTATAGCAATAAGAAGTTGCACAAAAGTGAAACGTGTATTAGTGGATTCAACATATTTCCCCGTTAGCATACAAGTATGTCCGTCTACCCTGATTTCACGGGGTTGATAAGCACAATGTTGGTCTGCGTCTTGTCGCCACTCAATGAACGGAAATCGGATCAAGTAATGTAGGTGTTGTAAAGCATCGTCAAGTCGCTTTTTTAATGTTTAGCGTGGGCACAGGAATGACAAAATTAGAAAGAGCGTTCCAGGGCCGACAACTTGGAGGGAGAATAGTAATTTCGACGGCATTCCAGCCGACTGTATTGGGTAGCCACTTTCAGCTGGTGAACTCTTAACTTTGCGTTGCGGCTACTTTCCAGGAAATGGTGAGAGGTGTGACCGGGTTTTCAAGATCTGGAACATCAGGATGAGGTAATCCCGTAGACGGCGAGATGTTCCGATGTACACTCCAAGTGAGTTCAGTCACCTGTGGCAAGTGGAACAGTCTCTTCCCTTCTTTCGTTTTCCCTCGGCTGTGGGGTCTTCAGTGCAAGCAGATCATGTGTTAACTAGGGCAGCCCAGTCTGGATCGAGTGCTCTACATGGAGCCTTACATATGTATTGAGCATTTGGAGGAAGATGGATGGATCGAACCGCCCGAATACCTTCCTTAAGCGACCAGCATGTTGTTTTGCAGTCTTTGGCGCTTTCAAGGACTGCGCCGAACAGCAGAGCTCGTCTTCCAAGACGACCCTAAGGTCGCGCTCCTGTGAGGCGCTCATCAACATGTGGTCTCGAAGTTTATATGCTTAGTGAGCTTGTAGCGGACATTCACAGGACTGCACCTAACAGCGGTAAGCGGAAGTAATTTACCTTTGACCATTCAAATGTGCCGTCTAATTATCGTTGAACATATCACGATCCTCCTGACTATCGAACACCTTCCATATCTCGATGTCATCGGCAAAAGGACTAAATTTGACTCCGTGACACGCTCGAAGTCGTTAATGAAGACCAACAGTTAGCGCGGCACAAACACCGACCCCTGCGGAACGCCCCAGTTCACATCAATGGATCAGAATATGATGCCCGAAATCCAACCTGAAGGAGGAAATTTCTGCTCCGCCCAAGGACAGGGTTCCCAATCCCGTAGGCTTGCAGCCTTTGGAGAAGTGTGCCTTGATTTAAGCCGTCAAAGCCTTTAGAAAAGTCCAGCTAGATGATTTCAATACCGGTCCCACTGTCGGCTATCTCGGTCCAACTGCCAGGGGCAAGCACTAGGTTGGTAGCACATGGCCGATGCTGATGGGATCCATGTTGCTCAGGTGCTATGATGTTAGACCTTTCTAAGTAACCCATTACAGCCTTAGATATGATCGATTCTAGAACCATTGGAAGCACCGGGAAGAGAATCACTGAGCGTTAGTTGGCGAGCTCTAAACGGTTACCAACTTTGAAAATCGGGGTAATGATACTCTACATCTACATGTTTGGGACCTGCCGTTCGTCCAGGCATCTTTGGAAAAATGGGTTAATGGCGCAGCTATTTTTGTAGCTGCCACCTGCAGTGATCTAAAAGGAACATTGTCAACTCCGGAGGATTTGTGTGCTCAACGATAGCAGCATCCTAAAAACGGTCGGTGGACTAAAAGTGATGTGTGCAAATACTGGCGTCTGAAGGAGTGAGACTGATGTGTGACGCTTGTTTATGGCATGTCGGAATATGTCGGGAATATTGTAGTTGTCAGCATCACCATCATCAACAACAGCAATACAGCAGCTATTTTTACTGATGCGTCACTGCTACACAACCAAAACGGCATGCAGTATGAAGGGAGGGAGGTTTACCAGAAAACCTTAATATCACAAGTAAACACCCAGAGTCTATGTGCCTACACCTTGCTAATAACATATCGTTACAAACAGCTGCCTATGATGTAATGATAAAACAGCGTCAGCGAGACAGCTTCCTTGTGGCTTTCACTGCCCTGCGTCATAATCAGCCTTTACCCCGCGGATAATTTGACATCAGAAACAATATAAACAAGCAATCCGACTAGGAGATTAACAGCAGACACGCCACTGGTGTCTACTGCGATCAATGTTTTGTAATGTCTCGAGCCTAGCACAAGGCGGGTCACGTGGACTCCAGCCTGGAAAGCGAGAATGACTAACTGCACAGAGTTTGATCATCATACTTCATTTACTGTTGCTAAGTCAGCTATTTTCCATCTCAAGACTTGCGTCACTCTAAATCTGGAAGACAAAACAGGGCTCTCCTAGATAACCGGTGACCGTGCCCAAATCAACGCAACATATTCAGTGTTATCTATGAATACTGAATACTGTACTGTGGAGTAAGTATAAATGAGTTCTATACAACTCCTTCGTAATATGGTGAAAAACATAAAAATTTTCACCCGTGAATGTCGCTCTCGTTCTCACGTACACCTAAAATCTCCGACTCACGGTATTGCAGGACTCACAAATGTGAGTAGTCATCGTAAAGATGCAACCGTTTATGGAATTGAAAATTGATAAAATCTAAATCTAACAACGTTTTGTACTGCTGCACAGAGGTTGCCTCCATCACATGTTCAGGTGAACTGTCCCAAATATTTACCACTCTCCGTTCAAAGCACAGTGAGTGGGGAACTCGCTTCACATCTAGCACGACAAGTTTGTATCTGTGTGCGCGTGTACTGCATGGCTCTCGTAAGTGCAGCATCGTCCTCAGCATGGGGAAGTCACTGAGAAGTAGAATAGGGTATAGGTCATAATGAGTACGACTTGCACCAGACAGTGGTCTAGAGTCATAGTCTCTCGCACCGGTCTTCATAACGCAAGCCATGTAAACTCGGGATGAGCCTGGTAGAAACGTGTTGGACCCGTTCGATCTTTTGTGCCTCGCCTCGAGTACACGGAAACTAGGCGGGCGATGGGTCTAATGATGGAAGAGAAGAAGTGAATGGCAACCTCTTTAAACCATGTGTCGAAGCTACGTTTGCGCGCCTAAAGCATGCGCAGTCGGTTACGATATAGCCTGTTCGTGTTGTCCACGGACTTCAAATCGTAGCGCGAGAGTATACCTAGGTCCTTCACGGAGGGTGTGAGATATGGTTGTTGGCCGTCAAGGGTGTAGATTCGGCCGTCAGCACTCTTTCCCAGGCTCATAAATACAGATATGACCTGGTTGACCTGGAGATGAACTTCTGCAGACCATGTGCATAGGAGGTTAAGGTCTTATTGTTGTATCCCACAATCGTCGGGAGCGTCAATTTCTCTCTAAATCTTCATGTCGTCCACCAACAAGGCACACGGCGATCTGAAAAGCTGAGGTAGATAGTTGCTGTGGATCAGGAACAGAGTTGACCCCGTCTTGCTGACTTACAAACAATTGAAGTTCTAGAACAACCAGACTTACCAAACTCCAGCCACAATGCCGCGCTGTTCACCGTATCAAATGCTTTGGTGAAATCAACAAAAAGCGAGTACAACGACTGGTGTCGTTCTCTGCACTTCTCCTGCAACTGACGAGCTGCAAACACCATATCGATAATGCTGCAAACCGAACGGAATCAACATTGCTTTTCCGCCACTTTAGGTTCCACTACGTGACTGACGAGGCGGTTGAGAGCAGGATTCGGGCAAGCACCGTGCCCACGCAACTCAGCTACTTGATGCCCCAATAATTCATGCAACATTGCTTGCTCCCTTTGCCCTTGTCCCGTGGTAGCACAAGGAGATCCTTAAGCTCAGCAGGCATCTCCTCCTCAATTTATACGCATTGAACCAAGTGGTGCAACGCAGTCACCAACGCGGGTCCACCGTGTTTCAATAATTCAGGTGGGATCCCCTCGGTACCAGCCCACTTGCCGTTTCGCAGCAGAGCAAGTGCACTCTGCGTCTCATCCAGTATCGGCGTGTCCGCCAGATGCTCCTCCATATCGTGCTGCTTGAGACCGTTCGATTTAGGACAGTCGATCTCTGAACGTTTGTTCCAGAGACAGTGAAAGTGCGCCTGATCTGCATTATGTCTGCAGTCTGTGTGCAGGCAACACCTGAATTACCATCCATCAACTTCATCAGCGGCTCCAATTTCGGTCCATACACCGCTTACAAGTAGGCAAAGGATTCCTTGTGTTGGCGACGTTTGGCGTAGTATTCGATCTGCTTCGCCTTCTCCGTCCACCATGCTTTTTTAATGCGACAGGGCTCTCGAGTCAATGGCCGTCGAATTTTGCGAAGCTAACTGTTTTTCCCCAAGTCACTGAGGTTTGTCACATGTGCGACAAATGCTGCATTCTTCTCGGACACCAATGCGCCAATCGTCGCAATGTTCTCATCAAACCAGTCGGGTCGCTTAAAGTTTGCGCGCCCGATGGTCTCCTCGGAAACGGCTGTTACTGGGTCGCCATGTGGTGCCACGGGTCGTCCAACGTGGTTATGCATTCCACGTCACACAGGCGTGCAGCCATCGCTTTCTCCAACTCAATACATTTCTCCACAGTACCGATGGGGAGAACGTTAAATTTACGCCTCCTGTTCACGGCAGGCACATTGTAATTTCTTTTCAGCGCGTACATGTACAATTTGGTGTGCACCAATTTGTGACCAGCGCCACTTTCAACTTCACGCAGTACAGGTGTCATGCGCACTTCAAGCTTGTCTCGCTGACGTACCATAACATCGTCGAGCAGGTGTGCGTGATTAGTTCGTGGGTGCGTCCAAGTTGCTATATCAGTCGCACTCAGTGCAAACGGAGTGTTCGTGATCGTCAGGTCGTGAGTGGCACACAGTCAGAACAGCCTGTCATCGTTCGCATTCGTTGAACCAATGCCATACAGGCCGATGGCGTCTATTCACACCGACGCATCACGCCCAATGCAGGTTACAATCACCCAGCAGAAATCGTCGGTCGCTCCACGGCACGGACGGTATCACGGAGGATAATTGAGCATGGAACTGATCACGCGTGTCATCAAGATAACACATGGTCACACCGTACATGCTTATAAAACTGGCAAATCTTTCCTCTTCTGAGTCGTAGGCGAACCGTTTTCAGTCGCGCGTTGACGGCTGTCGGTTCACGCACTAGGCGGCCAGTTAGGTGATCGGATATTGCAAACCCGACCCAATGTGCACATGGTGCTGTGGTATGGTTGCCTACCCAGTAGAACGTGTAGCCAGCACCAGCTTCATGCAACTTATCTTACTCAGCGAGCCGGGTCTCACTGAGCGCCGCAGTATCGATCTTGGTGTGCACCAGTTCCATCGCGACCAGTGCAGTGCGTCGCTCGGGGCGCTCACTGGAGTTCCGGTCCAGTAGTGTGCGCACGTTCCAGCACGCGATGTTGGGTGCTTTGCGCGTTGGCGTTCGATTGCATTGGTGAACAACCTCACGCGTGGTGGTGGTTGTACTTCGGAGGTTCGCTTGGGGCACTCCGCCCGGAACCTTTGGATCAATAGCCTGACCCACAAAGCGGTGGAGAGCAGATCCAGCTCTGGAGTACGATTGCAAAGACGCATGGGGATCCGCTTGAGGTCCGTCACACACAGCCTTTGAAGAGTTAGAGTTATTCATGTGTTTTGTGTCCGTAGTAGGATACGCACCTGCGACCACGGTCAGACGCAGGAGGGATTTGTTGGGTTTGCACCAATTTGACCAAGGTCTGCCTGGCTTGAGGCGGGCAGTAGTAAACCTTTAAGGTGCCCTCCCACCGTCAGAGACAATGCGTGGCACTCGTGCTCTACGCCAATCGAGCTGTGTGCTTATAACCCGTGGACCAGTTATCTCCCATGGCTAGGTTGCAAGAGAAGAGGGCCATCGACCCATTCCTAACCTCTGAAGAGGATGGGGTTTTGACCAGTTTGCTTGTACGGTGCCCACACTTGAATGGTGGACGACTCGGGTGCTCAGCAACAGCCTTCACTCGAAAAGCAGCGGGTCTAACACAGTCAGTTCACTGACTATTGGTGTGTGTCCTGGCTCTTGGCCAGAAGGGGGGCGTAAACTAACTCCCACCTAGCGGTCAGCTCGAGGAGGCGTCCGGAACATGAGCTCTCTATAAAACATTAGCAGTAGGGGGACGACGATCTGTCAAGTTCTAGCCACCACAAGCCCCAGCGCACCATGGGCTCTCCCGCCTGTTCATAACAAGCGAAGTTAAGCCCCTACCATTCAAACTAAAAGCCAGACCATTATTGGAATACTGTTCCATCATTTTATTAGTGTTAGTGGATGCGACACGAGTGCACTCGAAGATACACAGAGGTCCGTCACAAAAATAACTGTGGGTTGCACCTCTACGTTCACTTTTAAAGATGGATGGCGTTTGTTAACTAGCAAACCACTGTGACTTGGGAAAGTAACTCTGTATTTTTGTCTGTTATTCAAAAGTGTCCATCGACTGATAAACACTAATTACCAGCAGCCGGTATTGCGAGAATCTTCACCGTATAACCAAAGAAACAAAGACTGTGTGATAAAGCTACCTCGTTGCCGCACACGCCTACGGTACAACACCTTTACATATAAATATCCCACGCTATGGAGTCGATTGCGTCAGGATTTCAGAAGTTCTTCTTCACCTCGGACATTTAAGATGCGACTAAAAGAGTACTTAACAGTTAAAAAAATTACAGAACTCTTTCACGTTATTTGCACAGACGAATGTGTGTGCGAAAACGGGCATGCTAACATGCAACCACTTGCAGAATTCGTAATAGAAAATACGAAACAAGATGGGGAGAAAAGCTTGTCGATACAACGTGGATTACATTGTTCTCTTATCATGAGATTTTTCCAGCTAAATTAGCTCTGTTTCATTCCTTCCTTCTACCTTGTTACATCCTTCGACACTACTCAGATTGATGACCCACCGATGGCCTATGAAAACATTGACACATCCATAAGTTAGATGAGATCTGTCTCTGATTTTCGCTTTGTCAATACTGTTATATTCTTCGTGTTACGCAGATTGATGGCTTGCTAGTGACTTATGAATGCATGAGCGCATGGATGAGCTAGACAGATGGCATTTGTCTTTGATTTGTTTCTTCGTCTACACCGCTTTTGACTGCTCTTCCTTAGCTTATATACCCACTGTTAGCATTTGAAAAGGATACGCACACTTGTGGGTTTGACAAACCAACTTTTTCCTTAGCTCCTGTGTGGTGTTTCTTTCCTCTTACACAGCTAGGTGAAAGATATGACTGCCTGCAAGACATGGACCTACTGAAAGGGTGAAATGGTAATGCCTTACATCTAACCACCCCAACTTATATACATAATTCCATTTGCCTTATGTTATCATATATTACCCATTATGTGAGGTACGTCGCTGGTTCTAACTGATTTATACGGATCATGATGGAGACAGTTCTCAGTTTAACCCTTTACCGTTAAAGTGCTACCTGATGTGCTCACACAATCACTCTCTTAAAATTAGTGTTATACTAAATTTATGACATTGTGCGATTAAATTTTCCATGTGCCACTCATCTACATATACATTATGCTTTTGCTTTCTTTTCACAACTATCCGCCCTAAGGTATCTGAACAAGTTGAAACAGTCGTCCACTCCGAAAGCAATGGTCCAAGAGTTGATAGAAAGTCTTCTTTAGAGCAAATTTGTAATATCAGTTTGCATTTCCTTTGTACCTTAGCATCCGACCAGCATAGTTGGGCCGTGTCTCACTCAGTTGAGTATATACAAATTTAACTTGTTTCTCCGCACTGGTATTCAAAACCAACTTTAGCAAAACAATTGGATCTACATGTGTTAATTCATACACTCAACTTGCTTCAAAAATACTCACTGACATTAGCCACCATCTTCACACCACATTATCCAAGCGCATATCTACCTCGTTGACCATACATAGTTAAAGCAATAAATGCCCACCAGAGGACTAATGATTCGTGCATCATTCCTAATGTAGCTAGATTTCCATTTGACCGAAACGGTATTATCCAAGAATTGAACGGTGAATTCTGTCGTGATGTAATGGTTTAAATTGAGCTTTTCCTTTGGCTGTTGTCTGGTCGCTTTTGAAATGCTTTTATGTCGCATTGATAGCATGTGTGTCAAGGCTGAAAATTCAGCCGTAACGGGTGCATAAAAGCGCATTCTAGACTTGACTTGATGAGACTGGTAAACCACGTAATCGTCATAGCCTAAAGTTATTTGGAATTTTGGTGAGACAATTCACTAAGCAAGCTTCCAGCCAAAGACTGGCGAAGATGGTGAAACATGAAAGTCCGATTTCATCGTGTTCCTTATGCCTATGAGAACGAGCGAAAGTGCCCTGTGCCAGAATACGCTAGACTGGGCCCAGAATGATGCTTTGAGTTGCTGGTGGAACCATTCTACAATCGAATTAGCTACGAGGTGATATGCGGTGATTCGGTTGTGCTGGATACCAAGTACATTGAGTAGTTTTGCAGATGGAACCGTAAGTGTGACCCTCGTTCGGTACTGACTACGCTAGGCAACCAAATTCAGTTACCTAGTGTTCCAGAAAAGTGCGTGTAACTGTGTCAGATGAGGAGCCGGCTGTGAAAATCATTTCTGTCCAACGTGCAAACCTGTTGACGCAGGCTATAATATCGACGGTGGCAGTTTCGACCAGCTCGAAATGGACGTGCTCAAAATGAGTCGGGAACGGAAAAGACGTCGAGTCGGTCTTTGGTGTGCCTGTGCACCTTAGCGCGCTGACACTAACAATGAACAATGGGGAATGGTTTATCACGGGTTGAAAGTCAAATGATTGACAATTCCTGCAGGATAGTTGGAGTGAAAACCATAAAGTCATGAGGATTCCAAGCCTTGCGAGCAGACGCAAAACCGAAGCTTTGACGTTAGACGTGTCTTCTACGTGCAGTTTCAAAGGATCGCGGATTATTATGTCCCATACGACTTCTCCTAGTGTGCTCTTTCCCTCACCAGAAAATGTTTGGGAAGATATCTAACGGCTGTTCTGAAAACTATGCCAAACCCTTTCCAATCACTATGTGCTCCAACTTATAGTGAATTTTACGAACTTAGTGCTAAATTCTGCTGCATGTAATAAGAGCTAGAGAAAATGAAGCATATTTTGGCCTTTTTGCAATCCTTGATGATCACTTAGTTTCACCGGATTATATCAGCAACCCATCAGAAAACTTTGACCCTGTTCCAATCGGAAAGGCAGGAAAACTGATTGACTCCATCACCTCAGATGTGTATGCAAAAAAAACGTAAAAAATGTGATTTTTTAACATGCCAGACAGATTTCTGATAATGCTTCGTATGGTATGCCTCGATGCATTCAAGAATAAAATATTTATTTATTTAAAAAAGTAAAAACGACAGTAGTTAGCGTCTTTAAAAGGTTCGAGGTCATCCGTAAATGCCCACGAAACACTGCTGTCCAAATCTTCTTATATTTTCAAGCGAAGATTCGGCAGTTCGTTTCTTACACAGCCAACACATTATTACTGGATGCACCGGATACAAAGATATTTTGATTAAACCGTACCCTACGCGTGCAACGATCCCTCTTCAGAATGACACCAAGAACGCCGAAAGACGGTGACAGATATGCTGATCAACCACACGCAAATCAATATAAAAAGGCACACCAAGTGTGACAACCGCAGTTGCGGATCTCGATAACTCGAATCGGGGAGCGGTACCATCAAATAACACTGCCCCACATTTTATCTTAACATCTACCGTACGACAGTCGCATTTAACAGACACCAGTATTCCTGCTCGCAGTCTCATCGCTCCGAACTCATTCAGTTTGGTCATTATAGACAATATTAAAGATGGCTAACAAGTGATTGCTGTGAACCACATAAAGATACCGGAGAACTGATACAAACGTCGGGATGCGCACCCAGATTTGCGAGCTGATGTCGTACGCACAAATATATCGTCCATTGGCTGCGTAAACAACTCCACGGCTGGTATTTTCACGACATACACAGCTATGAGAAACTCAGTAGCACTCAAACCTACATGTCAAAAACTGCCTTGCCACCGCAGCGTTGCACGATAATTTGATCCTATTGGAATTCGAAACCATTGTCTTCCGGCGAAACGAACCATCTAATAAACTAAAACCGGTTTGTCTTAGCTTCTCTAAAAGCTTATCACACTAACCAAGATGATGGCATCTTACACTGTCATGGGGTATGCTATTAGTTCAGTTATTTTCTTGTTTGTCCTATCCTTTACTCCTTAGCTTATTTACTATACACTTCTTTTGGTTTTCATTGCTGCTCACGACTGGCCCGGTCTCCTTGGGTGATGTAATGCGGCTTCCAAGTATAATATTTACCCGGAAAAGGCGAATATCCAAAGACCCCTTGATAAATATGAAAATGGTGCTGAAAAAATATCAACAGCACGCTCGGAACTGTTGAATTCACACCTATTGGCATATGCCGCCACAAACACAAAAAATCTGGATGACGAACGGCTGACTGGTTGAGTGGCCAGTTTACCTAAAATGGAAGCCCAAATGAAGACCAAATCGATCGTGGCTAACCCGCTTCTAAACCCCACTAGCACACGACCAGATGGGATGTAGAGGTCCGGAGTAACCTATCGAGAGACTAAACCACATGGAAGCAGGTCCCAAGGGTATAGTCGAAGAAATGATCACATTGCTTTGCCTGATCTTCCAAAAATATTTCCGTCTTTATCATGAATCGGTCGGACTTGTATTTATGGATACTTCAATTATACATTCCACTTGTCTCATGGATAACAACCACTACATGTATTACTTAGGTACTATTTATTTGTTATTGTAGCGCTTTTTCTTTTCATTTAAACCTATGTCAAAAGTCGATTAGCCATCTGACTGCTTGCTAATCATCATGTGTTTATAGTTGGCGCATGACCGTAAGTTGCTCAGGTACCCACAGGTAACGGCGTCTTCAGGTTCGAGTTCCCGGTTCATTTTCTGATCCAATTGGTGTGGACTGCGGTGTTCCACAAGGGTCGGTGTTCGGGCCGCGGTTATTCTTGTACTTCATAAACGACCTTGCGAGTGTCACCAAGTCCAGTTTTTCGCTTTTTGCCGATGACATCAAGATATGGTAGGCAATCGGCTGTCATGAATATCCTGATATAATGCAACGGGAATTAGACTGCGCTTTTGAATGGTCAAAGCTAAATCTACTTCCCACTAACACGGACAAGTGCAAAACCGTGCATTCCGTCACAAGCCAACGTACGCATATATGCTTGGAGGAGACATTCTGAAAACCGTCTCACAAAGGCGAGACATGAGGTGTAATACAAGACGACCTCGGCTGTTCGGCGCAGTCTTTAAAAGCGTCCAAAACCGCGAAGCAACATGTTGGTCTGTTACGTAGGGAGTGTGGGAGGTCCGATCCCTCCATTTTCCCCAAATGCCCAATGCGTATGTGAGGTCCCATGTGAAGTACGCGAACGAGGCTTGGCAATCCTGGTCAAAACGCGATCTGGTTGGACTGGAGACCGCACAGCGTAGGGCAACGAAAAATGTGAAGGGTTTCTCCCACCTGCAACAACATAGGCGAATGAGAGTCCCGGGAGTTACAGCGGAAGATATCGTCGTCTACGAGGTGACCTCATCCTGACGTTCCAGAGTTTGAAAAACCACGTTCAGGCTTGCCGCCACCTCCTGAAGCTTAACTGCAACACAGAACTGAGGGGTCATAAATTGAAACTTGCCACCCAATACAGTCGGCTTGAGTGTCGCCGGAATCATCTTCTCCTTCAAGTTATTCAACCGTGGAACGCTCTTCTGACTTTTGTCATTTCGGCGTCCATGCTACCGATTTGTAAAAGACGAATCAGTGATGCTTTGCACCATTTACTTTACCTGATCTGATTTCTATTCATTGAGTGACGACAAGACGCAGACAGATAGTGTGCTCATTAACCCCGCGAAATCGGCTTAGACGGATATACCTATGTTTTAACTTGAATAATGTGGTGAGACCACAGGTGCGTTTTCCTCTTTTGTGTAACTTCATTGAACTAACGTTATTCCCACAAGCCGTCCCACGAGACTTGTGATGCCCTGGCTCTTTTATCCATATATACAACTTTTCGGTTGTTCTGTCATGCCTCAATAAGTGTGTTTAGCGTTGCATAAACGAAGATTTAATTATGTAGTTTTGAATGTGTCTACCAATCGCCCCACATCAACTTTTCTGTTACACGGCTCACCAAGCCATAAATCTTCACCTACAACTGAAGGCTGAAAGCAAATAAACTGAGGTCACCGTATCACATCAGCTCCGAAACACACAATACACCATTTTTGATCGGGTCAACTCGTTATCTATATCTGGGAATGTCCAGGCAATTCACTCTGCGGTCACTCACCCATATGTGCTTGCTAGCTTATATTAGTAAGCGACCAAATCTGAAGCTCTGAAGATTCAAATGCAGCTATATTAGTGTGTTAATCCTGGCTCTCTTCTTTCACATATCAGTAAAACTACACCAAGTACAGATGACTTGTATTACTCGAAGCTACTATGCACGAGTGGGTGCAACTCGTCTGGTTTTGGTTGATGGCACCAACTGCTTTATCTCTTTCTCTGGTTTCTTCCCTTTTCATGAGCCCGCCGCCTCCATAGTATCCCCGATCTGCATCAGAATCAAAACCTGAGAATGCTTGTGTTCTGATACGAAACGACAGTGAAAAGCACCAAAAAGTCTACCAAACGCACCTATTGCATCTCTGCATAACCTACAACCTTTGACAACCCTGCATGCCTGCGCATGTTGCACATGTAAATATGATCCCTTCTTTTATGGGCGCGGTTTCTGGGTAGCAAGCGAAATAAACATCATTATTATTATACCTAACTACCAACTTCCATCATACAAGCCTACTTATCAGCCTCCCGTCAGCCACAAGCCTAGACAAAGGAATGAAAACCGGAGACAGTAAAATTCCGACAATACACCTTGTCATACGACACACCCATTTATCCCCTCACAATCCAAAACTTCACTATAATCTGTTTTTAGCGGAAGTGGTTATGGCTCCTTATCCATTCCCACCACTGACACAACAAGCAGAGACAGCCTATGACGCTCCAGTTTTCTAGCAATTCATTCACACTTCACGGCTAGCTAAATGTCAGATGAATCTCAACCTAGCGACGGGACAACAATCCTTTCCGTCCGCCAGGTCTTAATAGCGTGCACAATGCCCTTATATCCGAGAATGTCACCGATACGTTTGGTTTCATCACTCATTTAACTTATTTGTCTGTAATTTCTGATTCCCAATCCTTTCCAGTACTCAAGAAAAACGTTTTTGTGCACAACATATTTTCACTTATAATAATTGACGCTAGATCCATGAACAACAGTTGAGTTTCGTTAGCATGCTTACTCAGCTATGCGCCCCACCGATAATCTTTGTCACCGAAACATGGTGCTGCTCTGATACATTGGATGCTACTTTAGATGTTCCAAACTACTGTCATTTGCGAAAACTTGGCAGCACCAAGAAGGGAGGCGGGTGTATCGTATATCTCCTTCGAAACTTCAGAACGGAGCTTATCGACAACCCACAGTTAGTCAATGTTCCGGAATCTGTATAGCTATCAGTCGCTGGAGCCACTGCTATAATACTTCTCGGTTTCATCTACAACGCACCGAAAGCGACAGTCAGGGATATAGCTATTATCGCATCGACGTTTCGTTTCCAATCCGTGTTACCACATGATCTAAAAAGAATCGCAGGCGATTTCAATCCACCGAATAGTACTTGGTCACTACAGCCATTCTCATCGCTGTACAGATTTTTATTGTCAATTATCAGAGTTGGGGATTGGACTCAAAGGGCTCACCTTATCAACTAGGTCTTCTAAATCATTGGATATACTATTCAGTCTAGGGATCCCCGAAGCACAAATTAAACAACCTCCTTGGTACTAACCACAAGGCACTTCGCCTTACGTCCTACGTGGAAAGCATTACCAAATTCAACTCATATATGCACTATGGTATTCAAAGGATTGACTGGGAGTATTTCTAAAAGCTGATGCGGTCCTCTAACTGCGATGCCTTCTTCGCTCCACTAGAGCCCCTATCGCAGTGGATCAGTTCTACTGCCAGTGAAATGACATCATGTGTATTGTTACCCCACCTTATAGACATGCCATTCTTGGTCCTAAGAACGCAACTGATACTCAATTGGCCTGAAAACGCGAACAGTAACCGAGAAATTCAGAAAGACCATCGTTTTGTCATTACTATAACAGTCGCACGAATCCATCGCCACCATCAAGCTTTTATATATGAAACGGATTAGAGCAGGAGAATGCCTTGCGGATGACATGCAAAGGAAGAGAACTGACGAACTTACTCCTCCATAGAACTAACGGTCAGACGACTTTGGTCATGGAACTGCTCGATGAGGAGGGTCGCCACCTTGCCGACCCACGAGCTATTTGTGAAGTGTTTACTTCCTTTTTCGCTGATTCCGTGAACGCCCATATACCTTGCTGCTCGGAATTTACAACAATAAGCGTCACACATAATATCGAGTTTTTCCTCTCGACCACCCAAGAGGCAATGAAATACATCAAACCATCACTTAAACTAGACCCTGGTATGGTATCATCCAACAGACATCGAATTCGGTGGATTTGACATATCACTGCTTTCCCTTACCTCTTCATCATTTCACTAGAATCTAAGCAAAAAATGGTACAATGGTATAATACGGATCAAAAAGCCAGGGCATCACAAGTCTCGTGGGACGGCTTGTGGGAATAACGTTAGTTCAATGAAGTTACACAAAAGCGAAAAACGCATCTGTGGACTTACCGCATTATCCACGTTAACACATAGGTATATCCGTCTAAGCCGATTTCGCGGGGTTAATGAGCACACTATCTGTCTGCGTCTTGTCGTCACTCAATGAATAGAAATCAGATCACGTAATGTAAATGGTGCAAAGCATCGTTGAGTCGTCTTTTACAAATCGGTAGCTTGGATACCGAAATGACAAAAGTCAGAAGAGCGTTCCACGGTTGACTAACTTGAAGGAAACGATAATTCCGGCGACACTCAAGCCGACTGTATTGGGGGGCAAGTTTCAATTTATGACCCCTCAGTTCTGTGTTGCAGTTAAGCTTCAGGAGGTGGCGGCAAGCGTGAACGTGGTTTTTCAAACTCTGGAACGTCAGGATGAGGTCACCTCGTAGACGACGATATCTTCCGCTGTAACTCCCAGGGCTCTCATTCGCCTATGGTGTTGCAGGTGGGAGAAACCCTTCACATTTTTCGTTGCCCTACGCTGTGCGGTCTCCAGTTCAACCAGATCGCGTTTTAACCAGGATTGCCAAGCCTCGTTCGCGTACTTCACATGGGACCTCACATACGCATTGGGCATTTGGGGAAAATGGAGGGATCGAACCTCCCGAACTCCCTACGTAACAGACCAACATGTTGGTTCGCGCTTTTCGACGCTTTCAAGGACTGCGCCGAACAGCCGAGGTCGTCTTGTATTACCACCTCAAGTCTCGCCTTTGTGAAACGGTTTTCAGAATGTCGTCTCCAAGCATATATGCGTACGTTGGCTTGTGACGGAATGCACGGTTTTGCACTTGTCCGTGTTAGTGGGAAGTAGATTTAGCTTTGACCATTCAAAAGCGCAGTCTAATTCTCGTTGCAACATATCAAGATATTCGTGCCAGCCGATTGCCTACCATATCTTGACGTCATCGGCAAAAAGCGAAAAACTGGAGTTGGTGACACTCGCAAGGTCATTTATGAAGTACAAGAATAACCGCGGCCCGAACACCGACCCTTGTGGAACACCGCAGTCCACACCAATTGGATCAGAAATTGAACCTGGAACTCCAACCTTAAGGCTTCGCTGAAAGGTGAACTTTCCGAACTATCCAAGTACAGGGTACTCAACTCCATATTAATACAGCTTTTGGAGTAGTATGTGGTGATCTCTGTCGTCGAATGCCTTGGGATAATCTTGGTAGTTAATATCAACTCCGGTCCCACTGTCGGCTATCTCGGTCCATCTGATACGGGCAAGCAATTATATGGTAGTACACGACGGAAGCTGACATAATCGTTACACGGCTGGTAGCACGTCGGAAAATCGGAGCTTATTGTAGCTGTAGGACTTTGGTGTCATCTCCGGCGGTTTGAGCACATCCATCCGCTGAAATTAGTGGGGGAAGACCATGTTTCACATTCCGGAGGCTGCTCACATGTCTGTACCGAAGCTTTTTGTTGACGCAAATCTTTTCAGCTAGACTCTGCTGGTGTAGTACTTTGTCATTGCGCACTAGTGTGTTACAGTAGTTACGATGCACAAGATAGTTAGGGTGCTAGGGTGCTAGCGTTCGGTCTATACACATACCACGCGGCGTCACTTACTGTCATGTGTTTTCGGGTTCCACTCCGAATGAATGATTGTGCCCTTACAGAACGAAGGGGCTTGATGATTAATGCAGATTTAATCAGGTCACTGGACTTGCCAGTAAAATCCAACACAGCACTGCCAATGGAACTGTCGTCCGGAAACTCCCAGCTGGCATCTCCCACAAGTTCTGCCAGTATGTCCTAGTGAGTGATTGTATGAAACAAGTTAGTATGCTCTTATGGATACTGCGCGCAACACATGAATCCATAAATTATGATTGCGTGGTAGCTCCGAATCAGAGAGCTCTCCAACCTTGGTTTTTCAACCATAAACTCTTCGTTCGTGAGCACTAACTCAGGCACATGGTTTATTGCCGGCTCTGAATCGGGTGGGTGAACTGACATGGATGAAGAGCGGAATACTTACAACCTACTCTTGCAGGTCGGTCTTAAAGTGCTTGTTGGGGGATGACGGATCTTCCAAATCATGAATATTTAATTCGCCGGATATGAGAACATGATTGAGTCGTGATCGTAGGACACTACCCGAGGACAGCGCCTTCGGTGTTCCATATCTGGGGTGGATATTGGGGGAAGATAAACAATGGCCAAAAGTCAAGTATCGTTGCGCCTCAGTCGCAGGCTGCATAATCGTGAGTCTTTAATCAGCATTTCCGGATCGGCTCCCGTTTGCAGTTCAGGTCTTTGCAGTAGAATATCAGTACCCCCCGCCTTTGCTAGGTCGTTGGTTTCGGAGAAGGGACATGCCAACTATCGCGACATCCACATCGGTACTTTCTGGGTACAAATAGGTTTCCGTAACGAATATGAGGTCCCAGGCATGTGACGTTTGACGTATCCGCAGTTCGGCATGCTTGTTCAGGAGACCTTGTGCATTAGCGTACATGCATGAAAGTTGCTCTGCTCTTAGCGGCAAATCTTAGGATGGGTTTTTTGTGATAAAATGTTGCGCCGACTGGTAAAAGTTTAGCAACTAATCGAATGTTGGGTGGGGGAATGACGAACACATTTGCGTGTGATTCATGGGTCCTACCATTACCTCTGCTTCTCTCTTTGTATCTAATGTATGGGGTGTGTTTGCCAGTTTCGTTGGGTAGTTGATTGGAGTCATTCGAACTCTTGTCGCTAAGTGGTTTGACTACGTGGCTGCTCCCGTGTGTTTGCTTACTAGATGCTGCTTTGATCCGGAGCTCGGAAGGAAGGCTGCTGCGGTTCGTATACCATCCCTCCATTACCATTGCTGATATTTGTCTAGATTGAATGACCACTTTCACAATCCTCTGGCCACATCACTTGTATTTTGGCGATCCGCGCAGTCTCGGAATTGACTTCCCTATGACTTTTACCAGGGAGTAGGTCTAGCGAATGTACCGCAATTCGTCGTGGTCGTGAGTGGTCGTTTGGCGCTCATTGACTTCCAGCCTCGGGAACCCCGTGTACAAGAATGGTTCTGGTTACGAATTCCTTCCGGTTATCGTCCAAGTAGTGCTTCGCTTGTCTGCGCCGCTTCCACGGAAGATTCGGGAATAGGCGGATAGAATATGACCCACTCCGGAGGTGAGCTGTCGATAACAGGACAGATTCTGCCTCTTTGGCACAAATCAACAAAACTCGGAGAAGTCCTGGTTCACCGTAGTGCTGTGAGTTTGGCTGACTGGTAACGCGTGTCAAATTGACGGGTTTAGTTACAACACCTATGGTGTCACATACGGAGTTCCACTGGTTAAAGTCATCGAGTTGTTTGCCTTTTAAGGAATTTCATGTCGGTTCTCGAACGTTGGCGCAGCTTATAGCTGGTGTACTACGTGCAACACTGGTTGAGGTCAAACGACTTGCTGGTCTGTATACAATGGATTAAGGCTGTTTGGCTGCAACTTCGGTTTCTTCATTTACTATGGGTCCATTGGGAGAGGTCGAAGATCTAGGTTTTCGGTCACCTTTAGCAGCAACCAAGTTCTAACCACCACTGGTGTCGAAGCTGTTCTGAATTTTTGGAACCGTTTGGAGGGTGGACCGGGCCTTGACCTTACTCACGGTAATCGGACTGGCGGTGGTGATTTCAGGCATACTTGAGCAACTGGTGGTATTGGCGTTTAACGCCACAGATGATGCATTTTTGGTGCGCTGCCTAGCCTTCTTCCTTAGTTTTAATGTGGTGCATGATGGGAGTGACTGGGATTTACTCTCTGTCACGCTTTCTACAAAGGAATCGCTTTTGGTGCTCCTCATCTGTTCAAACATTGCCGGTAGTCTTTGGTACTTCTGACATAGTTCATCTACAATCTTTACCAGTGGGATGACTATATATAATGAACAGAACCACAGTGAATCTGGTTTATTATCGTGCAACAATCTTCTAGAGTCTGTCAGGAACGTCACGAAGCATCATCTGTTCTTTTGACCGGCGTACATCATGTGTCCTGCATGCCAAACAGTTGGAGACGTAGTCAAGTATTTGACTGGCCATTCCGGGCGAGAACAACAGCACTCCTACTCTTGCCACGTGGTTGTTGGTTCCTACATATACACAATGTATCGGGTGCAGCATAGACGTTGCAGTTCCTTTGGAACTACTATCCTGTTGCCTTTGAATACTAATCCGCCTTGGGTAATGAGCTCGTCACAAAAATGGAAGAATGGAGTCAGCTCCAAGTGGCATTTGGTGTCAGGGATGTCGGGGTTGGGAGGAGCAACATCAAACCACTAATGCAGTCAGCTCTTTAGGCAGCTTATGCTTGTCTTCGGGTCATCCGTTCATTATCGTGTGCTTCAGTAGCCTGCACAGTTCGTCCTCCTCAGTGGACCGTTGGAGCTATTGCAAGAGTTTCTCAGTGACGGCGATCAACTGTATTGCATGGACAAAGTCTGTGTCTTCTTGCTTTCCTGACGGGTCTGACAGGTGTGCACTTGACAGCGTGTATGCAATGTGCTTCTGGGATCCTGGCGGGTAGAAAATCTCTAGGTCATACTTCTGCAGAGGAATAAGCATCGTTTGCAGGCGGCGTGGAACAACATGGAGCGGCTTACCGGCGATCGATACCAGGGGCCTGTGGTCGGTAAAGGCGGTGGATTTGCGACCAAAGGTATAGTCAATGAAACGCTCCACGGCGTAAACCTATGTAAGCATAGCTTTTTCTAGTTGCAAGTAACGACGCTCGGTCTCTGTCACCTTCCGGCTGCGAAAGTCGATAGGCTTACCGTTCTGCATGAGTACGACTCCGATACAGTACTGACTGCAGTCACACTTGATCTCGAGCGGGAGTGCTGGATTACAGTAATGCTCTCTACTGATCCGCGTCTTAATGCCACTTCTCACCCTTATGCTTAAGTTTCCAAAACTGTACCAATAAATGGGCTAATCTTGTTAAGAAACGACTTAGGTAATTCCCCATCCCATTCAGCCTGCTAACGGCTTTCACGTGAGTAGGAGGAGGCAACTGTTTGAGGGCTCTGACTTTCCTTGGGTCTGGTTCCCGTCCTTCGGAGCATAGCACGTGTCCATGAAACACCACTTGCGTCCCACGCAAATCAATCTTCTCACGTTTCAGCTTGATTTGCGTTTAAAACAACGCTGCAAAATCGGTCGAGCTTCTCTTTTGTAGCGCCGAAAACCAAAACGTCGTCTGCTAGACAGAACATTTCTGGTAAACCGTCTACAGCTTGCACCAGTCCTCACTGGAATTTCTTGCTAGATACCTTCATTCCAAACGGTAGACGAAGCCAGCGGAAAAGCCCGAAAGGTGTCCCAAACGTGGTCAGGTAGCTTGACTCTTCGTCAATTAATACGTACCAAAAGGCCGAAGTAAGGTGGAATTTGTGAATACTCTAGCTCAGGATAAGACCGGAAGTACGTCGTCTAGAGTCGGCAGCATATAATGCTTTCTCCTGAGCGCGGCGTTAAGTGGTTTTGGATCAATGCAGATGCTTAGTTCTCCAGATTTCTTAGTGACAGTAGCCACCTGGCTAACCCAATAGGTCCGCATCTCAACTGTGGCTGTTACATCCAAACTGGCAAGCCTCTGCAGTTCGTCTAAAAGATCTCACGTAAGGCAATAGGCAACTTTCTGGTCGGCAATACAATCGGCTTAGCGAATCCGATTAATTATAAATGAGTACACACTTCGAACCTACCTACGACCCCGTCAAACACGCTTGGGTACTTGTCAACAATATCAATGCTAGCTTCACATGAATAGACAAAACCTTCACGATTAAAAGAAAAAAACGAGACTTTGCGTAGAATCAAAGCTCAAAACTGGCCTAAGGTCTCCTGAGGGTATCAGAAAATCCAGTTGATGTTCTGTACCGTTTCTTGTATTGTTGGTCTTTGACGTAGCGGTAACTTTCGGTCGCAGCTTTGAACCGTTCCACATCCTGAGGCAATTCTGCGTTCGGTCACATGTCACTCCCAAACAGTGCTTCACTGGTGGGGGGTTTACAGTAACCCATGAGTCCAGTTGGAAACGCACCGGTCGTCCTCGAAGCAAAAGCGTCGTGAAAACACACTTATTTTCTCCACGATTTTCCAAGTTGCGTATCGAAAATTCCTGTATCTGTTCGTTGACGCTCTCGAACATTGCGTTGACCTTGGCGGATCTACAACAGCGAGAGAAGTGGTTTAGCATGGAACATTTCGTATATGTTCGACCCAGAGCCATGCAACAAACCTTCCGTCCTGGATATGTACGACCGCAAAACTGACAACCCGGACCCTGTCCTTTCAAGGGTTCCAATGGTTCAACGTCGCTTATGTTGCGCAGAAAATTGCAGTAACGTCCATTTGGGCAGTGTAACTTGTTCTAGCTGCATAAGATCGTACTGTCCGCAATGTGTAGGCAAATCCGTCCAAGAAGGGAGCTAGACAAACAAAGCTGCTGACACAATTTGGTTTTGCCGAGCATGTCAAGTCCTTCCAGTTGTCAACTGTTTAACACTGCTCGTGAAAAAATGCGATAGGATGACTGAGATAATCGCCAATTTTGTATATATTAAGCTCCATCCCACGGAGGAAACGGTCCCCAATTTCCAAGCAACCGGGAGTCGTCCAGCTTCCAGGGAGTGACGAAATAACTGACAGACGGGAGCAGCAATGTAGTCCGCCACGGTCTTGAGGAACAGCGGGTGCAGCCCATCAGGACCCGGCGAGGAGTTCGTGTCTAATTCACGAAGGCCTTTGGCAACGTCAGCCACACTCATTTCTATGTGCTACAACGAAGAGGTGGACTGGCGCAATGTCACCGGATAACGGCGTCTCGATTGAGTAAACAGATGAATATTGCAGAGCAAGTAAACTGGCTTTCGTCCCATCGTCCTCAAATAAACCGTCTTGCTCTGCAGAAAACAGGACAGGAATGCCACTGCCAGCTTTGGTACTTCTTTCCAAGTAAGAGTAGAGTACCTTCGGTGTCGTCCTGGACTGCACAGCCAAACTGCGTTCATACTGATGCCGTTTCTGACGTTTTTTCAAGATACCGTCGTTTCTGATCAATTTGTATTCCGAATAGTCAAGCGCGCAGTGAGTAAGCTTGAATCGGTCTCATAATTTACGTCTTTTGGATATTAAACACCTCAATTCTCGGCCTATCCATGGAGGGCCTCTGGTAAACGTTCGCCTTTTGCAAATAGGAACAACCTGCTCAACAGCCGAAATCAGCTTGGAGTACAAAAGTTGCCACTCCTCATCTGGGTCCGAGGATAGAGAGATATTCCAGTTCACAGGGCTAGCGGCCGCTTGCAGGCGGATTGGATCGACACGCCAGAAATTTCTGCAAAAACTATCTTGATTGTGAAGAGTGAGGTGTCGACTCCAGAGGAAGGAAACCATACAGCGGTCACTATTAACAATAGGCGGAAGAGTGGTAATGTCTACGACATCTGATTGCGCCGAGGAAAACACAGGATCGAGAGTATGGGGGCTTGTCCGACAAATATACGGGTAGGCACAGTAACATGTTGAAATAGGTTACAATCGAGAACGGTTTCCAAAAAGACCACAGCGAAAAGGTCTGAAGAAGTAGCACAATGCAGCAAATCCCAGTCGACACTTGGGGTATTGAAGTCTCCCAACAGTACACAGTCCTTTCCCCCACCATGCATTTTAATTGAATCCAGCAGCCGAGCTCCGGAACCCAATGGAGCTCTGTAGACAACCCCGACCATCGGGGATCTGCATCCATCATGGATCCGGCACCACAGGGCTTCGAAACCATCATTACCATCACAAGTAGTTTCAACTAGATGAGCCTTAAGGTCTGCATTCCAGTACGGGATCACACCGTCACCAGATCTCTCTCCTTTGCGGTCAGTCCGGCAGATGTGATACCCGGGGATCTGCAACACGGAGTCCAGGATATCCGCGGATAACCAGGTCTCGGTGAAAGCCATTTTGTCAAGATGATTCGCTGAGGCAAAAAATGAATTTCGAGTTTGCTTCGAATACTGCGCACACTAGCAGAAATTACTCGAAATCCGTTCTTCCCCTCTAACGCCTGGGTATGACAAGAAGTGGTTTCCAGCGAATTTTGGTAGCTTGTCGGACTACGCGAAAATCCACTATATGTAAATCTGTCTCACCGTTGTCTCGGCGGGATCTGAGTTAGTCAACCACCTGTTTCATTTTCACTGGATCCTCAGGGGAAAGATCACTCAATACATAAAATGACTCGCATTTAAATCGCGGAGCTCGTTGAAGAATGCTACGGGCCTCGTCATCATTTTGACATACAATTTTAAGTGGACGAAACTTCGAGGAGTCCTCCTGTTTCTTGCCAAGGCGGAAAGCTGAAACAATGGTGATTCCTTGTTCTCCATCATCGAACAGTAAAGAGATCATCCGTTGTAGGAAGTCCTGATCATCTACAATCTTTTCAGCTGGGGTAGCCTTGGTGGACTCCGCTGCATTCACGATGGTAAGGCGGAGGTCGCGAGATGGCGATGTGGAATTCTCGTGGGTCTTGGGCTTCAGAACAGCTGGACAGTCCTTAAGCAGTTTCTCCATTTGACAGACTCTATCGAGAACCAAATTCAGCTGCGATTGAGATAATCACGACTTGGATTTTAGCCCAAC
>OX104069.1:51441285-51703024 GCA_944474145.2 Dicrocoelium dendriticum | reverse complement strand
GTGACAAAACAATGTTTCAATACAAGGCAAATACAGTAAATCCGCTTTTGCCAAATGACAAACGGCACACAAGAGGCAGGCAGTAGTATACTTCAAAGTTAGTTTCAATGACAAAAACCGCAAGAGCGTTTTCCTCAAAAATTCCAAACCACGGAGTAAGGAGCGCCCGTTAAAGGAAACTGTCTTGACGACAGCGAACAAATAATTGAGGAAACAGTACAGATTTCACACTCAGCCTCTTTAGAATACGTTTCCAAGCCAAATTTGTAGGTGCAAACTTCCAGACGGAGATTGGGGCCGTTTGATTGCACTGTGAGAAAATTGTGTTGCTTGAGGACGTTCCGTGGTACAACTGGTACATAGCAACGACGTTACCTAGCGACGTTGCCAAGGAGGATGAATGCGCAAATAGCTGAAAAGTGTGGAGGAAATTGGATTGCGTGTGAATTGTGATACCATAGAAATGGTTAGGGTAAGGGTGCATATGTACGATGTTTGTTTTATTATTTCGGCAACCATACTTGTTTTTCTGCTACCGTTATGCTTGTGGATGATAGTGAGCTGTTCAGGTCGTTGGCTATGGGGAAGTAGGAACGTGTTGAAGACATTGAGGAGCATGTGGGACGTTTGCAGATTGAAACGGCGACTTGTTTTTCCCGAGTTTCCTCCGTGTCGGCTGCGGCGTACAAGCGTGGAAGGCGGAGGCTGTTGCCGGATGCGGATGGCTACGGTTACATCCTGTGCCGTTGCGTCCATTGTCAACGTTCTGGATCGCGTGGCAAGCGGTGAGTTAATATTTATGCAACACGTGAACTAATGCATGTAGATACAAATCGTACCATTGCAAGGCGCGATTCTCGGTGGTTATGAAGGAGAGTAAATATGTCGTGGGAAGTTACTTCATGATCCATAGTCATAGCCAGGGTAACCCCTGGCTATATGCACGGAACCGTCGGCGGTCACCGCGACAGGAGAAGGAAGTGCTGCGTTTGATAGACAGTATTCAGAGCACGCCGGATTTGAGGCGCTTCATCTATCACGAATACGGCAAACGTGTAACCCGCATGGACCTGAGTAATCCGCGCATTCGTTATCGAAATAGAGCGTCAGGTGAAGTGTCGGAGGTGGCAGCGAGTTTGGAAGGTCACGGTATTTGCCGATTGGTGTCGGAGGGTAGTCAGATTCGGTATGTCTTCTTCTCTCCATCTGTTGTCCGTGGCATGGTTAAGCGTTATGGCGAGGTGTTATTGCGCGATGCGACACACCACTTAAATTATGGTGGATACATATTGTGGCGTTGCATGATCGTCGACGCCACAGGTCTAGGGATTTCTTTTTTCTACGCCCTATTACCGGATGAGACGTCTTACAGCTATGGGCAAGCGGTGGATGCGATGCGGGAGACGGTGCCTAGCAGTATACGTTGTCGTACGGTGGTGCTGGATAAATGTGCTGCTCAGTTGCGGGCGTTTCGACCTTTCTATCCCAACGCGAAGATCGTGTTTTTCCGGTACCATGTTAAAGTGGACATGACTCGACGTTGCGGTCGCATACGTGGGATACCTGATGCTCGCCGAATCCAGTTACGCGCGTGGATGCATAACCTGATATATACTCGTGATGCCTCGGTATTTGAAAGAATATTGAACGAGGTGCAACTTGGTAATCCGGAATGCTACCGGTATTTGTGCGCAACGTGGCTCCAACACGCTGACTCTTGGGCGGCTCACAGACAAAGGGATGCTGTGCTTTTTGAGTGCCATACGACAAACAGGGTGGAGATTGAGAACGAGCATCTGAAGGAGTATTTGTCAGAGAGGTCCTCCTTACTCACTCTCTTCACCTGCGTCGGTGATACGGTAAGCAGTATCGTGCACGAACGAAACAGCATAATAGCTAGGCGTTGCATGAGTGCTGTTTCTATTCCATCGGAGGTGTCCTCAGTGGCTTCGGTTTTCACACAGCTCAACGATTTCGCAGGGAATGTTTTCATAGCCCATTTTCGAGCCTCCACAGTTCTGGGCTGTCGGTCCGATGGGCCTTATTGGTTAGTTACCTGTCTTCGTTCGAAAGTGCATCGGGTATACATAACACGCGGCAGTGAATGCGATTGCGAGTTCGGTCGGCAGTGGCGGCTCTCATGTGCTCACGTTTGTTATGTGGCGGGGCTTCACGGACATTCGGCGGAGGACATACTGTAGCGAAAACGATACGACAGGGGGGTAGACGGTTATTGCACACCGAAAATGGCCACACCAGGGTCTCACGCGCGCCATCGAATATCGATTAGATTTCCGTCCCACAGCGCAACACAGGTACGGTTGTTAGGGACGAGCCAGACCTTTCTCCTCGGGAGCTCTGACTTGGAAGACCCGCCTTGCTGTTTTCGCCTCGAACTCCACTTCTCAGTACCCGATTTGGATCGGCCAGGAGTCTTTCGAGAGCTCCCGACTTGCTTTTGCTGGGCTGTGTAATCAGCTCGGCTTCGGTCCTGTGAACTGCGCTAGCGGCGTATCTGTCTCATTCATTGCGCTGTCCACATATTCCCGCTCCGTAGTTCCGGGCCCAGGCTCGTCGCTAGCCGTCCTTCTCGATCCGCTCTCAGCTAGCTCCGAAGAGCTCCCCCGAGGCATACTTGGAAGCGGCACTCTACAATACTACACGGATGTCGGTGGATTGCACTCGGGCAACCACCCGCAGATAAATCAGACTGTGTTCCGGGGGATGGTGGTTTATTGGTTCTAGCTCGTCAGGCCGCGGATATCAATGCGGTTGTGAGCCGTAGCACGAAACTTCGCAAGACACACGAGATGTTGGCAGACATCGGCACGCAATTGTGCAGCTACGGTTCCGAGAACTTCTCCGGGTCGTTGAACTTCTTGAAAATGCTGCGTTGCTGAGATCCAAGGAAGGCAGTTTTCAGTTGTATGGTCGCACGTCTAATTGCCCTGTGCCCCTTCTCCTGGATACGGAAGCTAACGTCAGAATGTTATGTGGCTTACCAACGCCGGGAACGTCGCATGATGGCACAGCGGTCGCGGTGGTGACGACGTTGGTAGGCGCTGTGCCGCACCCCGTGCAAGCAACAGAGGTGAATGACGTCCGCCCCGTAATTTTAACGCAAACACCGGTTCCATCCATATCCGCAACATGGTTCAGGAAGCGTAAATCGCCCCTTAAGTGCCGCGTGATGGAAATGAGCCCCAGTAAGAGTGCTCTAAGGGGCAAAGATTTCCGGAAGCTTCCCACAACCACATCCTCCTACTACAGGTTGCCCGTTAAACGGAAACGGGATACTCAGGGAGGCGGTTCGGAGGACCTCTGTGGAGTCTGTCAGCGGGAGGATGATGTGCAAGGTCGCGGGGACGCCGTGCAGTGGGTTATGTGCGATGCGTGCTCCCAATGGTACCATGCGTCCTGTGTGTGCTATGCTGGTGACGAGGATTTCGTTTGCTTCTCCTGCTCGTCGTAGTGTCTGTGGAACCTACGGAAACCGCCTTGCATGACACGCCCTGCAGGTATGCCTCATTTGCACGCGCATCCATTATGCCCTTTGTTGTTATGGCAGAGGGCATTGCAGTTTCCCTTGATGGAAATCCGTGTAAATGAGAAGTGAACAACGTTCCGTCAGAGCCGGAGCTGCGCTGCACTATTATGCGCCGGTAAGTTTCCCGTTCCCCCTAATGAACCATGATTTAGGTCCGCATCATCGGGCTCTCATTTCCACAGCCCAACTTCCCTGCCAGGGAAGTTGTTCCAATGTACCTCGGACGTAATGTGATGCTTGCATGATACGTAGCCACAGGTGGCATTGCTTATCCGCGATGACCTCTCTTTCAGAACCACGGCGACGTTCGCCGCAAATTGCTGTGATATGCACCATGCCACTGAGCCTCATCTCAGGTGATGCCTCCAGCATGTGATGTCTACTTGCCACATAGTCACAGGTGCCGTATTTTTTAAACATACCTTCCCTTTCAGAGCCTCTGTGAAAGCTGACGCACATAGTCTTCCGACGTAACACCGCCACTCATCCGCCTCCCAGGTATCGCATTCATACGTATTTACAGGTAACCTTTGTTTTCCATAGTGACTTCCGTTTCAGAGCCACAGTGATATGCGTCAACCACTGCCTTCCAACGTAGCACCGCCACTGAGCCACCATCCACGTATCGCCTCCGCCATGTGATGCATCATTGAAAGCTATCCACAGGTGACATTGGTCTTCTATGATTACTTTTTTCAAAGCCAAATTCATTTGCCCCTCCCATTGCCTTCCGACGTCAGGATGCCACTGCGCGTATTCCCACGTATCGCCTCCGCCTTGTCATGCCATGCCATTGCACCACATGCTTCACCAGGTTCGCCATGACAGCAGGTAAGTACGTTTACGCTAATCGCTGTCTCTTCCACACTTATGGTACGTACAGCCAGCTGCAAGCGTCGCAGCCTTGTTTTCCACCTTCCGCATGAACACCACATTCCCTGCTTCACATTGCCACGTGAGTTAACACTTCCATACTCCGATCTCACAGCACATGTCACCTCGTAGATGAAGTGCATCCGGTTGCAGCATCCCCGGGATAGTAAGTCAACATAGCACGTCCATTTGGTATTGGTCTTTGCTCCCTAACATCCATGTCTTCGTGAACGACCCAACGGCCCTTTTCAGGGTCACCCCCTGTCGTATGGCCTCGCGTCTCCCCTACATGGATTGCACCCCCAACTACATGGGATTTCCTTCCATTGCGTGTGCTTAGCAGACATAGGTGCTCGCTTGCTACACCATCAGACTTTTGATCCAGTTAATCATGTCTCAGCTGTGCATGATTCCGTTAGTAGCAACACCGCGCATGAATCAGACTTTGTGCAGGAGTTGAATCGTGACCAGAGCTCAGGTAAATGGGAGACACCCGTCTGGAGTTTCTCCGGGAAGCCCAGGTGAGCGAGGCAAGGAAGCGATTATCCGGTAATGCGTTACAGTAGCCCAGCGTCGATTCATCGACTCAGACAGCCGATGAAAATGACGTGGTACAAAAACCGGGTCATCCCCTGGGGCTCTACGTCCGAGGGGAAACCACCGTGTCCGGAAAGACTGAGCGTGTGAGGCACCAATTGCTGCCGTAGGCGTACGTTTGCTTGTAGTGCTTGGATAAGCCTTGTAGCGCCCTAAAAGTTAACTGCTATCCTTCATGTACAATTTAGTTGTTGACCGATTGTACATTATTCCTTCTTGTTTTAATCGTCCTTACAACCGGCTCGACACTAGACAGCCTTGTAAGTTCCAGCGCTCACGTGTTCACTCTCTTCTCGCTTCATCCGTCCGATTCTTATTGTAGCCCATCGAATAGAGTCCACTGTGTCCGACTCCAATAGCCTTCTAATATCCGCGCTTAATTTCGCGCACCGTCTCGGACTAGTATTAACTAGTCCTACAAATTGGTGACCCCGGTTCGCACGCGCGAATTCAACTTTTTCTTCTCGTTTGTATTTGTTGGTGAGTTCGTTCCTTTTTTCTCAATTATATACTTGTATTCATTAGTTTCCTGCGTAATTTTAGTACTTTTATCTTGTTTTTGTTCATCCTTTATCTTTTCGACACATTTCGTGAGTGGCACCTGAGACCTTTCACAGCTGTTCTAAGTTTCATGGAACACTGCCCAGAGGTTAGGTTTAATATATTCGAGATCGAAACGGAAGATAAGAGCATTACAACGGACCGTCCGAGGTACAATCAGCTCGTCCCACGCCTTCCTTCTTCGGTTGTGACGCTGGATGAGAACATTCTTCTCTGCCCATCGAATGAGGCAAAGTATGAAACAAGGAAGCAAGCGATTTTAAAAGTGTTACAGCCCAGTGCACGAGCTCGATTTGTACAGCTCAATGGTCTCAAGCTTGGAGATCGCAAGCCGTCGGCGTTGCTCCGCGAACTTCAGCGCATCGCTGGTCCCTTATTCTTGAGCGAAGAAGGGATAAAGGAGCTGTGGTTTGCACGTCTCCCAGAGCCGTTACCGGTATTGCTGTCCATGTTTGTAGATGCACCCCTAAAAGAATTAGGTACCAAGGCAGACGCTGCGTTCGAACGTTTTCCGCAGCAGACGACCAGTAGCGCCGGTGAAATATTCTCACAGATGAAAACCGAATCCTTTATTTTCTCCCAGTCGTCAGACGGATTTGACCCTAAAGACGAGGAAATTGAGCTACATCGCAGCAGGATAACAGCACTGAAGGCTTCGAAGCAGCGGGTGCCACGGTCAAATGTTGACCACATTTTGGCTACCTTTCATTGCGGCTCGTCTTTGCCTGCACGGATTACTTCTCCTTCGGCAGGAAAGCGCAACAATTTCCCTGCGCGTTCTCAGTCAGATAATACCGAACCCGTCGAAAAATATGTTGGTATCACCGCCAAAACAGTGGAAGAGCTAGACGTCGAGCTCCCTGCATTAGGCACAACCCAGCTGCTTCAAGTAAGTCGAATAGCCCGCATACTAGCACGACCAACGTATCCGTCAGTAGGCAAGCAAATCGCCTATTTTACGTTAAGGATCGACGTTCTTCCATCACGTCCCTTATCGACACGAGAGCGGAAGTCAGCGTCATCCCAGCGACCGCTAACGACAAACACTCAGAACCTACGTACAACCTGCGTGCGGCCAACGGTTTTCCGATAGCTTCATTCGGTCAGCGCATGATGAACCTGGACCTCAAGCTACGCCGAGATTTTCAGTGGGTCTTCATGGATGCGTCTGTACCCTTCGCACTTATCGGTATCGACTTCCTCCGACATTTTGGCTTGCTTGTTGATGCTGGTCGCCACAGACTTTTACACGATCGTACTAAACTAGGGGTTGAAGGCGTTTTTACGGACGCCCCGATAATCAGCCCCGTTTTTTGAATCGCCGATCTACCGTCAGATTATGCCAACCTACTCTCTGAGTACCCGCGACTGGTACGACCAGCTGCAGAGCTTCCGCCAGTTACGACAGAGGTCGCTCATCACATAGTCACGCGTGGCCAGCCAGTTAGCGCACGACCAAGACGGCTTGCTCCTGATAAACTACGAGCAGCACGGGCTGAATTCGACCGCATGCTTTAGCTCGGTATCGTTAAACCGTCCAACAGCCCATGGGCGTCGCCTCCGCACATGGTCCCGAAGAAGGTCATGGGGGACTGGCGTCCTTGCGGCGCCTATCGAACCTTGAATACAGTTACCAAGCCTGATGGCTACCCGATCCCAAACATAGTGGATCTCGTCGCCAGTCTGGCGCGTAAAAATATCTTTAGCAAAATCGACTTGGTACGCGCATACAACCAAATTCCGGTAGTCAAAGCGGACATCGCTAAAACTGCCGTGACGACTCCATTTGGTCCGTTCGAGTTTCTGCGCATGCCATTTGGTCTAAAGAATGCAACGCAAACTTTTCAGCGCTTCCTCAACCAAGTTCGTCGCGGCTTAGACTACGCTTACGCGTATCTCGATGACACTTTAATCGCAAGCTCTTCACGAGAAGAAAACATGCCCACGTACGAAGACTTTTTGATCGTTTATCTCAACACTGGGTGACGATCAACCCAGAAATGTGTTCGTTTGGTGTCCATTCAGTCAATTTCCTGGGGCATTGTACCTCTTCTGCAAGCCTCGCGCCACTGCAGGATAAAATTCAAGCCACCATCGCCTACCCCAAGCCTCATACTTTCAAGCAGCTCAGGCGTTTTGCTGGCCTTGTCAACTTTTACCGTCGATTTATACCCAACTGCGCCTAGCTGATGCAACGCCTCACGGGCCTTCTCCGAGGGAAAATCAAGAAATTCGTATTTCCTTCCGCAGCAAGCGCTGCTTTTAAGTCGCTGAAAGAGGCCATCGCCAACATAGCTTCTATAGCGCATCACGATCCAGCCGCCCCACTGTCCCTCAGTACTGACGCCTCGGACGTGGCAGTCGGCCCTGTTTTGCTGCAACGAGCGGCCGACACGTGGCAACCCTTAGCGTTTTTCTCCAAACGCCTAAAACCTACCGAACCTCGCTACAGCACGTTCGTTAGAGAACTACTAGCCGTGTATCCAGCGCTACGTCACTTTCGACACGTCCTTGAAGACCGCTCCTTTGCCGTTTTCACCGACCACAAACCCCTGACTAACGTGCTCGGCTCGACTACCGACCGATACTCTCCTAAAGAGTCGCACCACCTTGACTATATCGCTCAGTTTACGACCGATATACGGCATGTCTCAGGTGTGCACAACGCCGTCGCTGATACAATTCCCGCATCCAAGCTTTCTCCGCTGACGCCGACACTGCTATCGACTTGGCAGCCATGGCCACAGCGCAACTTAACGACCCTGAGGTTGATCTACTACGCAGGTCTCCCTCATTGGATATACGACCCGTTCCGCTGACATCGGCAGACGGCAATATACTCTGCGATTTATCTCTGGGCACGCCGCTGCCAGTCGTTCCACGCTAGTTTCTGCAGACTGTGTTCGACACGTTGCACGGCTTGTCTCATCCAGGCGTTCGTGCATCGGTTAAACTCGTAACCGCACGATTCGTTTGGCGCAATGTTAATCGGGTCGTCCGTATTTGGGCAGCTGCTGGCCTTCCATGTCAACGCGCGGAGATGCACAAGCACACGAGAAGCCCATTAGGCACGTTTCCCACGCCAGACGCACGTTTTCATCACGTGCACGTCGACCTCGTAGGTCCTCTGCTGCCTTCGAAAGTCTATGTGTACCTGCTGACCTGTGTCGATCGATTCACTAGGTGGCCGAAAGCCATTCCCATACCCAACTGCTCTTCGGAAGCAGTAGCGAGAGCATTTCTGGAGCGCTGGGTAGCTCAATACGGCTGTCCCGCCATCGTGACCACTGATCGTGGGTCACATTTCTCGTCGACCCTTGCCACGTTGCTTAAGGATTTAGGCTGTCGCCACGTCCAGAAGACAGCGTATCATCCGGCCGCTAACGGCTTGGTGGAGCGTTTTCACCGCCAGTTGAAGGCAGCGCTACGTGCGCACGCAGATTCTTCATGGTCTGAAACGCTGCCACCAGTTCTCCTAGGCTTAAGAAACACGGTTAAAACCGATTTCAACGCAAAACCAGCGCAGCTAGTCTACGGTTTCACGCTGCGGTTGACCGGACAGCTGGTAGCACCAGCTCCATGCACTTCCACTTTTGACTACGGAAGTTACACTGATCGATTGGCTCACCAGATGCGTGAGCTACGTCCATCCGCTCCTCGATGGCAGAAGACACCAGTGTAGGTGCCGGCGAAGCTGTCTACGTGTTCACACGTCCTTCTTCGCGCAGACGGTGTTCGACAGCCTGTTCAGTCGCCGTACATACGCCTTTTCACGGTGCTACATCGTGCGAGTAGGGCCTACACTATTGACCGCGGTGGTCGACGCGAATTCGTCACCATCGACCGTCTAAAACCCGTCTTTATGAAAGAAAGCACCTCGCCTACTTCGTCTAGTAGTGTTCAGTGCGACGTCACAACTCACCGTATCGGCTTTCAGCATCTGAGTGAAGTTCAACCAGCTCACGATCTCGGTCTACAAGCTTCAGCCGTCTCGACAGCTCCCGAATCTAGTCTGCCGCCTCCCACGACCAATCGCCGTGGTCCGGAGGTGCGTAATCCAGTTCGTTTCTCCGACTACGTACAGTGTAAATACGTTTAGCCTTGTAGATATTATATATATTTGCCTCAATTTTGGTCGATTAACGTTTTGAAAACAAACCAAAATATCAAGGACCTCCGAAAAACCTCTCTCAAAAATATTCAAATCCAAATATATAAACACGCAGATCATTCGTTTGTTTGTTTTGCGTTTTCTGTGCGTGTTTTTCTATTTTCTCGCCTCTACATGCCTCAACCTTCTCCTTCGATCGACTGGCCCACACGAGGAATGTTTTCAGGGACCCCGGCGCGAACGCTGGTCGCTTCTCTGCGCGACGAGTGCCGCTTCTCCACGGAACGGTTGTCGTTTCTCCGTGGGACCATGGTCGTTTCTTCGTAGGACAAGAAACGTTTTGGCGCAGGGCGGGGTGTGGTGGTGGGAAAGACCACTCTCAACCGCACCGTTTGGCAACAGCGAAGGTCGTGGTTCTGTCGGCCTCTTTATGGACTAGCCAGTTGGTGTGTAGTCCGACAAGCCCACTACAACGGCTCACCTAAACGACCCTACAATCAATAAATAATAACTCACAAACGGCACAGCGGACCCCGACTGCCGGAGAACCCCACTTGACACGAACGCTCATTCATTGTTACTCGGCGCGATTTTGTCTTACGAACCTCGTTTCAACAGTCTTTTTCGGTTATCAAGGCTTCCTATGTTCAGCCTTCTAGGGGGAGCTCTGTAGCGACCTTAAAGATAGATGCTATCTTTCACATACAACTTAGCTGTTGACCGATTGTACTTTACTTCTTCATGTTTAAACCTTCCTTACAACCGGCTCGACATTCAACAGCCTTGAAAGTTCCCGCGCTCACGTGTTCGCTCTCTTCTCGCATCACCCGTCCGTTTCTTATTGTAGCCCATCGAATACAGTCCGCTGTGTCCGACTCCGATTGCCTTCTGATACCAGCGCTTTATTTCAAACACGGTCTCAGACTAGAATTAAGTAGTGCTATAGCATATAAGGAACAAGATCTGTGAGCGATTTACTGCGCACAATCTAATTAGAGCGGAATAGCATGGCTTTCTTAAAATAAGTCTACGCTTACCAATTTATTGTGCTTTTCAAATGAGATTACCTGGTGCCTTGATAATTCTATGTCGGTAGAGGTGTGCTATATGGACTTCAGTAAAACCTTTGCTTACAACGGTGTCCCCCAAGGTTTGGTACTTGGTCCCTTGTTTATAAATGACCTGGTGCCTCTTCTGGAGGGTCCCTGCAATATATTCGCAGATGACTGGAAGCTAGTCAGTACCTGTGTGCACTCTTATCTTACCTTGGTACGTTGTCATCTCTCCATAAACTTTACCGGGAGGCGCGCCAAGCGTCCCCTATGATTGGCAACTAAGAATTTCGCTCAGTCCTGAAACATTGGCAGGGATCACCTGGACGGACCATTTAGGGGTTACACCCTACTTTTGTTCAGAAATGTAACAGCCTGTGAAGTTGTATAACGGACATTGCCACTGAGGATGAGATCAGGAACGGCCTATGGAAAGCTCCAGTTGCTCTTATGGCGGCGGCGCGACATAACCACCACATGGAGGGTTACAATGCACAGATTCAGGTCCACTGCCCCGAATTAATTGCATCTGCCTGCCGTTAGCAGTGCGGTTCAGGAACCTCACACCGTCCGTTCCCTTACACCATCCAGGTAAGTCAATACTATGCACCACCCTTATGGCGGATTTCATATCTCCTCCGGTTTATATGCCTCTCACGCGTCCCCTGCTATCTGTGATGTCACGTTGTTCCTGTAAACTATGTTCTCGTATCCACATCCCTGTCTTCACGAACTACAAGCCATATCACCAATATCCTAACTTATGTACTGTTGCCAGTCATGAACACCAATTTGTAATCACACTTCGTGCGTCTTTCCATTGCAGGTACCCTGTGAGGATGTTCCACGGAAATGTGCCGCCACGTGTTTGAAGGATTCACAATCATTTTTCAGTTTTCTCGCTTCGTGGGTAAGGAGCCATTAACCAGCTCACCCGCGAGGTCGGTAATATTTGTGAATGGTTTATAGGTCATACGTGCTCAGTGCACCAACTTTTACTCGTGCGGTTTAACGCACCATTGCATTTTTATGTTAGGAAGAATTACGTCACCGTGTATCTATGATGCAGTGGCGCTTGCGTTACACGCTCTCCGGAGTAACATTCCCATTTAATACAGTGGAGAAATCCACGCCAACGTTTCCTCCGATACTTCGAGATAAACTTGTCTGCATAAACATTTGCTCTCAGGACATCACTGATGCTCTGTAATTCTTACTTGACGGTGTTCATATGCATGCACTGCTCGCTATGAAGGCTAAAGATCGGACCAAACGTCTCTTGTACTGTAACGGTGCTGCATTGTAGAAGTTCATATATTGCCCAGTCCATGTATGCTTTCTGAGCAACTTTCTACTGAGAGAACGGTGAGATGCTGATATCGTTTACATGCAGTACATGGGTTGCCTTAAAATGTTGTATTTAATGTCTTCAGTGTAGATTATTTGTGCAATTAACATTCTGTGTGGATTTCTCAAACTTTTACCTGCTGCAGTTTAAAAAGTGCATTCCATTTATAACAGACAGTCAGTTTCAGTCTCAATACATGCAACATTTCAAAGCATCCCCTGTGTAGTGGTATCTGCCATATGTGTCTTATCTCACCATATTACGTCTCTTTCTCCACTTTTCACAGGTGCTACGTACGTACCTCTTCACAGTGGAATGAGCCCGAAGAACGATGCAGAACATTAACTCTTTTTATCAACTGTTACTCACCGATTCCATTGTACCCCTTTGTTGCTCTCTGACTCTCTGCGAATACACATTCCCGGGCGCACGCTCTGTTCTCGCTCTTCTCCAGCTCGGCTGCTGTGTTGTGCACTGTAGACATTCCAACCCGAGAGCTAACATTCTCTCACTCTTTTCAGCTTACCGAACCTACTACGGATTTCACTCGGACTATTGCGCACTACAAATATGGCGTCGCGGGCAGCTTCCAAGTCCCGCTCCCCTAAAGACGAGAACTCCAGTCCGCCTATTGTGAAATCAGACGGAAATACGCAAAGTTGTGTCACTCATGTCCTGCCATCAATTCTGCCACCTCCAAAATTCTGTGTTGGAATGGATCTTTCGACCTGGAGAGCGCGAATGGACACTTACCTTATACCTGTTCCAGCGGAATCTAAGGGTCGTTACGTTTTGTCATTCCTAGACGATAAAGTAAGGGATGTGCTGACGGCGATTGGCCTTCCCCCGATGCAGATGCCGAAGCTGTGTGGTCTGATCTGGTGAGACTCTTCCCACACGCAGAGGGACGTTCGGACGCACGGCACCAGTTTTGGACAAGAACTCAGAGATTGGGAGAGTCGGTAGACGCATACTCAGCCGATCTTCTGCTGCTAGCCTCACATGCGTTTCCCACACGTTCGGCCACCATCCGAGGCGAATTTGTTCTGGAAAGGTTCGTTGAAGGGATTGCGGACCTGGCAACTCGTCGACGTTTCGCGCGCAAACCACCTCTGTCGATCGAGGATGCTGTACTCATTGCCCGAGAATACGCCGCTGCCGCCCGAATTCCAGAGAAACCTAATTCCGTCGAATGCATGTTTCTGGCCACTGAGCAATCACGTCTACATCCGCCTCCAGCCGGCCAACACTTAGATGCCATCAGTAGAGCAGATCCCGGGGCTGTTACTTTTGCAAGAGATTTGGAAAAATGGCCCGTAAGTGCGGCCACAACAGTCAATCGAGCTTCACCAGACCGCTACGGAACACACGACACAACATACAATTCACGCCTTCCAACTTGGGTGAGTCTCTCGTCGTGCCCTTTATACATCACCGTAATCATCACTCCCAACCACTCATTAGAGTTAGTATTAACGGCATTTCAATTCTTGCCTTGATTGACACTGGAGCTACATGCACTTTGGTACAACCTAAGTTCTGTTTAGGGCTTCGGCGATCAAACGTTAACACTCGCCTTTTGACAGCTAATGGCAGTGAGTTAGTAGCCGAGGGCAGAGTCATGGCAGCTATGGTCTTGGGCAACCGCACGGTACACCACTCCGTTGTTTTATCCTCCCACATACCGTGGGATGCAATTTTCGGCATCGATCTACTTAGGAAAATGAAGTGTCACTTGAATATGGCAACAAATCAGCTTTGGATTGGAGAATGCAAATTACGTATGTGGGAACATAACACTTATGATAGTGATGGTCCAACAGCCGCATGCGTGACTATCGATGATCAGGTACGAACACTTCTGACACCCGTAGAAGGCATCATCCCAAGCACGGCGTTCAGGAGATTGCACCAACTGATTCGGAGTAAGGAAGCAGCTTTTGCATGGGAAGGGTCCTTACCAGGTCGCACCAACACTATCTGCCATCAAATCGACACCGGCACAGCTGAACCGATAACACAGAGACCTCGTCGTGTCCCTACCCAGTATCGGGAGGAACTGAGAAAAATGATTGAAGATATGTTAGACGCCAAGATCATCATCCCATCGAAGTCACCGTGGTCATCTCCAATAGTCCTTGTGAAAAAGAAGAACGGATCTCTTAGGCTGTGCATAGACTATAGGAAACTCAACGACGTGACACGTAAGGACTCATTTCCCCTGCCCCGTATTGACGACACTTTAGAGGCCCTTAGCGGAGCTCAATGGTTTTCTACGCTTGATCTAGCTTCTGGCTACTGGCAGGTTGAAATCGACCCAAAAGATAGAGAAAAGACCGCATTCATCATACCCTCTGGTCTTTACGAATTTCAAACCATGCCATTTGGACTGACCAACGCTCCAGCTACGTTTCAGCGTTTGATGCAGATTGTACTTAGAACCTTGATTCCCAATCAGTGTCTAGTGTACCTAGACGACGTAATTGTACACGGCCGCTCGTTAGAAGAACATCTAGACAACCTCGGGTTGGTGCTGCAACACTTACATGATGCTGGGTTAAAGTTGAAACCACAGAAGTGTCAATTACTAAAGAGACAAGTCACATTTTTGGGGCACATCATTACGCCCTCTGGGATCCAGAGTGACCCGAGCAAAGTCGAGACTATCCAAGGGTGGCCGGTCCCGACCTCCGCCGAGGATGTACGCCAGTTCCTGGGGCTAGCATCTTACTACAGGCGTTTCATTCGAAACTTCGCCGACATAGCTGGGCCGTTGCACCGCTTAACGGAGAAAGGAAGAACATTCAACTGGACGCCTCAGTGCGCTAAAGCATTCGAATTCTTGCGACGGGCCCTCACAAACTCGCCGATCCTATCGTTTCCTGACCTCTCCCCTTCGGCTGGTCAGTTTATCCTTGACACTGATGCGAGCGACACCGGAATCGGCGCCGTCCTGTCCCAAGTTGGATCCGATGGACTCGAACACGTGATTGCGTACGGAAGCCGGTGCCTGAGCAAACCAGAACGCAACTACTGTGTCACACGCAAAGAACTGCTGGCGTTAGTGGTTTATACTAAACATTTTCGACATCTTTTACTTGGTCAACGGTTTGTCGTTAGAACTGACCATCAAGCGCTCAAATGGCTACAGAGCTTCCGCGACCCAGAAGGTCAAGTCGCTCGGTGGCAAGAACTGTTGCAAGAGTACAATTTTGAGTGTGTCCACAGACCTGGCAGACAGCACTGCAATGCAGATGCTTTGTCTCGACGTGGCGGAAAACACCACATCAATTGCCCTTCATGCTCCCAACATCGGATAGACATCGTTTCTCTTGACAACTCAGACAGCACGGAGTGGGCTACCTTGCAGAAGGATGATCCAGAGCTAAAACTTATCTACCACCGGCTGGTCACCGACGGAATCAAGCCTTCGAGAGCTGAGATGGCAGGCTTTAGCTGGGAAGCACACTGCATTTGGTCAGCCTGGTCGCGCCTGACTATCCACGACGAAATACTTTATTACCAATATGGTTCGGGATATGTCAAACGGATAGTAGTGCCGCAGTCAAGAGTCAACGCTGTTTTAAAGGAACTTCACGCCGAACTTGGACATCCTGGTCAGCGAAAAATGGAAGAAGCTGTAAGTCAGCGGTTCTGGTGGCCTGATCAGCGGAGAGACATCGTTAATTTCTGTAATAGCTGTCAGGAGTGCCTCCGCGCAAAACCACCCCAACAGCCCCATCGAGCACCACTGCAACCTATAGCGACAGGATATCCAAATCAAATCGTCGCGGTCGATATTGTGGGCCCGTTACCAGAAACACCCAGGGGTAATCGTTTTGTTTTAGTTATGGTGGATCACTTCACCAAGTGGTGTGAAGCCGTTCCATTGTCGTGCACTAATGCAACTATGGTAGCCAGAAACATCTTTGAGCAATGGATCACTCGCTGGGGCGCACCGGAGCAGCTACATTCCGACCGGGGATCAAACTTTGAGAGCATTATCGTATCGGAGATGTGTCACCTCTTAAACATCCGCAAGACACGCACCACGGCATACCACCCACAGGGGAACGGAGCAGTTGAACGCGCTAACCGGTCCCTGAAAGCGCTCTTGAAGGCCTTCACAGACGAAAACGGGTCTCGAGAATGGGACATCGCACTTCCGCACTGTCTCCTGGCGTATCGTGCAACGATCCACAGTTCCACTGGTCACTCGCCACATCTATTGGTTACCGGCAGAGAGATGCGGCTGCCATTTGACCTCACGCTACCACGACTGGCCACTGATCCACTACTGGCAACGGAATACGCCACAAATTTGCGAAACGATCTACTTCGCGCACATCAGCTAGCTAGAGACTCCCTCGCGAACGCCCAGAAACATCAAAAGGACTACTATGATCTCCGGGTACATGGCCATCCAGTACAGCCCGGACAGTTGGTATATCTGCACTGCCCCACTCCACCTGTGGGTACGTCAGCGAAGTTACACAAAGTATGGCACGGACCGATTGTGGTGGATGAAGTTTATGATGATCTCACATGCAGAGTGACAGATAGGGGTCGATCGTTTGTGGTGCATTTTAACCGACTCAAACCAGCCACGATGAGCCACCAAGGCGAAGCACGTCCTAACGAAGCAGAAGCACCTGTCCCAGCTGCAACAGAATGCGTAGAAATTACTACTAGCCCTAGTGTTATCGAAACACAGACTGTTGAGTGCGTCGCGGGCGACGCCAATTTTTTGGGGGAATGATGTAGTGGTATCTGCCATATGTGTCTTATCTCACCATATTACGTCTCTTTCTCCACTTTTCACAGGTGCTACGTACGTACCTCTTCACAGTGGAATGAGCCCGAAGAACGATGCAGAACATTAACTCTTTTTATCAACTGTTACTCACCGATTCCATTGTACCCCTTTGTTGCTCTCTGACTCTCTGCGAATACACATTCCCGGGCGCACGCTCTGTTCTCGCTCTTCTCCAGCTCGGCTGCTGTGTTGTGCACTGTAGACATTCCAACCCGAGAGCTAACATTCTCTCACTCTTTTCAGCTTACCGAACCTACTAAGGATTTCACTTGGACTATTGCACACTACAATAGTTTCGGTTTTGTAACCTTGGTCGCTGATACCGCTCGGTTTTGCGCTATTGTGTAGCTTCCTTGAAACTTCGTTTCCGCAGGCGCACCTATCAGGTTTTCCGGTTATAGCTTTTTTAATACATATGCGTTCATTTTCAGCATGTCACGTCGACAAAGTTAGCAAGTAACTGCACTGTTTCCGTCTCGTAGCACCATTTACCATGCAGCAAAAGGAATGACATCAGGATTTAGCTACGAAGAATTGCTTCTGTTGTCAGCAGCTAATCGACAGAAGGGTAAGAGGATAGTTAACATATATTAAATATGATTGCTTACACAATTCAGCCATCTACTAACGTTTCCAACTGCTGTGAAGATGACAGGGACCCTTATGAATTGGTCAATAACTTAAGAAAATTGATTGCAAAATCTCAGGCACCAGCGTCGTTTGTTCGTCCACTGTTGGGGCTTGTGCTACCGCGGATGCCAGTTTTGCCAAAGGATTACAGGACGCTGATGCGCACCCCACGGAACTCCCGCATACGCGATGTTGCTCCCGGCACTTACGGTCACGTAGGTCTGTTGAGAGGTTTACAGCGTGCATGCTCTGCTCTTTCGCTCGACGCTGATGACACTGTTAACCTTCAGATGCATATTGACAGGTTCAATCTTATTAATGCATCCAAAATACATATAGTGCCTATCTTGTATCGTGTCATATAGTCAGTGGTCACAAAGCCATACATTGTTTTGTGCTTATGGTGGGACCTCAAAACCGAATGACGTGGACGAGTATTTGTACGACACAATTAATGAGATCCGTTCTTTGCAAAGCGCGGGATTATTCCACCTTAAAGTCGTTATCTGTGGTACCCCTGCACGCGCTTATGTGAAACGAAAGAAAGAACACTGCGGTTATTACAGCCAGTTTGTTGAAGGAAATACTTGCATTCCCCAAGACGCGAAGTCGAACGTCATTACTGGTAACTCGATGTTGCCACCGAACACGAGCGGTCCTCCTTAAGCAACCGTTATCGAAGGCAGAAAGACGACGCATGTCTTCCACGCGAATCGGCCAGGACTCGCTCCCATACAACAATACTGAGCGAACGGACGCGCTGTAAACTCGGCCCTTTAGTGAGAATGAGACGTCGCGACGACGCCACAAGTGCCTCAGATTGACAAATGCTGATCGAGCTTTAGCGATGCGAAGCGAAACTTCTTTGTTGATTGTGCCGTCAGCGGAAACACAGCTCCCAAGGTAGACGAAATTATCTACCTGTTCAAGTCGTGCATTTTCGAGAGTGAGCACGGGTGCAGGTGAAAGCCAATCCTTGAGCAGTACTTTACACTTCGATGGGGCGAAGCTCATACCATACTTAGATGCTTCAACCGCCAAACGATCCAGAATGAGTTGCATACCCTGAGGATCGTCACCAAGTAAGACGATATCATCAGCATAATCTAAGTCGGTCGCGCGTTCACTCGGTAGAAGCTCTAGGCCAATATGTTGGAAACCTTCTAGGGCATTCGACGGAACGTCTTCGATTGCGAAGTTGAAGAGGAATGGGGACATAGGGCAGCCCTGTCGCACACCGCTATTGACGGCGAATTGTGAGGAAAGCTTGCCATGGACCCTCACTCTGCCGGATGTGTGAAGGTAAAGTGCTCGTAAGATGGCGATATATTTCTCTGGCACCCCGTTCTTTAGTAAGCAACGCCATAAAGCAGGTCGATCAACGGAGTCAAAAGCGGCACGTTTGTCTAGGAATGCAACGATAGTGGGCCTGTGATAAATGTGGCGATGTTCAAGGAGTTGGCGGAGCGTGAAGATTTGATCCACGCATCCGCGGCCAGGACGGAAACCAGCTTGTTCTTCACGGTAGTACGATTCACGTACTGGGGATAGTCTACGAAGTAGAATGGATGCCAACAGCTTAGAGGCAACCGAAATAAGACTAATCCCGCGATGATTTGCACATGAAGTGCGAGCGCCTTTCTTGAAAATTGGGACAATAACTGATTCGCCCCAAGAGGGAGGCACTTTCTCTTCATGCCAAATTTTTGCGAACAGCGCGGTTAGCTGGTTAATGATTGCCATACCGCCATACTTGAATAGCTCCGGAGGGAGTCCGTCTAAGCCGGCAGCCTTGAAACGCTTCAAGCGTCGAATCTCGAGGCAGACTTCTGCTTCGCTGGGTGGATTCAATGGGACTAGCCAAGGTGGACAGCAAGGTGTACTGCATGTACTGATGGATGGTGGAGGCCAGTTGAACTGCGAGTGAAAGTGCTCTGCCCAGCGGTCCATACGCCTCTGTTGGTTGGTGATCGGAGACTCATCCAGCTCACAAATGACCTCACTGACACCAGGCTTCCTGAGGCCAGTGGACCGAATGAGTTGGAAAAGCCTGCGGGTGTTATCAGAGAGGGCAGCAGTCTCCATCTCTAAAGCACGCTCAGACCACCATGTCTCGCGATCCTTGCGGAGGCTTTGCTTCAGCAGCCGGTTGGTAGAACGGCGCTGCTCGTTACAATCTGATTCCGCGGAGATATCTTTGCGGCGTTCGAAGAGCTCCAGAGAACGAGCAGAGATCCAAGACTTCAAAGGGCGTCGAGTTAGACCGCAGTATGACTGTCCGGAAATGGTCAGCGCTTTCCGTATACAAGTCCAGTGTTGTTCCACTTCTCGCGGTGGATTGCAACTGAGTGCATATGCCAGTGAAGACTGATAACTCGTCTGGACAGAGGAATCAGTTAATCTGTTTACATCAATCTTGCGGTGCTTCGTGTTTCGGGATCCTCCAAAACACATACAGATTTTCGCGCAGACCAGAGCATGATCTGAATCAACGAAAGTGGACCAAAAGGACCTGCAGTTTAGTACGCTGCCGCGCCATCTGAAGCTAATCGCAATATGATCAATTTGAGACCACGGTTGTGTTGAAGAAGGGGGTCGCCAAGTTGCGGAACGCTTCTTCGTACGCCTGAAGCTTGTGCTCGCGAGAAACAGACGGTTGTCCTCGCACAATGTGAGAAGTCTCTCTCCATTATCAGAGCGGTTCTCATCGAGCGCGTGATGACCACCAAGGTGGCGTTCGTATGGTAACAGGCGGCCAACCCGTGCATTAAAATCCCCAGCAAGGATAACGACATCCGACTTTTTAGCATTAGTCAAGAGCTGTTGTAGATCTCGGTAGAAATCGTCCTTGACCGAGTCGCTACTGCAGTCAGTTGGAGCGTACACAGAGATCACAAACAAGTTGCGTCTCTCTTCGCGTTGCCTGTTGATTCTACATGAACCCCGAAGCCGAACTGCACATAGTCGGCTGTTAATCGGGAACCAGTCCAGTAGTGCCGCCTCGGCCTTGTCACTTAGTGCTATACCTACACCAGCCAGGCCCGCTGAGGCTGCTTCTGGATCTCCAGAAAGACGCAGGTGATATCTGGCTTCGTGGTCAGTGGGGGATGTCAATGTAAGCACAGTGCTGGGATCTTGCAATCGGGTTTCTGAAAGGCAGCAGACATCAATGTCTAGGGAATCTAGGGTGCGCGCTCGACCGGCTTGCTGTCCAATCTACATGAGCGTCCGGACGTTGAAGCACGCCAGACGGAACGAGGATCGGGGACGAAGGAGAGCCATAGGTTGAATTCCTTGATCTGCGGAGCAACCGGAATCGCAGCCAGATTGTTGAACAGATGAATCGGGTAACCGAAAGTGAAGATTGTTAGCAAACAAACAATTGGCGTGTGATGGAGTAGCGTGAAAGTGAGTAGCAGGAACAGTAGCTGATGAGCGCGTTGTAGTACAGTCCATGGTTTTGTGAGAGGGCGTGATACTACCCGGTTGCCCAAGCCGAAGTAGGGAGTTGACTTAGGGGACTCCACCCCGAGCCTTTGGCTAAATAACCTACCCGCAAGGCAGCGGGGCGAATTTAGGGAATCGCGCCCATTGGGAGGCGCTGACTGAATGATCAGCTCATGCGCCTTTGTTTGGTAGATTACCAAACAGGGGCCCAATACTCCCCATGAAGTCAGCACAATTGCTGGAATACAATGCACCACGGAGGTGGAACATTGTCGCCGAACACTTTGCTGGAACGGGGTACACCCGAACCACCCAGCTGGCACCACGGGGAGGTAGTTCGGCAAGCCAGCCCGCTGGAGGCCGGTTCTGGACACCCCAAACAGCAAAGCATAGAAATGGACTACGCGTGTTATCTGCTAATGTGCGCAGTCTAAGGGATAAGCTGGATGAAATCCGGTTGCTTACTTCGGACGCTCGTCTAGATCTGATGGCCTTCACCGAAAGCTGGCTATTCTCAGATATCACGGACTCGGAAGTGTCTATCTTTGGATATTATCTCTCCCGGTCCGATCGCCACGGAATAAGGTTAGGTGGTGGAGTAGTTCTCTACTGGAGGACAGATGTCAAGGTACGTATAGTTGAAGCTATCAGTGACCATGATGACAATTTCGAAGCCCTCATGACGGTTGCAGATCTCTTAGTCGCCATCGGGCTTTGGAGCGTGCTTGTTGGACTTGATAAAGATGCACGGTGGGCACAAGGACTATCTAATCTTGTGGGATTTCAATGCACCGGATATTGATTGGGACCTACTTTGTGATCGTCGATCTGATTCCTTCGATGTCACATTGCTTAAAACCGCTCTCGACTGCAGTCTCGTTCAGCACGTCTTGACGCCTACTCGTATTTTCCCGGACCATCATCATAATCAACAACAGCAGTACTTCAGCCATTTGAACTAATGCTTCGCTGCACTACAACCACGATGACCTATGTAGTAAAGAATAATAAGAGGGAGAGAAGGGGGAGTTACCTGAAAACCTTAATGCCCTAAGCAAACATTCAGGGCCAAGGCGCCTACATCCTGTGTAGACAACATACCGTCACACACACCTGGCTATCGTGCAAAGATAAGGCGGCATCGGCGAGACAGCTTCCTTGCGGCTTTCACTGCCACGTGTCATAATCAACCATTACCCCACAGATAACTCAGCACCAAACACACTTTAAACAAGCAGTCCGATTAGTAGACGGTAGCAGACGCGCCACTGGTGTCTACTGCGAGCCATGTTCTGTAAAGCCTAGAGTCAAGCACAAGGCGAATCACGTGGACTCCAGCCCGGAAGGCGAGACGGACCAACGGCATCTAGTTTGATCGTTAGTAACTTCATTTCCCTCTGCCAAATCAACTTCTGTCGACCTCGAGCCTTGCGCCAACCAACACCTGGCAGACTAAACAGGCCTCCCTAGGTAAGCGGTGACCAGGCATACGTAGCAGGTGCCCGAGCCGACGCAACTTATTCAGTGCTATCTGTTGTCCTAGAGCTAGCATGTCTATCACCACCTAGTACTCGCCTACGCACATCATCGTTGCGTACACGCTGGTGCCATCCGACATCAGCAATGCTTCGCATTTCCCAGACCAGACTCCGCACATCCTAGATCTCATGCTCTCCCTGGCACAGTCGGATGTCACGTACCTAACCGTTCTTCAACCCATAGGCAAGAGCGATCATTGTGTTATTTCGTTCCACTGGGTTCGCCGCCTCACTATCCATAGCCAACGTGGTCACCGTCGGCATTTTCGGCGTGCCGATCCACTCCATCTGAAATCGGCCACAGGCGCTACGGATTGGGGTATCTCTGAACACTTACCTCGACGACGCCTGGAATCTTGTGCTCTCCAACGTGACGGCGCTAATTGAGCAGGTCGTTCCATCCTCCCGTCGATAGTCCTTCACTAGAAGTCCACCTTGGATGGATCGCGAATTAAACTAAACTATGAATAGAATGGCAAATTATGGGACCGCTTTAGGCAGTCTCAATCAGAACCCGATTTCTCTTACATTAACACTTTCAGAAATGTTTGTGTCGCGATGAAGCGTCAGAAACACCGACAATACAAACTATCATTGTCACTACATTCCAGAATAGCGTCTAAAATGTTCTACTGCTATTCGAAAAGAAGCACCAGAGCCAGTAATGGCATCCTTGCTTTGTGTCCCTGTGATCATCAAGGTTTACTTCACGAGGATGCTGAGAAACTGGTCACTTGGCTAAGCAATACGCTTCTGTTTACGCGAAAGAAACACCATTTAGTGACAGAACCCTATCCACCTGTCCATCTCGGTTGTCTCAAATAGATATTAACACTGATTCTGTGATGAAACTACTTGATTTAGATACGTACAGCTCACCCGCCCTTGATGGATTGCATTTTTTGTTCCTCAGTACTGTGGCGCAGTACATTGCTTCGCCTATCTGTCAAGTTTTTCGTCGCTCGTTGGAACTTGTCCGCCTTCCGTCAGCTTGGAAATTAGGTAATGTCAAACATTGTCGACATTATCCAGCCAATTATCGTCCAATCTGTTTGACGTCGATAGTGTGTAAAGTTATGGAACGGGTCCTAAAATAGTCTGCTAACCTTCATCTTAAGGGACAGAATCTCATTTGTTATACCCAGCATGGGTTCCGAAGAGCACGCTCCTGTACCTCAAACTTGCCCGTTGCTAAGGAGACCTGGGTTAGATCGTTAGATTCCGGCAAATGTTGAGACGTTGTGTTTGTTGGCTTCAGCAAAGCCTTCGACACTGTCCCGCATGAACGGCTTCTATTTATACTCCGAGGAATCGGTATTTCTGGGAACGTCTTGGATCTCCGACTTCCTGAACAACCGCACCATGCAAGTGAAAGTGAATGACACATTTCCGCCCCTGTTCTCATGGTGATTGGGGTCCCACAGGGCTCTGTCCTTGGTCCCGTACTTTTCAATTTCTTCATCAACGACTTACCGTCCACTCTTCAGACGGATTGTCTAATCTACGCTGACGACCTAAAGCTGTGGATGGAAGCATCCAGCCTTGAAGACGCTGACAGATTACAATCTTCGCTCGATCTACACGATCGGTCGACCAAGTGGCAGTTGCCCATGAATCGTGATAAATGCTCTGTTCTTCCCGTTGGCATATCTAATCCATTTGGCGCTTACCACATTGGTGGTTCCTTGTTCAGAAGCGCAACCCATGAGCGGGATTTTGGAATGGTACTGTCATCAGACCACAGATCTATTCAAGACACCCAGAAGAGGGTCGCCGCGGCCTACAGGATGTTCCATGCTGTACGTAGAGGGTTTTCTATTCTGACCCCAGAGCTGTACCGACTCCTGTTTATCTCGCATTTCCGCCCGATTTTCGAATACGGGCTACCCGCTGCCTATCCTCTCACCAAATCCGTATGTGATATGATAGAGTAGGTTCAACGGTGTGCATCCAAATTCGTCCCTGAGTTGCGAACCTTGTCTGATTCACTCCGACTTCAACGACTGAACTTGTTCTCTCTAAGTTGCTTTCGCCACCGCGGAAATTTAATATTCGCTCGACGTATTCTCAGAGGTAAACTGGGCTGCGAGTTACAGGACTTCTTTCAACTCGATGCGAGGTCACCGCTTGAAACTCCAAGCAGAGGACTCTCTGTGTGCGGCTCAACCTCACCTTATCAACCCGCGTAGTGAATGATTGGAAACAGTTTCGGGAACCTATCGTCGATGCTGAGACATCAGAACGTTTCAAATAACTGTTGGATACTCACCTGAGTGCACTGGGATTCTGCTGCTTCTAATGCAGCTACAGTGGTCCTCAGCGGAACTTTGTTTTGCAATGACCCATACCATCTGCGCAATGATCTGGAAGTGGAAGTGACGAAAGATCTTCCTTCTGCGCTCTATCATCCCATGATCCAAGGTGATGGGGAAGCGTTGTAGCTGCAAACTGAGGGCCTCAAGCCGATGTTGAAACGTCTCAACCATCTGTGCCAATACATCCTCTGGAAGTGTTCCATGAGTCAACCATCCTAAAGTCGGATATCGGCGATAAGATTGGTCAGCTGGCCCACACCTCGTCAAAGCGCTTGTAGCGTAGGGCCGAACAGTGAGAAGCAGTCTGGTCAGAGTTTCCAGTTTCTCCATCGGCCAATGAGCGCCCTACTCTGTCCCCTTAGATGCGCCCTCACGCGCAGAAATTGAACGTGAGATCAGACGGCTGAAATTGTACAAGCCCGCCGGAGCATCTGGACTTCATCCAGCCGTCTTCAAATTTGGAGGACCTGCCCTTTTGGACTATTTACATAGCTGACTGTGGAATCTATGAGAGCAGGAGACTGTCCCGACAGATTGGAGCCGCTCCCTCATAGTCCCGATTTTCAAGGGGGCTCCCATTCTGAATGCGCCAGTCATATAGAAATCAATCTGGTCTTCATTGTCTAAGTTACTTGCGTCTGTCGCCTCCCATAGATTGACTGGCACCCGTGAAAGCAGGATTTGTGATGAGCAAGTCATGTTTCGTCAAAATTGAGGTTGCATTGATCACATCTACACCTTGCGTCAATTGTTGGAGCACCGCCATGTTTATTGGCGGCCACCGTAGTCATGTTCCAAAACATCAAAGGGGATTTTGATTCGGTTGATTAATGTGCCTTTTGGGTCTGTCTACGGGGGAAAGGTGTGCCGGAGAAATATGTAAGTATTATCTGAGCGCCATAAGTGCGTTGCTCGGACAGAGTGGTGGTTTACGGCAAGCTTTCACCGCCCTTCAATATCTCCAGCGGCGTGAGACAAGGTTGCCCGCTGTCGCATTTCCTGTTTAACTTCGCCATTGACGAAGTCTTGAAAACGGCATTCGCCGGGCACAAATTAGAAGGCGTGGAGCTGCTGCTAGTTGAACGACTTCTCGACATGGCGTATGTCGACGACATTGCGCTCATCTGTGACAGCTCCCGAATGTGCCAAGTCGCACTAGGTAAACTAGCTCTGGAGGTTAGTCGTTTCGGGCTATGCTTTGCACCTTCGAAATGCTAAGTTCTTCTCCAAGACTAGCATGTACCCACTCTTGTACTGACCCTTGACAATGATCTGCTAGAAATCGTCGATAAATTCAAATATCTGGGCAGCTATATCAGTGCCAGTGGATCTAAAGGTGATCACGAACCGTACAGCAAAAGTTCTATGCGCTTCTGCTAATCTCCGCCATCTGTGGTGCCGGCGTGACATTACTGTCGCTCTGAAGCGCAGAGTTTACGTTGTAACCGTCCGTACAACCCTGCTGTACTGCTGTGAAACCTGGAACATCAAGTTGACAGGCCTAAACAGGCTAGTTACCTTCGATCATCGATGCCTTCACAGCTTAGTTGATCTTGATCATGCGGACCATAGTGTCCTGCTTTTTAACGACGTTAGGGCGGCGCAGCGAACCCTGACGAACTTGTGTAGAGTGATTCCATCATTTGGTATGCGCTTTGCACCTTCAAAGTACAAAGTGCCGTTACAGGACCACCAACCACTCGATGACCTTTTGACCAATGCTAACGAGGAACTGGAGGTGGTTGATCAATTCACCTACCTCGGACTCATAGTAACTGTAATCAGCTCACGCATTGCAAAATCCCGAATTGCCCTCTTGAATCTGCGAATTTTTTGGCGACAGAAAGGAGTTTCCCTCCGTTTTAACGGCCTTGTATACAGGACCACAGTGAGGGCTGTCCTACTTTATGGAAGCGAGACTTGACCCCTTCGGTCTGAGGACTTGAGGCGCCTTCAAGTCTTTGGTCATCGCTGTCTGCGAAGCATTGCTCATGTCGGATGGCACCAACGTTTCCGCAACGATGACGTGCGTAGGCGAGTACTAGACTGTGACAACCAGGCTAGTTCTTTGGAACAACTCGTAGCACTGAATAAGTTGCGTTGGCTTGGGCACGTACTACGTATGCCTGGCCCTCACACTGCCCGAAATACGCGCATAAAGTGCTCTGATAATGCTTGCGTATTTATGGGCCACACATTACTTGCGCAGAGGGTTCTAAAAATTCATCTATCCGCCGAATAGAAAACAGCTTGTATATTGAGGAACTGAATTACGGTGGGGCGCGAGTATAAGTGGCGATGCTCCACTAACTGCTTTAAACTGAAAACGTCAATGCACCCTCGATTTCGACCCAACCTGGCTTGCTCTTCATCAATCTGGCTTCCGCAAGTGTCAGTCAGCCTATCATAGGCATCAGGGTCAAGTAACATGGGAGCGATCAGGATCAAATCAATTCCGATCGTGATTGCCGCATTCCGCATGTGAGCATCCCTTGATGATCGTGACCTTAACGGAACAGCTGCAGTCGGTTGGGACAGTTTCATGCTCCTACATTTTGACTAATAGATCATGTAAATCATCCACAAGAGCAAGTCCGTTAAATTTGAAGTGGGACAGAGGATGTTTATATTCTCACCACATTATTCTTCTTCGGTGGTCCGGTCTCACGACATCTGCGCGATATGGCGGATCCAGAGGGTCATCCCGGGCAATAGAGTGACCACTGACCAGTGGCGAATCTAATATGTATGTATGTAATCTCAGCAGTCTAGAAACTAGACACAGCCAACAAAGACCATGGACATCAGCGGATAAGGGAAAGTCATCGCGTCATAATCCTTGTTGCATTATAGTAGAAAGTGAGCAGCACTTCAGCTAATATGCCGCAGGAAGAAAGGAACATATTGACAAATAGTAGTTTGTTTTTCACACGCCACCTTTTCTCTTTTTTTCATTTTCAATGTCTGAAGTATTAAATATGTGAACAATACAATACTGTACACAATTCTTCCACTGATTTCGGCTGTTGGCCATGTCTTCAAGGGTGTTAAGCCATTGGCACTCCTCATCTTTGGGTCTCCATCCTAGAAGACGTACGGATCCAACAGCGGCTAGACACGACGTCAGCGATTTCATGTGCTGTCGTCATGTGGAAGGCTGACCACCACACGGTCGCCTCCAGCCAGGTCCTTGATGAGCGAATAGATCGCGACGCGATAGTCGCTCAGGTGCCATGCATAGGACGTGACCGAGCCATCTCAACTGGCCCAGCAAAATCAGTTTGTTGAAGGGAATAATCGCATTCCCCAAGATGCGACGTCGAACGTCATTGCTATTAACTCGATGTTGCCGCCAAACACGAGCGATCCTCCTTAAGCAACCGTTATCGAAGGCAGAAAGACAACGCATGTCTTCCACGCGAATCGGCCAGGATTCGCACCTATACAACAATACTGAGCGAACTGATGCGCTGTAAACGCGGACCTTTAGCGAGAATGAGACGTCACGACGACGCCACAAGTGCCTCAGATTGACAAATGCTGATCGAGCTTTAGGGATACGAAGCGAAACTTGTATGTTGATAGTGCCGTCAGCAGAAACACAGCTCCCAAGGTAGACGAAATTATCTACCTGTTCAAGTCGTGCATTTTCGAGAGTGCATACGGGCGCAGATGAAAGCCAATCCTTGAGCAGTACTTTACACTTCGATGGCGAAGCAGATATGATCAACCTTGTGTGAGCGTCTCAAACTACGCTCTTTAACAGACTACCAGTTTAAGTGTCTCATTTTCGTCAGCGCTCTGCAATCCCCCAGTGATGCTGAGATACGCGCGCTGCTAAGCTGGATCAGGATCCTGATCTGACACTGAAGGCCCTCGTAAGCGAATGCAAACGGCTGCTTACTCTAAAACACGACACTACCCTGGTCGAACGGAATGGTCTCGCAACACCGAATATCGTTCATTTCGTGAAAAAGGCCAGGACTGTCAACGGAAGCAAACCCTTGAAGAGGTCTACGTACAAACCGCCCACAGCATGCTGGTCATGCGGCGAATGGCATTTCGTGCGCTTTTGTCCGTTCAAACGTTATATTTGTCAAACGTGCCATAAGTGTGGGCATAAGGAGGAATTCTGCAGTCAGGTCCGGTCGGAGAAAGTGAAGGGGAATTCCAGGAAAGATGACACAGAGTTTCTGTCCATAGTTGCCGCATTCCAAAGTGCGTGTAAACCGAGACGGCGATTTATCAGAGTGTTGATCAATGGGATCCCAACGAAACTGCAATTTGACACGGCCTCGGACATCACGATTATTTCCATGGAATCACATGAATAGGCCGAAGATGATCGAGTCTCAGAAAGTGGCACATACTGCATTCAGCGGTGTGTTAAACTTAGTAAGCGAACGTACTTGCAAGATTGCTTTCAAATATGTGGAAAAGTCGGGCACGTGCTACATTTCAGACCGGCCTGATTTGAATCTTCTTGGACTCAACTGGATTGAAAGTTGAAACTCCTCGATGTTCCATTGAATCAGATCTGCAACCGAGTTCGAGCAAGTCCAGTCCCATCATCAAAGTCCGTCGAAGACATGACACATACTCTGAAACGAAAATTTGCCTCTGCTTTCAGCATGGCTTGGGCCATTGTACGAATTTCAAGGCAACGCTGAGTGTGCGACCAGGTGCTAAACCAGTGTTCAAATCTAAGAGACCGGTACCATATACATCCATGTCAACCGTTGATCAAGAACTCGATCGACTGGTGCGTGACAGATTCATCACAGCCGTCAACTACTCATCATGGGCCGCACCTATTGTCGCAGTAAAGCAGGCAAATGGCAAGGTACGCGTCTGCGCAGGACGAGCCATGGACGGTTAGTTTAGAGCCTCCGTCGGAGGCCGAGGTCCGAAACGCAATCACAACCTTTAATCGTTTTCGTGCCACTGGCCTGGATTCCCTCCCACCTGCACTATTTAAGGATGGAGGTGAGATGCTCTGCAAAGCACTGACCTCCTTATTCGAACGTATCTGGAAGGAAGAGAGTGTCCCGGCTGATTGGAACGAATCGATTATAGGGGCAGTATACAAGAAGGGCAGTCGCGCAGACTGTTCTAACCACAGGGATATTAGCCTAAGGCCATTGGTGACAAAATTACTGGCCTCGATTCTCGTTCGTCGCCTCACTGTGGAACGCGAATCTCGGATTAGGGAAGAGCAGGCCGGTTTCCGCCCAGGGCGTGGCTGTATAGACCATATATTCACTTTGCGACAGGTGCTAGAGCAGCGCCACGCATACCGCAGACCGACGATAGCTGTGTTCCTCGATTACAAGAGTGCGTTCGATTCAGTCGATCGATCGATTCTGTTCGAAATACTTGCGCGGAAAGGTGTTCCCACGAAATATGTGAACATCCTACGTGCTCTATACTCGAACACTACAGCCTGCATCAAGGTCTACGGTGGCCTATCGGATAGGTTTCTGACCACAAGTGGCGTTCGTCAGGGTTGTCCGATTTCCCCATTTTTGTTCAATTTCGTCGTGGATTCTATCATGGAGTGTTCCCTTGCGGAATCTCACGAGGTAGGCGTCGAAGTGCTGCCTAGTGGAAGATTAGTTAGTCTTGATTATGCGGACGATATCTTCTTGCTTTTGGACGATATTGCAGCGGCAAAATCAACCCATATGGCCTGTCCAGAGTGGTCCCATTATTTGGTATGCGCTTTGCACCTTCGAAATGCAAAGTGTTGCCGCAGGACCACCAACCACTTGATGACCCCTTGACCCTTGCTAACGAAGAGCTCGAGGTGGTTGATCAATTCACTTATCTTAGCAGCTGCATCGACATCAATGGGCGCATAGAAACTGACGTGAGCTCACGCATTGCAAAGGCCAGAGCTACTTTCTTGAACCTGCGGCGTTTTTGGCAATAAAAGGGACTTTCCCTTCATCTGAAAGGCTGTGTATACAAGGCCACAGTGAGGGCCGTTATGCTTTATGGGAGTGAGACTTTGCCGCTTCGGTCTGAAGATCTGAGATACCTACAAGTTTTTGATCATCGTTGTCTGCGAAGTATTGTTGGTGTCGGATGGCACCAGCGTGTCCTCAGCGATGACATGCGTAGGCGAGTACTAGGTGGTGATAATCATGCTAGCTCCTTAGAACAACAGGTAGCACTGAATAAGTTGCGTCGGCTCGGGCACGTGCTACGTATGCCTGGTCACCGCTTACCTAGGAGGGCCTTGTTTAGTCTGCCAGGTGTAGGGTGGCGCAAGGCCCGAGGTGGACAGAAGTTGATTTGGCAGAGGGAAATGAAGTTACTAACGATCAAACTAGATGCCGTTGGTCCGTCTCGTCTTCCGGGCTGGAGTCCACGTGATTCGCCTTGTGCTTGACTCTAGGCTTTACAGAACATGGCTCGCAGTAGACACCAGTGGCGCGTCTGCTGCCGTCTACTAATCGGACTGCTTGTTTAAAGTGTGTTTGGTGCTGAGTTATCTGTGGGGTAATGGCTGATTATGACACGTGGCAGTGAAAGCCGCAAGGAAGCTGTCTCGCCGATGCCGCCTTATCTTTGCACGATAGCCAGGTGTGTGTGACGGTATGTTGTCTACACAGGATGTAGGCGTCTTGGCCCTGAATGTTTGCTTAGGGCATTAAGGTTTTCAGGTAATTCCCCTTTCTCTCCATCTTGTTTTTCTTTATTTCAAATGTCATTGTGGTTGTATTGCAACGAAGCATCAGTTGAAATGGCTGATGTACTTCTGTTGCTGTTTTTTGTTTTCTCAGCTGGCCTTAACGCCGCACTGGACGACCATCAGTACTCATTACACGTACCGGAAGATATCTTTGCAAATCTTTTGGGTGCTTTTCTAAGCTTGATCTATCCGATATTGACCAAGTTTTGAGCGAGTCTTTGACGATCAACACTCATCGTAGTCTATTCCAATAGCGATCGCCCTTTGGTGGGAAAACGGCGCCGGCCATTTTCCACTAGTTGATGGATACCATGCTAGCGGACGTTTCTAGAGCCTCTGCATATCTGGATGATATTATAGTGATAGGTCGAACACCGGAAGAGCTATTTAACCTGGATGAAGTGCTTGGTTGTATACTTTGATGTTTCAACCGCCAAATGAGTTGCATACCCTGAGGATCGTCATTAAGTAAGGCGATATCATCAGTATAATCTGAGTCGGTCGCTCGTTCAGCCGGTAGAAGCTCTTTTCCAAAATGTTGGAAGCTTTCTAGCGCATTCGACAGAACGCCTTCGATTGTGAAGTTGAAGAGGAATGGAACATAGGGCAGTCCTGTCACACACCGCTCTTGACAGCGAATTGCGAGGAAAGCTTGCCATAGACCCTCACTCTGCCGGATGTATGAATAGTTCCAATCATCTTACTTTTCAGAATACCCAGCGTTTGGTCAGCTTTTGAATATGGTTCTCACTCTCTTTGTTCCCGTTTCTCGTATCAGACGGAATAACATCTGATGGTTACCAAGAGCAGCGGCTCTTTCCATTTCATCTACACGATGTAAATACCCGGCTGACTCTTCTGTCTTCAAGTTAGCACGCAATTTTGCCCATAGTAGTTTACGAGTCCTGCTGCGTTCGCTCTCAGCTGAAGTGGGTCGTCGCGCAACGTGGAGTTCCTGAGACCGAATACTGTATTGTGGGAGCAGGTAGAAACTTGAGTTTGTACAACTCCATTGAAATATGATCAAAAAGGTTAAAAAATCAAACTATGACTTGTCAATACGCTGATCATTTTTCACGTTTTCACGTTATATAAGAGAAAAATTGTTTAACTCCGTAGATTAGCTCTCAAGAATGTGAGATGCCTGTGGGTAATCGTTCATGGAATTTAAAATTTGTGAAATGCACATCCAATGACCGTTTGAATAACTGCACTGTGTTCGCTTTCACTAATTGTTGTGGAGCACCTGCAGAGGTCATTTACTAAACATCTGATTGGTAAACACTGCTATGAGTTACCAAGAACGTTGCAGTGAACTACCTCTCGAACCACTTTGGATTATACGGTTGGAGCACAACTTGTTGCTGCTTTTCAACGTTACACAAAAAATCTATTCCAACCTTCCTACACTTAATTTGCAACATTGCTCAACTCGAGCTCTTCGCAACAAAGATTTTACACTGGATATACCGAAGGCTAGAACGATCGTCCGCTCTAATTTCTTCCTAGTCAGATATAGCTATCTGTGGAACAAACTACCAATAACACTCATCACGTGACAATGTGGCAACATTTAGTAGCAGACTCGCCAATTACTTTGATCTAACTACCGTAAGCTCTATATCCACATAGGAAAATCCTTCCATGGGCTATACCAGGTGGGTCCCAAAAATATAAACACCAATGTTTTCATATCTAGGCCTTGGCCTCAAACATCTGCCAGAATCTTAATACATGAAACGCATGTCCCAGTACTTTACCTATGCATGTCACCCATGCAAGAGCATGGATTCTTCTATACAAATTGATCTATGCCACTATAGACAGTTTCATCAAGAGAAATATACGTATTATTATTATTATTATTATTATTATTATTATTATTATTTCATTATTATGTTTCGGTAAACCGTTCCAGATATTTACTACCCGACGTTCCAAGCACAGGGGATGGGGAACTCGCTTCATATCTGGAACCACAAACTTGTATTAATATCCACCTGTGCTGCAAGACGTTCGCAAATGGAGCAGTGGCCTTAGCATGGGGAATTCGCCTACATGTAGAATCCGCTAGATCATCCATAGCAATGAGGCTGAAACTTACCGTGATGCGATGGTTTGTGTGCCTCAGCGATCCATTGAGCTATGCTGGGTGGTGCTTTTGCACCTTCAGAATCACTCATACCAGATTGGTCAATGGTTAGAGGCCAGACAAACTCAGCCTCCTGTTCCTCCAGCTTGGGGGTTGGAATGAGGGTGGCACCTTATTCCTTAAAACGGGCTCCTTCTAGCCCAACGCCAAACCCACTGCCTTGCGGTCAGGTTTTTGGACCAAAGGCTTCGGTTGAGAACCCTAATCGTTCTCCTGTCTAGGCCTGGGCAACCTGACAGTATCCTGCCCACGCAATACCATGAATCTTACCTCAAACAAATTTCTGATGCTCTGGCCACCGCAGAGGATAATCAACGGTGCCCTATCTGCTGCATCGAGCAGGGTGGACAGGGGTTTGGATGCTGCTGCTCAGTCCTTCCCATCTTCTTATTCCCCCTCTTACGCTTTTTCACTCTCACCGTCCGGTTCCAACTTCACTTTTATCCCCCAAGTTTTCAACCCCCCCGATTCTTGGCTCTCCCCCAACATGCTTTGCTAAGCGTTCATACTCTAATTTCAACTCACATGCTAATGCGGAGCATCACTCCTCTCCTGTCGACAAGCCCATGTCCAACCAAGCGGTCCATTCCAGTTCTTCGGCTTCGATTTGGAGCCTTCGATCCTCCTTCAGATTGGCATGCCTCAATGTACGCAGATCACTACAGATCGGTCAACAGGCAGCATTTGCCCGAACATTGGGGACCCTCTCGATCGATATCTGCTGCTTATCGGAGGCCCACCTGCAAGACTCGAGCTCTGTGCTCACTCTGCGATCCCCTTCAGGTGACGCAGACAGTATTTTCTCATTGCGCCTATCCGGTGACGATGCAGCTTCGAGCACCGGCCAAGCTGATGTTGGCATTGCCCTGAGTCCCCGCGCTGAAGCTGCTCTGGTTGATTGGATTCCAGTCAGTGGCCGGATGTGTGCGGTCCGATTGGCTGGCTCGTTCAAAGCTTCGAAGTCGCGCGGGACTAATACGTGTCTATTCATCATCGCTGCCTACGCGTCCACAAACTGTAGCGATGATTCGGTAAAGAACGACTTCTACTGCCAACTGACCCAGCTCCTTCGCCACAGAAGAAGCACGGACACTGTTGTGCTGGTTGGGGATCTGAACACACAAGTTGGAAAGTTGTCCACTGATGAAATGCATCTGGGCGGTCAGCACGGTGTTGGCGGTTACTTCATTTTTGTGAAGATGCTCGCTTATTTCTTTCGAGCACTAACTTCCGACACAGCACCCGCCGGAGGGTGATTTGGCGCCCACCAGCCTTGGACGCAGATCGATCACATTGGTATCAGTTAGCGCTGGAGAGGCTGCGTCCAGAACTGTCGCTCGATTTGGAGCACATGTGTGGACACCGATCATGCACTTGTATGTGCTGACATGCGGATGCGTTTTGGCGACACCCACGATGACGCTGTGAGCGCATTGACACCAGCAAACTGACAAAGCCAGCTGTTCTGAATGCGTATCGAAATACGCTGACATGCGAGTTGAGTAAGCGCTCACTGGAGACAATTGATGCTCACTGGTCACATGTTCACCAGACCTTGCTGGCAGCAGGCAAACTCTCATGTGGTATGTCTAATAGCCAACATGGATATTGGGTCTCTTCTCGGTCTCTGGAACTTATCGACGCTCGCCGGCATATCCCGTCTGGAAGCGAGCACAATGAAACTCGCAAAGAGCTCCGGGCAAAACTCCGCGCTAGCCTGAAGTGAGACCGCGAATCTTGGTGGTCTTATCGTGCGTCAGAGATGGAAGTGGCCGCTGCCCTTGGTAACCATCGCAATTTATTCCGTCTGATACGGGAAACGGGCAGCAGGAGGCCTGGTGTTAGTGAAACGATTTGTGACGAGAGTGGACAGCCTATCCACAATGTGTCAAAACGTTTAGAACGTTGGGCTGAGCATTTTGAAAAGCAATTTAATCGGCTAGAATTGTTCGATTCTTCGCCGGCCACTGCTCGCTCTGCTTCGTGGGCTGTCCCTTTGGGTCCATCCCCTCGCTCAGAAGTCGAACGTGAGATCGGACTGTTGAAGTTGAACAAAGCCGCGGGACCAGATGATCTTCATCCAGCCCTCTTCACATTCGGAGGCTCTGCTCTTGTTGATGCTTTACATGAATTACTAGTGAAACTGTGGGAGCAGGAGACTGTCCCAACCGACTGGGGCCGCTCCGTTATTGTTCCCATCTTCAAAGGAGGCTCGCGTTCGGAATACGGCAGCCATAGCGGAATCAGTCTTATCTCCATCGTCTCCAAATTACTCGCCTCCATAATCCTTCAAAGACTGATTGGCGCCCTTGAAAGCCAGGTTCGTGAGGAGCAAGCCGGGTTTCGTCGGGGTCGTGGCTGCATCGACCACATCTTCACCTTGCATCAGTTGTTGGAGTACCGTCACACATATTGGCGGCTCACTGTTGTCGTGTTCCTCGACATCAAAGGTGCCTTCGATTCGGTTGATCGATGTGCCCTTTGGAATTATCTACTCAAGAAAGGTGTACCCGAGAAATATGTAAATATTATCCGAGCATTATACGCGCGTAGCACGGGCAAAGTGAGGGCTTACGGCAAGCTGTCGCCACCCTACAATATCTCCAGCGGTGTGAGAAAAGGACGCCCGCTGTCACCCTTCCTCTTCAACTTCGCTATTGACGAAGTCATGGAGATTGCATTTACAGGACATGACTTGGAGGGTGTGGAGCTACTCCCAGGAGAACGACTTCTTGACTTAGAGTATGCAGACGACATTGCCCTAATCTGTGACAGCTCCCAGACGTGCCAAGCCGCGCTGGACAGATTAGCACTGGTTGTCGGCCGCTTCGGGCTTTGCTTTGCACCATCGAAATGCAAAGCGTTCTTCCAAGATTGGCAGGAATCACCTCCTGCACTGACCGTTGGTGCGGATAAGCTAGAAATCGTTCGGAAATTCGATTACCTGGAACGTTGTATCAGCGCCCTTGGAATCGAAGACAAGATCACGAACCGTATAGCAAAAGCTCGAAGTGCTTTTGCTAACCTTCGCCACCTATGGCAGCTGCGTGACATTACTCTCGCCCTGAAGGGTAGAGCGTGCAATGCTGCCGTACGTTCGACCATACTGTGCGGTTGCGAAACCTGGCCCTAAGATCGGCGGACATGAAGAGGCTAGTTACGTTCGATCATCGGGGCCTTCGCAGTTTGACTCACATCTGGTGGGAACACCATGTGCGTAACGAGCGTGTTGGACGCCTTGTTTACAGCCCAGGAAAAGGCACTGAACCGCTCAGCACCTTCATTTCACGAACCAGGCTCCACGTGTTGCGCATGCCATCCCATGGACTTCCACGATGTGCGTTGTTTGCTCACCGGTGATGTGGATGGAAGAAGAGGAGGGGTGGTCAAGCGATGACTTGGTCAAGAGGAATGAAGGCCCTCACTTCTGGGCTTGCCTCAGTTAGAGCGTCACGGCTCCCTGGTTGGAGTCCAAAAGCCGATGAACACGTTTGGCTGGATACACTTGATGACATGGCAAGGAGCCGACCTCAGTGGCGTTTCTTCTGTGAGTTTGTTTTTTCTTCCCATCCCTTTTAGCCTCCTCTTCCATCTACGATCTTATTTCCTAGCGTAAAAAGTAATAATTTTTCTTTTTGCCTAGTAGTTGGCTGGTAGATTACCGGAGCGATGCCTATCTGTTGCTGGTAGCTCAGCTGGCATGCAACTGTTGTATTTATTTTCCTTTTCCCTTATGTGTTGCGGCACAGTAGCTGAGGTGTTTCCCACCTCTAGCTGACGTGTATAATGACGATGATGATGCTAGATCATCACGAGCTCGACACGTAACTGACGGTACGACAGCGTGAACAGCCCCAGTCTCTCGCACCTGTCCTCGTACGGTAAACCTCGCAAACTGGAGATTAGCCTAGTATTGACGTGTTGTACATAAATAAATAAATATTTTATTCTCGACTATGCGAGGCACGCCCATGGAGGCATGATCAGACATTTTATGGCAACTATAACAGTGACAGTAGAAAATTGTTCATATATCCATGATTGGAACTGTACAATGGTGAAAATGCGAAACAATAATTTGGCTGTCGTGAGATCGGTACCCTTTTTTTAGGACATAATCGGTCTGCCATATATTGCAGTCATACCTCGGCGAATAATAAATTGAGAATCCTGAATGATCCACGGAAGATAATTGAAGAGCACGCTCGAGAGAGATATGACAACACAGTGGGTTCGTGCATAAGTTACGCAAAGGTCAACGGTGATATCGTAGAAAGTAAAAAGACGACAGTTTATGCGTGAAATCGTAGAAAGCGAAGACGACCGTACATGCAGATGTAGAAGTTCAAGTGTAACGAACCTATTTAGAATGGTGACGCTAGTTGACCTGCCAGTGTGAAATTATGGGCTGTGACTTTATTCGGTGGTGAGTCACATTCGCCACGTTGCAGTGTTGTTAAACGGACATTTGTGGCTTTTTATAGCGAGAACGCTTGCCAGTCGAAAACACATCACGTCCTGAAACACTGCCGCCAATCCATTGAATGGCAAGTTGTAACTGGCTATGTTTCTGGTTGAACGTTTGTTTTCTCGGTTATTCGCAGCCAAGTTGCGTCCCATTTTTCTGCTGGCTGATGCGTTAGGCGAGTGCCTATTGCGTTCCTGGGTCCTGTCCTGTTTTGAACGGATGGCTGTGCCCGATTGGTAGGCCAGGAACTAAACAATCTTTTTGAATATGATGTGTTGATCATCTGCAGAACCACGTGAAGTTACCGAGGGATATACATTGAAATATGTTGAATTGTTGTTGAAGTCTTGAAGGATAGGATATGGTTCCCAAGAATGAATCGCAGATCCCCCGGGGTATGTAGTAAAATTGATTAGAAATATAGGAAACCACGGCAAATTGAGCGGTCAAAGCGGATTGAAGAGCTCAAAATGACCAATTCTTCTGGCTTTGAATCGGCAGGAGAACGTACCTTCCGAAGTCAAAAGGAGTTCTCCAATCTCCTTCAGTCTTCTGCGCCTCGCCGCGAGTGATCGGGCAATAGGTGGGCGAGCCGTACTCTAGCGTTGATCTGATAATGGAGGAGAAGTGGGGAGTGGTAACCTTTTCAAATCAGATGCGGAAACTAGGTTTGAGTGCCCAGAGCACTGCAGTCCGTTACGATATAACCTGTTCGTGTTATTAACGGACTTCAAGTCGCAACGTGCGAGTACTTTTAGGTCCTTCACAGAAGGAGTGAGGTGTAGCAGTTGGCCCATGAATACCAACTTGGCTGCGTTGCTTGGGAGGCGGACTTCTACAGGCCACACGGAAAGATTGTTAGGTCTTGTTGTAGTAAGTCGCATTCTTCGGGTGTGATCATCGCACGGCGAACGAAAAAGCTGTGGTAGGTCATTTATATAAATCAGGAACAATGTAGACCCGACACGTACGCCACTGGTCGAAGGATATCAATCGGTCAGCTGACTACCGACTTGTAACCTTCACTTTCGTCCAACAAGAAAGTCCCGGACCCGCTGTTGCAGTGATCCACCAAAGCCACAAACTCTCGGCTTTAGAATTAGGACCTCATTTTTCACCTAGTCTAACGCTTTACTGAAATCGATGTAGAGCACATCGACAGACTTCCCTTGGTTCATTGCCTGCATCCATTCATGCCTCGTCACGCGCAGGTTGGTGATACATGAGCGACCTGGGGTGAAACCATGCTGTGCGGGCGTCAGATCTTTTGACCGGAACAGCTGTAGCAAACGTTTCTTCACATTCTTCTCTGCAACCTTGGCTAGAACAGGTGTCGAACAAATTGGCCTATAGTTGTCTACTTTGCTGGGGTCACCGCTTTCGGAATCGGTCTTACCACAGAGCATTTCCAATCAATCAGCAATGTACCTTCGGACAGAGACCTGTTGAACAGGTCAGTTACGGCAGGCGAAATGATGACTGATAAGTATTTGCGAATCAGGGAGTGGAGCTCGTCAATCCCAGCAGGCTTGGTGCCGTCAAGATTTTCGAGTAGCTGACGCGCCTCTTCCACATCACAATCCAGACTGTCGAGTTCGGTAAGGGTGGTGCGCGCCGAACTCGGTACAGACACCTGGTCATCTGCAAACACAGGCGCAAAGTGCTCCACCGAAGCGGAAGCACGCTCAGTGCTGGAGGTTAGGGGCTGTCCGTCCGGGCCATCTAGCACTGGCACATAACCTACTGGTTTCAGACGTCGCTTCACGTACCCAAAGCTTCTCTTTTGGGCGGTTGCAAGCTGCTCTTCGAAATGCCTACACTTGCTGATTTTCACACAGTTGCAGATATTTCATTGCTTTTTATACATCTTATAGTCATCGTCCGAGCCAGAAATAAGGAATTCTTCCCATAGCCTGCGCCGCTGCCGAGCCAGCTTACCATATTTTTTGTCGAACCAATGTGCTTCGACCGGTCCGTTTTTCCGACACTTGGGAGGCACAAATTGGTTACACAATGAATTTATTCCATTCTTTATAACTGACTAACAAGCTTCAGTAGATGCAAATTGCCGCAGAAACCAATCCATTTGGCTCGTGGCTTGAGTCAGGCCGTCGAAATCCATCTTCAAGTAGTTGTAATCAGGCTGCAGTCTGTGAGATTGCTACAGTGGCAGCTCCATGTGAGCATTAAGAACTGTGTGGTCGCTTGCTGCCAAAGGCTCCTGAAATCCGTATGTCATACACAAGTTGTTCATAGCTAGTTAACATCCAGTCTAAACACGACGGAGTTGAGCGCGGTGTTATGCGCGTCGGTTGGCAAATGTGCTGTGCTGCCCCAGTTTCAAGTACCCTGTCAGCGAAGTTTTATTCGACCTCACGATAACCGATGATAAGTTCCTCTTCAGGCCAACGTATTCGAGGACAATTGAAATCGCCTATGGGTAGCCATTGACAGCCATTTATGTCGTCTCGGAGGTGTGGCAGCCAATTTAAACATCGGCTCATGGGACTGCGATAGAATACACACACGAGCGGCTCTCCGCGCCTGAGAGATATCGAGCAGCACAACTGCTCACATAGGCTATCTTCGCTGTAAAGACCCACTGTCCAGGTTAACAATCAGATTTGTCGGATAAAGACATATCAGCTGCTAGTAACACGGCATCAGCGGTACGCTGGTACGCCGTACCGGTGCTTTGCTACCACGCAACCACCACTATTCGCGCGTGCGCTAGATACTTTGTGGGTTGCCCGGTCCCCTACGCAGGCTCGATCTCACGACCGGGTTGCAAGACAGACACCTTGCCCTTTCGGCCACGGGCTGGCAAAGCACAGGATAATTAAGTCAGGTAAACTTGTGACCAGTGGCGATCAACTTCGTTCTTTGAGCGCGATGTATGTACTGGGTTATGACAGTTCGAATGTATGTTGGCCTATAACCCTCTATAATTTACCACTTTAGATATACTCTCATTCTGGAAGCCCATATTGGCATGCTCCCTAACACCATGCACCTGCACCGTCATGACGAAATCATTAGGTGAGGATAGTATCATTTCAAGTTAGCCGCAACATCTGTTTCCTCTACTTTTACTATATTTCACAGCATTTCTATTGATACAATAGTTCATTGTGCTCGACCAATACCACCATATCAGTCATCAAACTGTTACCGTGTTATGTTCAATCTCCACATCGAACAATGATTTGTTTCGTTCGTATTGAACTGCCACTTCTAACTCCGCAAAATACCGTTTTTATCCAACGGTTGCTACTTGCTTAACAATAGACATGGTCTTTTATGCCTGTGTCGTTAGTTGCACAGTTTCGCAAAAAATGCGACCACTGCTCGTCACTTATCCTAAAGTTAACCAGGTATTGCATCCTTTACCTCTCCATCTCACGTAGCTGCTTTTGTTTTCTTACTATTTTAGCCTGATATTGCAAACGCAATTACACAACCTCATCTCACTTTTTTAGTATTCCACCTAGTCTGAAGCCGGTTTGTTTCTTTTGTTGTGCGCAGTTTGTGGTACCGAAATGCTTCGAGTACTATCCATTCAAAGTCATGTGGTGCATGGGTACGTGGGCAATCGCAGTGCGGTGTTTCCACTACAAGTGCGCTCAGCTTCTCTACAGTAATATCAATTTTCTCTCAAGCTCCTTGGTATCGAAGTTGACTTCATCAATTCCGTCCAATTTTCGAATCATACCGGTAATTGCGACTTCTTACGCAACACATTTAATTTACCCAGCGTACTCTTGCTTTAAGGGTCAGGTGCTTAAAGCAGATGATCTTAGAGAGCTTTACAGTGGATTAAAAGCCAATGGATTGCACCGCTACACTCACGTTCTTACAGGTATGTCTTCGGCTTTTCAAGTATGCCTTCCGTTTTCATCTGTAGGTTATGTTGGATGCCCTGGCTTCTTGGAAGCAGTCGGTGATATTGTCCGTGATCTTAAAACGGAGAACCCCAATTTGAGATACTGTAACGTTTATTTTCTCCTTTTACTAATCCTGCTTTCTTCATAGACTGTGATCCTGTCTTAGGTGACTCAGGAGAATTGGTAGGCGTTATGTTTTCTAATTCTGCTACTTGAGAATTAGGCGATTCTGAACTCGAAATATCCATAATCGACTCTATCGCAATAGTACAGGGCTTTTATTTCATTTTTCGCTGTTCAAATTCGCAAACAAAACAGATGTTTGTGGATCACAGCGCTGTTACTAAGTATTCGAGGTTCGTCCTTAATCACGCGCCTCATGTTCAAAAATTCGCCATAATTTGTCGGAGACTCATGGCCTAGTATTGCTCTCAACTCATTAACACTTGCTATTTCCGTGTCCACTCTTCATGTACATTGCATACTAATAATACTGATGCTTCAACTTGTAAGGCGAAACGGATTGACAGCACCGAGTTTGGTCTTCAGTGTATTCATTTCCCGATGCCAAATCAATTTTGTTCATCTTGCACCTACATGTGACAAACACGAATCCCTTTTCGGCATGCGGTGGTCGGACATACGTAATACAAGCCAACGCAATTTATTCAGTGCTGTCTGTTGTTCTAAAAAGCTAACTTGCTTATCACTGCCTAGTGCTTGCCTACTCACGTCATAGTTGCGGACGCGCTGGTGTCACCTGGCACCAGCAATACTTCGTAGATAACGATAATTAAAGACTTGAACACACCGCATTTCCAGATCGAGGGGGCCAAGTTTCACTCCCATTGGGTAAGATGGCTCTCACTTTTCAGTCTTGAAGTGCGAAGCACATGCCAAATGATGGAACCATTAGAGAGATTATTCAGTTGTTACCGCCGCCTCAACATCGTTAGACGGCAAGACGATATCGTTCGCATAGTCAAGATCAACTGGCCTATCACCAGGCAGCACCTCAACACCTGCATCATGAGATTTCCGCAAGGGACCACTCCATGATATAGTTCACGTCGAAGTTGAATAAAAATTGGGAAGATGGACAACACCGCCCCACGCTACTTGTTGTCGGGAAGAAATCCGGCAAGTCACTGTAGACTCTGAAGCCTCCTGTAGTGTTCGAGTACAGAGCACTAACGTTTTCACATATTTCCTGCGAACACCATTCCACAAAAGTATCTCGAACACAATGGATCGATCGACTGAGTGTAACCCACTGTTGAAATCATGGAACGCAGCTGTTGTCGGTCTGCGGTATGCGTGGCGCTGTTCTGGCACCTGCCGCAAAGTGAATATATGATCCATACAGCCCCGTCCTGGGCGGAAACCTGCCTACACTTCCCTAATCCGAAATTCTCCTTCCTCAGTGAGGCGGCGAATGAGAATCGAGGCCAGCAATTTTGCCGTTACTGGCGCTGGACTTACACCCATGCCGTTTGCACAGTCGGTGTAACTGCCCTACTTGCATTATGCCGCTATGATCAATTCACTCCAGTCAGCTGGGATGGTCTCTTCCTTCCAGACATTTTCAAACAGGGAGGTTTGTGCTTTGCAAAGGACCTCACTATCCTTAACTAGTGCAGGCAGGAATGAGTCCGGGCTATCCGCATAAAAACGGTTGAGGGTTGTGGTGGCGTTTCGGACTTTAGCCTCCTATGGAGCATCTAAACTAATCGGCCATGCCTTATGCTGCATCACTTGCGCAGGAAGAGGTCCGGAAGCAGGGCGCCAACTGAACTGATTTTGGAAGTTCTGCGCCCAACGAGCAATACGGCGATCCTTATTGTGAATCAATACACCTGCGCTGTATCTGATTATCTCACTGACGCCAGGTTTCCTGAGAATATTGGTGTGGTTCAAATTGAAGAGCTTGCGGTAATTACCTACTGCTTCCGCTTCCTCCGTTTGCTGAGCCCTAAAAGCCCACAAGGCTTCTTTGTTTGCCCACAGGCTCCGCTTTAGTTCGCGCCTACTAGTCCGCTTGGTCATTTTATGCTCAGAGCCAGCAGGGAGTTTTTTTTCTGGATTTTGACAGGTCCACTGACCTCTCAGATATCCAGTGAGTGGTGCGGTGGAGAGTGATGTTAACACAAACAGATGCTACTGCTTCGTGCATTATGACCGAGATTATATTCTACCGAAGCTCAATGTCATTAGGACAAGAGAGTGAAAGTTCGGTACGTAGGGCATCCTGGTAGGCTTGCCTGATTGATATTTGATATAATTTCTCAGTTGCCATTTCAGAGAGACGCTTGGTGCGCCAGTCCAAGATGGAGCTACGCCACCTGTAACTTCTGGCAATATGATCAATTTGGGTACATTGTTGACCAGCTACAGGAGGTCGTCAAGTGGCACTTCGGCGCCATCTTTGTCTAAAAGCCGTGTACACAGCTGTAACAGCCGCTTGCAGTTGTCTGTCAGTTCGGAGTTAAGTCCACACTTACCATCTTGCGGAGTTTCTGAAAGGTCCAGGCAATCTACTCTCGTATTCATATCATCTGCAAGTATTATGATATCAGAATCGGTAGTACTGCGTAGTAGTGTGTACACTTCGTGATAGCAGGTGTCCTTAGTAGGATCAGAACTGCAGTCAACGAGGACATAAGCGGAAGCCACAAACACATCGCGTTTTTTATTGCTTTGTGAATCAACCTTAGTTGATCCCGTCAAACGGGCTGTACACAAACTGCTGTTCATGAGAATCTAATCAACTAACCATGACTCAGTTTTGGAGCTGCGAACACTGTCCGCTCTGCTTGATCAGTGATTGCCACGTCTGCGGATGTGTGCATCCAATGGCAAGAGGACAAGCCGGGTGCAGTTAATTCAACAACCCCGTTGAGAATCATTGATCCTAGCTTTGGATACACAACACACGTCAGTACACAGTGTGTTAAACATGCGTGCTACTGCAGGCTGTTGACCTGTCTGTCATAATGTGCGATTTTTGCACGCCGCCAGGGACACGGGGCAGTGTGGCTTTATAAGCGACTGTCGCGGATAAGCGTCCAATTTGTGGTGCGGGAAGGTAGCTGCAGATGCTTCGACTCCAGTGGCAGTACGGTTGCTGTCAATTGTGCTATTACTTAAAGAAGGAAGGACTGGGAGGGGAGTAAGAGAAACAGATTGTGAGGAAAGAAGGAAGGCGCCAGCAGTAACATGTTTTCGCTTATCCGCCCTACTGTATGCAGCAGGTAAGGCGACCATTTCTAGGCTGCACGACGGCCGATGCGGGATGTGGTTGAATTTTGAAGCAGTCATGGTTGTACGTAGGCTGAGATACTGCCAGGACGCCCAGGGCTACACAGATGAATGGTTAGGGTCTTCAACCAATGCCCTTTGCTCACATGGCTGTCCGCAAGGCAGCGGAGAGGTGGCAGTGATTTGGTTTTACTGAAATCGACGCCATCCCATCACAAACCACCAATTTAGTGGTTAGGGAGCCTGGGTTTACATGATCTTCCGTTATTGACCAGCCCTAGTATAGCTTAGTGGTTGACGAGATTCATAAACCGTCGCATTACGTCAAGGTTTATTTTCGTTGCAACGACAATGGTAACAGTAGTGATGATCATATTATTCATAGGTGTATTTCTCATAAGGTGAGAAGCTGCGTCCTCATTTAGCGCAGATTATATATGTACATGTGATGCCATGCTCTGGCGTGTACAATATGAACTTGTGGCGGATAAAAAAATAACAGTATCTTTCTCGACAGTGCGAGACGCAATCGAAATAGATGGTATGATCATTAGGTACAGCACAATCGCATGGAGCATATCTTTTCAAGTTTCGTGCCTCAGTTAAGTTACTTTGGGAGGGCCGGACTAATGCTCCCATCTCTTTCGGGAAGATTGAGAGGTTGTCACAAATAATAAATGTAATTAAATCCGAAGGTCCGGTTGAACTAGAACGGCCATTCTCGGAACCGCCTCCTTGGCGAATTGGCTAATTCAATCCACCGAAAGATTTAGTCAGGTTAGTATTTATCATCTGCTGATCAAACACAGTTGTTAGATGGTCTATGGGATATGGTGTGGTCAAAGGTCTGTTTGCGGCTCTATGTTCGTCCCTTTATTTGTGTGATTATTTCCTCTGACGTTTTTATTTATAGTCCACTTAAATTAAATTTTTGTTGTTGTTCTTATTCATTGTTTAGTTTTTGAATTATCTGCCACTTGACTTGATTGCGACATACAATCTCAGGCGAGACCACAGTTTAAAGTAGACCCGAACTAGAATGCACCTCGGGTCCTAATTGTACAATTTGCAATACTGTTCTCCTGTATAGGATAGACACCATTGACTGGTTGTATTTCTCAGTGATGCGGCAACCGCCTCTCAGGCTGTGGTGAACACCATTCTCAGCTCCTCAGCCGAGTCATCATTAGTTAATTCGATCCCTGTGAACAACCTTTCGTATACGTCCCGTTTGACAATAACAACTAGGATCGATCCATGAATAAGCAATAGACGATATTTGCTTGCGGTTACTGTTTACGCCCACACCATTCTGACGCTGCCAAGGCTACATTTTAGCACAAACTGAGCACCCTGGTTCGCAGTGTCATCAGTTAGATACCGTTGTTGCAGGAGATATGAATACCAAACTAAGTGGTCTGGACTTTTCACAAGCTTAGTTAAGTGTTAAGTAGGGACTTAACTTCGACCGAACGGTCATCGGCGGGCGTCTGTTGCAACGGTGTACAGATCACCGTCTATGTCTTATTAGTATGGTTTTTAGGCACAGTGGGCACCGATGTGCCACTTGACGTCCTGTAGCTGGCCAGCGTGGGACCCAACTAGACCACATTGCTCTAAGTTACATGTGGCGTGGTTCCATCTCGGATTATCTTTCGTTCTGTACCACGTACCCCGGCCCGTTGCCTAAAAGATCACAAGCCTGCTTTGTAATCTGAAGTCGCGGGTTCGAGTCTGTCTAGGTGGCCGGGCGACCCTCGCAGTATCGTTAGCACACACAGCGAAGCGTCGGTACTACGTACCGGCGTACTTCTGATGCCGTTACGCTTTTTACACATTCGTTGACTCTGATCAATCTTTTTTACGCCGTCGTTTTTCCGTGAACTTTATCGCTAGGCATACGAAGCGTTTACCTCGATTGGTAACTGAGATGCTATCCCAACTCTCGATCAGGTAATTTCACTAAGACGTCCTGTATACCGAACTTTTACTCTCTTGCTCTAGGCGCACATAGCTGCAGTTGAATAGGATCTGGGTCTTCATGCACAATACCAGAGTCTGTTTGCAGCACTATCAGTCGCCATCCACAGTCACTGGATACCCCATAGGTCGATGAGCTTGTTGTAATCCAGAAGAAAACTCCCTGCCAGTTTTTAGCACAACGTAACTAAACAAGCTATTGGGCGCGAACTAAAGCAGCGCCTGTGTATCGACAATGAAACCTGCTAGAGCGGTATGGCTCAGGAGATGGAGGAGGTTGGAGCAGTAGTCTATTATTGCAAGCTCTTTCAACTGGTCTGCACCAGGAAACCATGCGTCAATGAGGAGATCAGACAACGCTGGTATCCCAATTCACAATAACAAGCTTGTTGGGGAGAAATTTTGAGGGTAGTTCGGTTGGCCCCTTGTTCCCGGGCCTTTTTCCTACTCAGACGCTGTAGACTGAATCATGGCCGCTTAGTTTAGACTCTCCATCAGAGACTTATGGCCATAACGCGATCACAACTCAGTCGTTTTCCAGTTGCTCTGGATTTAATTGTATCTGCTATATTTCAGATGGAGATGAGATTCTCTGGAGAGAAATAACTTACTTATCCAGACAGGTCTAGAAGGTAGAATGCATCCTGGCCAGTTGGGTGAATTGATCATAGTTGAGATATATAAGAGGTCGCTCCGATTGTGACGACCATAGGGGTATTAGTCTGACTCTAATAGTGGCAAATTTACTGATCTCGTCTTTGTCCGTCGAGTTTCTGCGGAATGGGATTCCTAGATAAGGGAAAAGCAGGCAGGTTTCCGCTTAAGACTGCGCTGTATAAGCTATATATGTAGTCTCCCATAGGTATTAGAACTACATCACGCGCACCATAGACCGACAGTAACTGTGCTTGACTTCAGGAGCCGATCGATGCACTCTGCTCGAAGTACTTATTCAGAACATTTACATGCATGGTATTCGAACACCACAAACCGCATCAGTGTCTATTAACTTGTCGATGTATATACAAGTGGCGTTCGTCACGGCTGCCCAATTTCCCCATTTTTGTTCAACTTCGTCGTGGACTCACTTGCACAATCTCCCAATGCAAGTGTTAAGATACTATCTGGTAATCTGGATTGGTCTTGATTATGTGGACCGCATTGTCTTCTTGTTTAACGATATTGGTGTGGCCCAAGCAACCATAAATATCGTCTCTAGATTGGTTTCATCATTTGAAATGCGCAGCACACTAGAGTGTTGCAGCGGGACCACGAACTGTTTGCTGTCTCATTGATTCTCGATAGCAAAGAACTCCACGTAGCTTGCTAATGCGACGATGAATACATAAATACTTGTGTTAGTTCACCTTTCGCAAATATTAGCACTATTTTCTTTAATCTGTGAGATCAGAAGAGAAAAGCATAAAGGGGTTTGCTACGATCGACCATCGCTGCCTTCAGAGCTTAGCTTATCTCTGGTGGGAGCACCGCGTGAGAAATAACCGTGTTCGGCATCATGTATTTGGTACAGGAAGAACGAGTAATCCGCTCCGCACCGTTATGTCACGCACCAGGATCCGGTTGCTGGGTCACGTGTTGCGCATGCCAGCACACCGAATTCCGCGACGTGCATCGTTTGCGCGCTGAAGGTGTGGATGGAAAAAGAGGTGGCGAGGCCAAACCATGACTTGGTCAAGAAGAATGAAATCCCTCAATTCGAAGTTGGCGTCGGTTGATGTTTCCTCACTGCTTGGCTTGGGTCCGAAAGATGATGAACACGTTTTGTTGGACACACTTGCTGACATAGTTAGGAGCCGGCCCCAATGGCATTTGTGCTATGTTTCTTTGTCCACCTCCCTCTCCTTTAGATTCCCCTGCCCAATCACGATCTTATAGCAAATGACTAATATGATACTTAACATTATATTACTTGCTTTTGAATTTTTGGCGATATTTTCAGTATCTCATCTTTTTTATTGTGGCACGTTAGCTGAGGCGTGTTTCTCACTTTCAGCCAACGTGTATTGAGGATGATGGTAATGATGTGAACAGAGTTTCCATCGGTCCGGGAAGCTGCTTTTAGGGCCGTAAATCTTTATGTTAGTGAAACTTGGCCCCTTCAACCTGAGGACCTGCGGCGCCTACATGTCTTTGATCATCGCTGCCTGTGGATCATTGCTGGTGTTGGTTAACATCAGCGTGTCCGCAACAATGATGTGAGCACAAGGTGATAATAATCACGTTAGTTCCTTAAAAACGACGGATAACAATGAATGGTAGTAGTATAACCAGCAGTCTATTGAATAGACATAGCGTCAAACAAAGCCATGGAAATCACTAGGAGGTGGATTTACCGACGCATCCTTATCATGGTACATTAGCTGAATGTGAGCAACACACTTCAGCTGTTATGCCGCAATAGAAGAAAAATGGAGCATTTTTGTTATTTTTCACACGCCATTTTTCTTTTTCATCCGTTCAGCATTTAAATTTAAACAATTATATACACAGATCCTCCACTGGTTTCGATTACGCGCCGTATCCTGAATTGTTTCCAACCATCGGCACTCTTTGTCATTTCGTCCCCAACCAAGCAGAAGTGTAGATCTAACGGTTGACGTGAAGTCAACGATTTCATATGTTATCGCCACGTGGAGAGCTGACCGCCACACGGACTCTTCCAGCCAAGTCCTGCACGAGAGAATATGACGTGATGTAGCCAACGCTCAGCTGACATGCTCAGGACGTGGCCGAGCCATTTTAACTGGCGCAGTAAAATCATATTGTTGTTGCCACAGCACATGAGCAATCCTTCCCAAGCACCCATTGTCGAAAGCCGAGAGTAGGCGCATGTCGCCTATTCGAACTGGCCATGACCCGCTTACATATAGCAACACCACTCGAACAGGGGCATTGTAAACACGACCCTTTACCAAGTGTGAGACATCCCGACGACGCCACAAGTGTTTCAAGTTGACAAACTCCGACCGAATGAAGAGCAATTTCCTTTCCATTGGTATCACTAGCAGACAGCTGCCTGGGTAGACAAAGCTATCCACTTGTTCAAGCTCTGTACTTTCTCTTGTGAGTACGGAAACGGGGGAGTGCCATTCCTGAAGCGGCACTTTACACTTGGACGGGGCGAAGCACATTGGGTACTTTGCTGCCTCAATTCGCGAACGGTTTAGAATGGTTTACATGCTCTGTGAGTCGTCACCAAGTAAGTCCATCTCATCGGCATAATTCAAGTTGGTAGCTCGCTTCCTTGTTAGTAGCTGTAGACCGAAATTTTCGTAAGCTGGAGCTCTCGATAGGAGGTCTTCAATCGCATAATTGAAGAGGAATGGGGACATAGGCAGCCCTGTCGTACACCGCTTTTGACAGCGAAGGACGACGAAAGCTAGCCATAGACCCCCACTCTACCGGAGATGTGGAGGTAGAGTGCGCGTAGCATGGCTGTGTACTTCTCTGGGACTCCGTTCTTTAGCAAACAACGCCGTAGCGCAGGTCCATCAACCGAATAGAACGCAACACGGATTTCTAAGAATGCAACAGTGGTATGTCTCTGGTACAGATGGCGATGCTCGAGCATTTGGACGATCCTGAATATTTGATTCACGCACCTGCGGCCAGGTCGGATGTTAGCTCGTTGTTTGCGGTACTGCGATTCACGAATGGGAAACAGTCTACTGAATAGAATGGATGAGAATAGTTTAGAGACAACCGGAATGTGACTAATCTCCCGGCGATTGGTGCATGAAGTGCGAGCACCCTTCCTAAAACTCAGGACAATACCTGACTCGCCGCAGGAAGAAGGCACCTTTTCTTCATGCCAGATTTTGGAGAACAATGAGGTTAGCTGGTCAATGATAACTGCGCCTCTATACTTGAACGGATCCGAAGGAAGTCCGCCTGAAGCAACAGCCTTGAATCGTTTCAAGTGTCGAATCGCGAGACAAACTTCCGCTTCGCTGGGTGGATCAAGGGTGACGACCCATGCGTGCAACTGGGTTCGTAGGGCATACAAGTGGACGGTGAGGGTCAATTGAACTGGGAATGAAAATGCTCGGCCCATTGATGTAAGCATCTCTGTAGGTTGATAATCAGCTAACCATCCGTTTCGCAAATAGTCTCACCGACACCAGGCTTTCTTTGGCCAGTGTACCGAATGAGCTGGAAGAGCTTGTGAGTATTGCCAAAGGGCGGCCGCCTCCATTTCTGTAGCACGCTGAGACTACCAGGCTTTACGATCACTGCGTAGGCTTTGTTTAAGCTGCCGACTGAGAGAATTGCGTACTTCATCATGAGTAGACTCCGCAGGGATATTTCTGCGACGGTCAACTAGATCTAAAGTGCGCATGGGGATCCAGGCCTTCATAAAGTTATGAGAAAGACTACGTACTAACTGTCTAGAAGGGATCATGATCCTCTGCATGAACATCCAGTGTTCACCAATGTCTTGCCGTGGGTCACAGCCGAGTGCACCGGCCAGGGAAGATTGATAGCTCTGTTAAACTGAAAGAGTAAATAGTTTATTTGTGGCTAACTTACAGTGCTTCGTTTTCGCTGACCCTCCGAAACTCATGCAGATGTTCGCACAGACATAAGCATAGTATGAGTCAAGAAAAGTGGACCAAGTGGCTCTACAATCCTTTACACTACCCTGCCTTCCGAAACTGATTGCGATATGCTCAATATGAGACCATGATTGAGACGCAAAAGGGGGTCGCCAAGTAGCGGAACGTCTGTTCGAATGCCGAAAGCTGGTACTCGGGGGAAACAAACGAGTCTTTTCACAGTGTGAGAAGTATCACTCCATTATCTGAACGGCTCTCGTTGAGCACATGGTGACCACCGAGGTGATTTTCGCTTGACAATAGACGACCGGTTCATGCGTTGAGATCCTCAGCAAGAACAACACTATAGGATTTGCAATCTTTGTCCAACAGCTGGGGAAGTCCAAGTTAGCAATCGTCCTTGACCGAGTCAGGACTGCAGTCATTTGAGGCGTAAGCCGAGTCTGCAAACAAGTTGCGTCTCTCCACACGAAATCTGTGGATCCTGCATGATCCCCGAAGCCTAACTGCACACCGTCGACTGTTAATCGGGAACCAGTCCAACTGTTCGGCCTCGGTTTTGCTACTTAGTGCTACACCAACACCAGCCAAACCTGCCACAGCTGCTTCTTTGTCACCAGATAGTCGTAGGTGAACTATGGCTCCGTGGTCAGTGGGAGATATCAACTGAATCACAATACTGGGATCTTGCAAGCGCGTTTCGAAAAAAACAGTAAATATCGATGGCGAAGGATTCCAAGCTGCGCGCAAAACTAGCCTGCTGCCCGATCTGCTTCGCTGTACGTACACTGAAGCATGCCAGATGAAACGAGAACCGAGGCCGAAGGAGGGCCACTGGACGAACTCTGAGGGCGTCGACGAAAGCATCGGGAATCGAATCATGGAAACAGAAATCAGCTAGTACCTGATAACAGAGCTTGGTAACAACTGGACAGGTGGCGTGTGAACATGTGAATAGCAGTTCCAAATGGATACCTATGATACTGGTGTTATTGCTTGGCTTCAACAGACGGCGGTATATGTGATTAAGATTACACTGTATTTCCTATATCCACGTGAGTCCATCACCCAACCGTCGGTAGCGCCCACGGCAAACACCCAGTATTTTTAGCTTTCGTGGTACGGAAGGTTGCGCAGACCCTTGACATTCCTATTTGCCTAGAGTTGTTGCTTCGCAAATACTGCGATTTCATGCTTCAACCAAGTTTACAAGGCTTGGCTGATATGTTGGACTTCAGAGCGCACGCAACAATTGGCTAGGCAAAAATTCACAGTGCCCGGTACGACATACCGAAGTGTTGGTTGCCAACTTTTAAGGCTATCTTAAACTACTTCGAAGCACTATCGTTCATGTCATGAGCTCATCCAATTTACGTTCTCGGGGAAGTGATACACATGCAGAGTGATCTCTGCACATACATGCAGGCGTGCTGCGGTGTCATCTTAGCGATTCTGCACGCTCATTAGCAAGTTAGTTTGTACCCATGAATTCGACTCCAGTCAATGTCGTGCCGGAAAATTGGTGGCGGTTCCAGAGGATATATATATATATATATATATATATATATATATATATATATATATATATATATATGCAACGGTCTGCGAATAGACATAGAGCCATCAGAAACCATGGGACTCAAAAGAAGGTACAGAAATAGTAAAAGAAAACACAACACATCAAAGTCCATGGTTTCGTCAGAAGGCGAGATACTATCCGGTTGCCCAAGCAGAAGTAGGGAGTTGTCTTAGAGGACACCACCCCGAGCCTTTGGCTAAATAACCTGCCCGTAAGGCAGCGAGGTGAATTCAGGGAATCGGGCCCATTGGAGTCGGTGACTGAATATTCAGTTCATACGTCTTTCGTTTGGTCGGTTATCAAACAAGGGCCCCGTCCTCCCCATGATATCAGCACATTTGATGGAGTACAATGCCCACCGAGGTGGAGCAACGGGAAGTCACTTTACTTAGTGGCGAATCACATCTGCCACGTCACAGTGTTGTTAAACAGATATTTGTGGCTATTTGTAGTTAGAACGCTTACCAGGCGAAGACCCGCTGCCGCCGAGCACTTCTCTGAAACGGGTTAAACTCGAATCACCCAGCTCTCACCCAGAGGTGGTCGTACGGCAAACCGGTCGATAACAGTGAATATGTTACATAGGCTTAGATATGTACTACGAATGCCCGATCACCGCTTGTGAGGAGGGTCTTGTTTTTTTTGCGAGGCTCCAGATGCCCAACAGTTTCCTTGGTAGCTGGAGATGAAGTCACTGATGACAAAACTGGGTGATTTTGATTCACCCCCACCTTCCAGATTTGAATCTTCACGACCCACCTTGTTGTTGACTCGAGATGTTACAGGACATTACTCCCAATCAGGATCGGTGGCGCGTTTCTTGTCATTCCTTAGTCGGACCGATTGTTTGCAGTGTGGTGCTGAGTTATCTGCGGTGTAATGGCTGATTGTGACGCAGAACAGTGAACATCGCAAGGAAGCTGTCTCGCCGGTGCCGTCTTATCTTTACACCTTAGCTAGCTGTTTCTGACTGTATATTGTTGATAAGTTGTTGACGCCTTGACACTGGAGTTGGCCTAAGGCGTTTTACGCTAAGTCTCCGTTCGCTGCCGCTCATTACCGTTCCATCCACAGGTCATTGCAGTTGTGCAGAAGCGAAGCATCAGCTCAAACAATTGATGTGCTGTTTTTGTCGTTGTTTTTTCTGGTGTACACACACACACTCCAAAGTGAAGTTATCAGGACCCCTTTTTCTTGTAGTCCATTTTCCACACGGAATTTCATTTCATTCCTATTCATCTGCTTTTTTGACACACCCCCGTTGTATGGCATCGGGCGTGAATATCGGTATCTAAATTTTGCGAGCAATCATGAAAATGCAACAATTTCTTAATTTTTTCCTGTACAACATATTCGCATTGTCGCACCGTGCGAAGCGAGCGCTTATTTCTTTTGCCCTTGTCTCACAGTACGTTCCCGCCGAGCTTATCCCTGTATATCAACAGAAAATCCTTCCTCTGGCTGACGTCATTTTGCCCAATCAATTTGAAGCAGAGTTAGTCCATGTTTTTCTCATTATCGTTTCTTATTGGTTGTTTTACTTCTACATAGTATGGCCTCATTTCACGGGTTTTGATATACAATGCTAAGAGGCTCGTATGAATCTGTGAATTCATCGTTTAACAGGTCTCTGTTTCATTTGCATTTGAGCACCGGTAACTCTATTTAGCTGTACTCAGTTGGCTTATCTGACCTTCTGATTGATTCCGAGCTCTGGAACTCCAATCCACCTTCCGCTTGGGTTATGTTTTACTTCCTAGACGACCTCGACTTAAATCACGGGACCTGCAGTTGGTTCACCTATTTAACTGCTATTTGCTTGTCCCCACTGTTATTAATTGGACAAATTACTGTTTTCTAAGCAGTTCTGTCCATTTATATACTACGACATCAATATGATAAAGCGCCTATTTAAGTCCTTAACTGGGAAACACACATAAACTGATGTTGCTGCCCAACTCCATGCATCACTTGGCCGCCGATATCATCATCTCTTCTGGTAGTGACTACTCCGCATACACAAACCTATTTTATTGCACTTACCGCTTCAAAAAATGTAAATTGTTGGCAGTTACTCAGTATTTCACTCGCCATTTTTTTCGTACCCATGCTCCCGGTTTTGTTTGGATAAATCCATCACGACGAGACTGGACCTTAACGCTGGGCAATAGTTTGGGCGCCTCACCTATTCATTGGGCTATGCTGGATGGTGCTTTTGCACCTTCAGAGTCACTCATACCAGATTAGTCAATGGTTAGAGGCTTGACAAGCTCAGTCTCCTGGCCCTCCATCTTGGGTGTTGGAGTGCCGGTGGTTCTTTACTCCATGAAACAGGCTCTCTGTAGTTCAGTGTCAAAACCCCGCTGCCTTGCAGTCAGGTTTTTGAACCAAAGGCTTTGGTTGAGAACCCTAATTATTTTTCTATCTAGGCCCGGACAGCCTGGCAGTGTCCTGCCCACGCAGTACAACACGATGACTTTTCCTTCAAATAATCCTGATGCTCTGCCAACCGCAGAGAATAATAAAAGGCGCCCTATCTGCTGCACCAAGCAGGGGTTTAAATACTACTGCCCAAGACTTCCCGTCTTCTTCTTCCTTCGCGTTTTTTCATCCTTATCTTCCTATTCCAACTTCAATTTTATCCCTCTTGTTTTCAATCCCCTAATGATTGACTCCCCCTCATCTTTGTTTCGTTATCGTTTATCTTCTGATTTCGGCTCACATACAACCGCAGGGCGTCGCTCTGGTCTAGTCGGTAAGTTCATTTCCAGCCAAATGGGCAACGTCAGTTCATCTTCTTTTATTTAGGGTCCTCAGTCCTCCCTAAAACTGCCATGCCTCAACATGTGCACTTTGCTGCAGCTTGGCCAACAGGCAGCCTTTGCCCGAACACTGGAGACCCTATCGATCAATATCTGCTGCTTGTCAGAAACTCGATCGCATAAATCAAGTTCTGTGATTACCCTGCGATCTCCAACGGGCGATATCGGCGGTTTTTTCATTGTTTTTGTCCGGAGATAAAGCGGCTTTAAATACCGGTCAAGCCGGTGTGGACATTGCTCTTCGCCACGGGCTGAATATGCCTTGATAGATTGGATCCCAATGGATAGCCGGATGTGCACTGTCAGATTGGCTGGCTCGTTCAAAACATAGTAACTGCTTGGGGACCAACGGTGTTTTTTGTCTTTGCAACTTATGCGCCTGCAAATTTTAGCGCTGACTGCGTGAAAGACGACTTCTATCGCCAATTGAACGCGCTACTTCGCGTCGGAAAAAGCACTGATACTGTGGTACTTGCTGGTGATTTAAGCACCCCAATCGAAATCTTTCCACTGATGAACTTCATCTGGGTGATCAACAAGGTGTAGGCTCTCGTAATGAGAACGATGCGCGGTTGCTACACATGTGTACAGATGCTCGTCTCTTTTTTGCGTCCAATAACTTCTGACGCAGCACTCACCAGAGACTGACATGGCGCCCACTAACCATGGATGCAAATCTATCACATTACGATCGGTTACCGCTACAGAGGATGCGTACCAAACTGTCGATCGATTTGGAGCAGGAGCGTTGACTGTCCACGCGTTTGTTTGCGCTGACTTTTCGGGTGCGTTTTGATGGACTTCCGCAACGGTGCTGTGCACGCATAGTTATTTGCCAACTGGCGATCGCAGATGTTTTGTATGCGTATCAAGGTACACTGGTATCTAACTTGCGTAAACGCACACTAAACATAGTTAAAGACCACTGGTCGCATATCTGTCAGACGTTATTAGCATCAGGCACGTCTTCATGTGGCAAGTTAAATCGCTAAACTAGATATTGGGTCTTTATGCAGTCTCTTGAACTTCTGGATGCTCGCCGATGTGTTCCGGCTGCAAGCGAATAAAACGAGACTCGCAAAGATCTCGTGGTGAAACTGCATGCTAGTCTGAAAAGGAACCGCGAATCCTGATGGTCTCATCGTGCGTCAGAGAGGAAAGTGAACGCCGCCCTTGGTAACCATCGGGTTATTCCATCTGAAATGAGAAAAGAGCAGCAAGAGATCTGGTGTTAGTGACCCTATTTATGACGTGAGTAAACAGCCTATCCACAAGTTGTCACAACGCTTGAACCGTTGGGCTGAGCACTTTAAAAGCAATTTCATCGGTCGGAATACTCAGATTCCTCGTCGGCCACTGATCGTCCTGCTCCCTGGGCTGTCCCTTTGGATACACCCTTTCGCTCAGAAGTCGAACGTGAGGTCGGATTGCTGAAGGTGAATAAGACCGCAGGATCAGATGATCTTCCTCAAGCCCTCTTCAAATTTCGCACCCTGCTCTTGTGGATGATTTACACGAGCTACTAGCCAAACTGTGGGATAGGGAGATTGTCCCGACAGATTGGAGCCACTCATTTATAGTCGCAATTTTCAAGGGATACTCACGATCGGAAGGCGGCAGCCATATAGGTATCTGTCTACTCTCTATCCCTACCAGATTGTCTGCCTCTGTCATCCTTTACAAACTGACTGGCACTCGTGAAAGCCGACTTGATGAAGAGCAAGCCGGGTTTCGTCGAGGTCGAGACTGCATCGACTATATTTTCACCTTGCGTCAGTTCTTGGAGCCCCGTCACATATATTCATTCATCACCATCGTCAACAACAGTAGCACATCTGCCATTTGAACTCATGCGTCACTGCCATACAACCATGATGACCTGTGGAATAAAGCATACTAGCAGAGACAGAAGTGGATATTACCTGAAAACATTATTGCCCTAAGCAAACATGCAATGTTAAGGCGCCTACACCTTGTGATAACAACATAATGTCACAAACAGCTAGCTGTCGTGCAAAGATAAGGCGACATCAGCGAAACAGCTTTCTTGCGGCTTTCACTGCCCCGTGTCACAATCAGCCATTCATCTACAGATAACTCAACACCAAACACAATTTAAACAAACAATCCGACTAGGAGACGGCAGCAGACACGCCACTGTTTTCGACTGCGATCCATGTCCTGTAATCTTTCGAGCCTATCAAAATGCGAGTCACATGGACTCCAGCCAGGAGGGCGAGATGTAGCAACGGCACTCAGTTAGGTCGTCAGTGACTTCATTTCCCGCTGCCAAGTCAACTTCTGTTCACCTCGAGCCTTGCGCCACTCTACACCTAGCAAAACACGCCAAGGCCCTCCTAGGTAAGCGGTAACCAGGTATGCGTAGTACGTGCTCAAGCCAACGCAACATATCAAGTGCTACCTGTTGCTCTAAGGAAATACTCATAAAATATCCCGAGAGTAGACATCAGAACAAATGTTAGCGAACAAGCCCGTTTTCAGTGGTTCCTCATCAGGCTAATACACCACAAATGAATGACATGACATCAGATAAGGGTACAGGTTTAGAACCCAGATGGTCTGAGTGACCAAGCTAGGTGATTGGCCCCACGATGGTCGACAGTGTGTTTGTGTGTGCGTGTGTGTGTGTGTGGCGTTTCCACACTATGTGTCCTTGTTACAGGGGACAAGTGTAGAGTTAGTGGCTGGACAATCATCTGTTGCCGATAGGCGTCCGGTGGGTGTTGGCTGCAGATGGTTCTACTCCTGTGGCACTTCGGTTGCTGTCAATTAAGCTGGGAATTAACAGGAAGTTTAATGATGTTGGTCGGAATGAGAGTAGAAGAAACAGTTGGTAAAGGAAGTAGGATGGCGCCAACAGTAATATCTTTTCGCTTATCCGGCGGGTTGTATGCAAGAGGTAAAGCGACCCTTGATGAGTTCCGCGACGGCCGATGCATGATGTAGTTAGGGTTTGGGAAAATTGTCATGGTTTTATGTGCTGTGATACTGCCTGGCGCTCAGACCTAGGCAAGACGACGATTAGGGTCCTTACCGAAAGCCTTTGGCTCGAAACCCTGTTTACAAAGCAGCAGGGAGATGGCGATGATATACGTTTACAGAAATGGACGCCATCCTATTTAAAACCCCTAACTTGGAAGACAGTGAGAGAATCCAAAACAGCGCGTGTGCACTGCTACACAATAGGGAGCGCCGTATGGCTCGTTGGGAGAAACACTTTCAAACTCAGTTCAGCTGGTTCCCTGTTCCTATGCTGATGATATCGTCTTGCTGGGTGACGATCCACAGGTCGTCCAACTTGCATTAAACCGCTTGACGATTGAAGCATCAAAGTACGGTATGTGCTTTTCGCCATCCAAATGCAAGGCTCTCCTTCAAGACTGGCAGGTGCCTCTGCCTGCACTCACGCTTGCTGGTGAGACACTGGAGGTTGTGGAGAGCTTTGTCTACTTGGGAAGTTGCATCACTGCTGGCGGGGCTGTTGGAGACGAGATTTCGATGCGCATCTCGAAAGCACGCCTCGCTTTTTCTAGGCTGAGGCATTTGTGGCGTCGCCACGATATTCGTCTCTCCATCAAAGGGCGGGTCTATTGTGCAACTGTTCATGCTGTACTGTTGTACGGATGCGAGACCTGGCCCATTCGTAAAGATGACTTGCGCAGGCTATCTGTCTTCGAGCACCGCTGTCTGCGGTCCATTGCCCGTGTGTGGTGGCAGCACCACGTAAGCAATGTGGAAGTTAGACAGCGTGTCTTGGGACGTGGAAGCCACTCGCTCGAGGAGATCGTCTCACTGCATCAACTGCGGTGGTTGGGACACGTATTGCGCATGCCTGTCCAGCGTTACCCCCGTCGTGCGTTATTTGCACTTGCTGGACAGGGCTGGAAGAGACGGTCTGGTGGACAGCCTACAACATGGAGAAGCCGCATGAAAAAGTTGACGAAACAATTGGCCTCGGCCGGTTGTTGTCGACTACCTGGTTGGGGTCCGAGAGATGAGGATACTTGCTGGTTGAAAACCTTGGAAGTTATGGCTCAAGATCGATGTCAATGGCGGACGTGTGCATCAGTGTGTTGCGGTGTCCCTTCCTCCTCCCCCTCAAAAAGAACAAACTGAAAAAAATTTCAAAAACTGTGAGTGGTAAACTTGACAAAAAAAGCATTTCCTGTTGCTCTTTTCTTATTATTCATATTGTTTTCCTATTCAGCCATGATTCCGATGGCACAATATCTGTACCACAGATTGTGTATAATATATATATATATATATATATATATATATATATATATATATATATATATATATATATATATATATATATACCTCTTCCTACTCAGGTGATGCAGGTGATGCTGTTAGTGATGCCTTTGATTCGGTTGATCCATGTGCCTTTTGAGACCATCAACTCAACAAAGGTGTGCCCCAGAAATATGTAAACGTTATCGGAGTGTTATACACGCGCATAACTTGTGCAGTCTAGGCTTACGGCAAACTGTCGCCGCCTTTCTATTTCTCCAGTGGTGCGAGTCAAGGATGCCAGCTGTCCGCCTTCCTCTTCGACTTCACCATTCAAAATTTCATGGGGATCGCGTTCGCAGGACACGATTTGGAAGGTGCGAAGCTTATCCCAGGGGAACTACTTTTTGAGTTGAAATATGCTGACGATGTTACCCTCGTCTGTGACAGCTCCCACTCGTGATAATTGACAGGGGGCAGATTAACACTCTCTGTCAGCCGTTTCGTAGTGCGAAGATCTGCAAGATTAATACAGACCGTCTCCTGCGCTGACCCTTGGTTGGGATCAGTTGGAAGTCTTTCGGAAATTCAATTACCTATAAAGTTGTATCAGCGCTTTTGCAATTGTAGACGAAATCACAAACCGTATTGCGAAATTTCGAGGCGCTTTTGCTAACCTTCGCCACCTATAGCGCCGTGGCGACATCACTGTCTCTCTCTGAAGGGTAGAGTGTACAATGCAGCCCTGCGTTCTGCCTTACTGTACGGTTGTGAAATATGACCCATTAGATCAGCGGACATAGAGAGACTAGTTACGTTCGACCACCGGTGCCTTCGCAGTTTTGGCTCACATCTGGTGAGAACACTGTTTGAGCAACGAGCGTGTTCGACGCCTTGTTAATGACACAGGAAAAGTGAGTGAACCGCTCAGCACCGTTATTTCACACACGAGGCTCCGATGACTCGGCCCAGTGTTGCGCATGCCAGCCCACCGACTCCCGCGACGTGCGTTGTTTACGCGCCGGGGGTGTGGGTGGGGAAAGAGGAGGGGTGGTCAAGTGATGATTTGTTCGCGAGCAATGAAGGCTCTTACTTCGAAGTTGGCCTCGTTGGGTTGGGGTCCGAAGGACGATGAACACGTTTGGCTGAATGCACTTGCTGACATGGCTAGAATCCAACTCCAATAATATTTTGCTGTGAGTTTCTTTGTCCTTCTCCCTCCTGTTTACCCCCCTGCAAGCACGACCTCATTTCCTGGTATACTATAAATTTTTGCATAATATAATTTTTTGCGGCCGATTTCTACCAGTCACTATTTCCTGGCGATGTCCATCCTTTACTGGTGACGCAGTGGATGTGTGTCGTTTGCTGGTTTTTTCTCTCTCTCTTATTGCGGCGCAGTAGCTGAGCTTACTGGACCTCGTAAGAACCGAGTCACTGAGAGCCAGCCCGGTTTCCTTTCTCATCGTGGTTGCATCGACCACACATAGAGCATAGACACACTTACAACCGACTATGTGAGTTTTTTTGACTTGAATCTTGCCTTCGACTTTGTTGGCCGCATTAGCCTGTGGCATTGTCTATCCGTGAGGAACGTGCCAGCTAAATTCCTCTCTATTCTGAAGTCTCAATCACGACTCCCGAGGCTTGGTAAGGTTCTACGAGTAGCTATCTGCTGTGTTCCCCATGACAAGTGGGGTTCCTCAGGATTGTCCTAAATCGAATTTTCTCTTCAGGTATGTGGTCGTAATAATGATACATAACTTTGTTCTTCCAGACACTTCCGGAGTGGACTTTTTTCTATGCGCAAGGGGTTGTAGCTTGACCTGACCGAGACGCCACCGGTTCTACCTATCAGCGTACAGCCACTGGAAGTGGTGGATCGTTTCACATATCTTGGTAGCTGTGTCACCACTTTTGGTCACATCAATGAGGAAGTTTGCGTATCAGCTGGGCCCATGTGGCTTTCTAGTGGCCCCACCATCTGAAGAGACGGTGGGATATCATCCTATCGCCAAAAGCTAAAGTTTATAACGCTGCGATAAGACCGGTGTTACTGTATGGTTCAGAGATATGACCAGTTCGCAATGAAGCCGTTAGTCGCTTTGCCTTAGTTGACCACCGGAACTCACGGACTATTTCTTACATTTTGCGGGAACACCGGATTAGCAATGCTGAGATCCGACAGTTGGTTTTTCTAATAAGCCTTCTGGTGCCTCACTGGACGGTTCGCTGAATCCTAACGGCCTACTTTGGCTGGGTCATGTCCTTTGTATACCAGTCTATCGGTTTCCTCGGGGTGCACGTCTACGCCGGGGCTGCACAAGGTAATGCGAAATCGCGAGGTGACCATTTGTTGATATGGCACAGTGGTACGAAGAAACCAACTGAGATACTTGGTCTGGCTAATACAAGCCGTCTTCGTGATGCAGTCGCTCAGCCGGTGTCGTCCTTTTATTAGGTTTTTTGCATCTATCCACTTGTGTTTATTTCATCACGATTAGTTACCTGCTTACCTTTTCTTTGTATTCTATTTGCATTTAACCTCATTTTCTTGCCGTTGTTCTTGTTATTGCAGCGAAGTGTCGGGGTAACTGAATCCCCGCCACTTCGGTGCCTAGACCATAGCTTATAACTGAACTGAATGTCGAACCAGGCAGCCCGTGGCCGTTGATGTGCCGACCCACTATATTTATGCGGTTGACAGTGATCGCAACCGCATCATCAAATGGGTCAAAACTGCCCCTGCCCAAACCTCTATACTATTGGCCTCAGGCAGGTCACCAGGGAACGTTGCGTTTCTACCCTGGTGCTGGGTTTCCCTCTGTCCACTGACCTGATGATCAGACTATTGAATCATAGATGTGACGTGCGTCGGATGAAGTACTCAAAACGTGCAACCCAGAAAACCCTTCTTAATTCTGCCGATAGTTTTGCTTTGTTTTTCGTTCTTTACATATTCCTTCTTCCATGTCTAATGCATCAACGACCAAACTAGGTTGGCTTTTGAACTAAAGGTCTTTCAATTGAATACCGTGTTGTGAGAGCAAGTAGAAATCCGAATCTGTGCAGTTTCAAACTATGGTCGAAAACGTTAAAGTTTCACCTTTTCGCAGAATATCGTACGGATCTCTGACTCACGGTAACACAGGTCTCTCAAATTTGAGATGTCATTATCAGTTGGTCCTCGTTTCGTTAATGTCATAGTGGGGAGATGTAACTGCAGAAATCTTTTGATGCACTGCCCAGAAACTGCACTTGAGCGCCCAAAACACACACAAATATGCAGGCCGACGTGATACTTGGGTTATACCGATTAGACATCGTAAAAATCTTTTCGCATTAATCAAGTGAACAGTGGTATATTACTACCCGACTTGAGAAATTGGAAAAAGCGAATATCCAGCAGCTGAATGTGTGGCACCTACTTTTTATCGTACACCCGGAACCTTTAAATACTTGCTAACTCTTTTCCATTTCGTTGTACATACATCGTCCGCATTGTCGATAACATAAACACTCGTGCGGATTGATTCTTATAGGAAAATGTTCATGGGTTGAAGGGAAGAAAGACATCAGCAATACACTGGAGCGCCGTGTCAACACCTCTCAGTCACGTAGTCAACACCAGTCGCGTGCTGACTAGGAATACTGAGAACTCGACTGCACGTACGCAGATTCGAACCGATGACCTTTACGTGGCAGACATCTCATCCTTTGGTGAAATGGCAATCATCGCACTGCGCATCTCTTTCAGTCGCATGCCGACCATTATCACTACTCATCAATCTAGATTTCCGGTATACCTGTCTCATCAAGCCACATGATACCCACCTGACAAGAGGCTGCCATGTGTCCTTATTAATCACACTAACTTGGACTGTGAGTGATCCGTTGCAAGATTTCTTTCTAAAGAACCTAATTTGGACTATACTTTTGTCTGCTGCTCATTTGTATTTTTCTCGAAATCTACGAAGCTCCAAGCACACTTTGTGAAACAACCGACGAACTGAGGATCTTTTTACCGCTAACCCATCTCAGGTAGGATGTAAACTAAACGAAAGATCCGTTATTCCCCTGGCGTGGGACATTCTAACGGCAAATAAACTAGTTCAATCAGAACGCCGATTACACCTTCGGAGTTGATCCCAGGACAACTTGGTGTCTTATCATGATTACTTCAGTACTATGGCAAAGCAACCTGATCACAGACGGTCCTTATTAAATCGAACGATAATGGTGAAGGAGAAATGATTCTTTGCTTTAAACTCTCCCGGTTTCGATTTGCGATGCATCATTACTTGCCCTGGTCTAGGCAGTCTTTTGTGTCTTCTACATAGCCATCATATCTCTCGTCATCTGTGAGATGAAGTGCAAATATGTGCAGCAGCGAACTAATTAAGCTTTTGTTGCCGGGGATATTGGGTTCTGCAGGACATCCGGTACCGTAAAATAGGGTAACTTTCGGCCCACATGCAAAACGTGTAAAACACATTACACTAACTTTTATTATTCTGTGCGCGGTAAAATTGCTTTCATGCATTGCAAATGCATTTTTCATTAACTCAGAATCATTTTATGATGAAACTCAGACTTTGCATAAGAAAAGTAGCAAAATTTCTCTACAACTCCATCGAATTATGAGAAATCAAAATATTTTATTGCGAGTCATCAGCGATAGTGTTTGGTCAAATAATCGTTTATCCTTGTTCGGTTAGGCATTCGTATTGTTGTGATTGTTTCCGGTTATACGATATATTTGGCATTGTATGTGCAACGTTACATAAAAGCACAGGTTTCCGAAATAATCGTCGATTCGTGTTTTACAACACGTCAAAGAATCGGCCTCTATTAATCCTTCTGGTAGTGTATTCTATACGTTTACGATTTTTCGTTCAATACAAAACTGATGTGATACCTTGTGCGTGCAGGGGACTCTGCCTTTGTAACGGTGTCCTTGGGTGTTACAGTGTTCCCGCAGGTGCAAGATTGGCCGCAGTATGGGAAGTGATTCAGGTGCAGTACTTGATAGGTATTAATAAGGTGTATTCTTACTCGGCGGTATTATAATGTGTAGAGTCCGAGCCTCAGCGTTTTTCATACAGAAGCTTTCGTAGACTGGGCATCATTCTAGTTGTGATGTGCTGTATTTTCTGCAGGTTTCCAGTTTCCCACTGGGTTATCGGAGGGTAAGCTGAGGCGCCGTATTTATTGATATCTCTGATGAACGAGGTGAATAGGTGAGGGACGGTTTTTTTGGACCATGTGTTGAATCTGCGTCGTAATGCTCAGAGCATACGAAGTCCCTCACGGTACAATTTCTCTGTATTTTCTCGTGATCTCATATCATTTCGCAAGAACACTCCAAAGTCTCTGACAGATGCGTTGGAGTGTAGGAACTGGCCGCCCAAATTGTATGATCGAGTGGTTGGACTTCTGGTGATACTGATGAAGTCCGACTTGCTTGCGTTAAGAGGGAGTTGCATTTCAGTGAACCACGTTGACAGTCGATCTAAGTCATGCCGGTTCTCAATGATCCTCCAGCTTTTCAAATTATCTGAAAACAGGGCACATGGTGACTGGAGCTGTTGGGGGAGATCGTTGATATGAAGAAGAAATACTACTGGCCCAAGTACAGTTTCTTGAGGCACACCACTGGTGGATGGGAACCAGTCTGTCAGGTAGTCATTGACCTTTACTCTAAACCTTCGTCCCACAATAAACTCGTCTAACCACTGAAGTAGCATGCCACCAATTCCGTATGTCCTCAGTTTATGAAAGGGTACCTTGTGGTTCACTTTGTCAAACGCCTTACTAAAGTCGATGTACACCACGTCAACATCCATCTATTCATTGAGATCTCGTGCCCACTGATGGTTTACACACATCAAGTTGTTGTTGCAGGATCTCCTTTTCTTAAAGCCGTGTTTCGCTGGCGTCAATACGTACATCGATTCGAAGAACCACATCAGACGCTTTTTCACAAGGTTCTGAAGAACTTTGGATAATATCGAAGTCAAACAGATCAGTCTATATTTTCGGATTTTGGAGCCCCCGCCGTGTGTCTTGTATTACGACACGCAATCTTACTCGTGGCGTCGGTTGACTTGGAAGTCAGCGTTTGCCGCTACGGTCACTGGGACCCGTCACATAGTGAAGGGTTTCGGTTTGGCTCTCTCCCATCTCCTTAGTGCAAGGACCGGAGAGAACCACACCGAAACCCTCCAGATCGGTCTATAGTTCTCTATTTTACGCGTATCATCACCCTTAGGAAGCGGTCTCACTATCGAGCATTTCCAGTCGTTGGGGACAGATCCTTCAGAGATTGATTTATTGAATAGGTTTGTTACGGCTGGTGAGATGACATTCGATATTGACTTGAGTATTAGTGGTTGAAGTCCGTCTGGTCCGGGGGGTTTTGCACCATCGAGGTTGACGATTAGCTGATACACTTCGACTACATCACATTGTGGGATGTCGAACAAGACTGGCGTAACATATTCCTGTACTGGAACAGCCGCCGTTTTACTGGGAAATACGGCGAGGAAGTGCGTAGCCAAGGCGTCCGCGTGCTCCGCACTTGAAATGAGTGTCTGTCCGTTCAAGTTCTGTAAGACCGGTAGGTCGACCGCCGGTTTCAGTTGACGTTTCAAGTAGGCACCTATTCTTTTGGATGCATTTGTGGCCGAGGATGCTAGGTCCCCTTCGAACTGCCGGCGTTTCTTGATCTTTGCGGCGTTACATATCTTACGCAGTTTCTTGTACACCGTGTAATCTTCATCACGACCTGAGATGATGTATCTATCCCAAAGCTTGCGACGCCGTCGCGCTAACTCTCTGTATTTCGTATCAAGCTAATGTGGTTTGACAGTTCCGATTTTTGAATACTTCAGGGGAACGAACCGAGTACACAGCGAGTTAAGCTTCCCCTTCATTAATGACCGACAAGCCTCAAGCAACGTATCCTGTGGTAATGTCCAATGAGTCTGAGTTGCGGCTGGGTCGAACCCGTTGAAGTCCGTCTTCCAATAGTTGAATGTCGGCTTCCGTTGATTGTACTACGGTAACGGCAGTTCTAAGCTTGCCACACTGGAGCAGCGGTCATTATTCGCTAGAGGTTCGAGGACTCTGATCTCGTTCAGCTTCTGCTCACAGCTCGTAAACATTAGGTCCAGACAAGATGCCGAGTGCGGAGTTACGCGCGTCATTTGGATGACATGTTGCTTTGCTCCGATTTCAATAGTCATTTTTGCGAATTGAGCCTTAACCATGAGCCATGAGCGTGAAGAAGTCGAACGTCTGACCAAAATATCTTAGGTAAATTTAGATCCGCAGTCAGTAAGAATTGAGGGCAGCTTATGTTGTAGTCAATAGCAACACCGGTTTAATGGGCTACGGTAGATAACAGTCAGTATTAGTTCCGCGCGTCTGAAGCGGATTGTGCACCATGGTTGGTGGCGGAGGTTGTGCTCGATGCGATGGGTGATGATAAGTTTGCCAGATGGTGGTGGTTTGATGTATAACACCACCGTGAGCCTTTTGATTTTCAATTACATGGGAAGCAAGAGTATCCTGTCAACGTAACTTCGAGTGCAAGACCTCGGATTTCACGCATGTCTCTGCAAGTCCTATAACCTCCAGCTAGTTCGGGAAAGGGAAGCTGCACAGGTCGTCGTGTTTGTTCATTAGGCTACACGCGTTAATGTATGTGACACGGAGGTCTTGGAAGTTACTGCGGACGTGCCTGGATGTTGAGCAACCGTTTGATACGGGTTCGTACACCCTCGTGCATCCTCTGCTGCGCTCCCGGAAACAATAACTCAGCGGAGAGATATCATAGCTTGACTAGTCTGAAAAAGTACATGTCGGCTTTCACGAAACCAGAACTAAAACTGTTCTAGTTTGAATCTTGATATGCACCAGATTTCAGAACAGCCATGAAAGTCGACGCCCGATAACAAAGCGTATCGACATTGCATTTCACCGGCGTAAGCGTGTGTTCAATCAGAATACCAAGATGTTGAGATACATCCTTTTATTTATTTCCGTCACGTTGCCTCTGTTTCTCTTTCTCGTGAAACCGGGATAGTTTGCTGCATCTGGATCGCATTGTTTGTTGCGCTTTTACTACCTACTCGCATCGACCACACGTGGTTTTCTGCACCTGTGAACTTTGTACACTGTGCTCCATCATACAGTTGGGTTGGTGAACAAGCGTTATCCAGCGTACTAGCCCTTCGTTTGCGAATCGGCACCGCAACTTAAGGATTTAACAGTGTGCAAACGGATCTTTGATCGTTTTATACCAGCAGGGCGTCATTTCGATTGTTGGTCTGCCCACTGAGGTTGACGGTTCAGTTGAATACGTTCCGCCAACAGTCGAGTTGACATTGCCACTGAAGGGAATACTTTTTCGGTAGTTCTGTCACAAATTTCGCTACTAAACAAATCTACAAGGACTTCAACGGATCTGTCGACAATCCTGCACAGGGAATAGTATCACTTCGATCGATGAAGGAATGTTTAAAAAACAATTGATAAACTCATTGAGCCGTTCAAAACCCAACCAGCCAACTGAACCTATCGATATTTCGTATTATTTCTATCATCGTCAACAACAACAGTACATCAGCCGTTTGAACTGGTGCTCCGCTGCCGTACAACCACAACGACCTACTGAATGAATGATAATAATAATAATAACAGTAATAATAATAAGGGGGCGAGATTGTAGGCTTACCGGCAAACCTAGATGCCCTAAGCAAACATTCAGGGTCGATGTGCCTACACCTTGTCAACAACATACCGTCACAAACAGCTGTTTATCATGCAAAGGTAAGACAGCACCGGTGAGAGCTTCATTGCGATATTTAATGTTCCGTGTCATAATCCGTCGTTACCCCGCAGATAACTCAGCATCAGACACACCTTTTAACAATTACTCAGACTAGGGGACGGCAGCAGACGCACCACTGTTTTCGACTGCGAGCCATTTCTTGTAACACTTCGGGTCAAGCACAAGACGAGTCAACTGGGCTCCAGCCCGGAAGGTGAAACGGACCGACGGTGCCCAGTTTGGTCTTCATTGACTTCATTTCCCCATGCCAAGTCAATTTTTATCCATCTCGAGCCTTGCGCCACCCTGCATCTGGAAGGTAAAACAGGACTCTCCTCAGTAAACGGTGGTCGGGCATACGTAGAACGTGCCAAAGCCGACGCAAAATATTAATTGCTGTCTTTTACTCTAAGGAAATAGCTTGGTTATTACTATCTTGTACTTACTCGTAAACGTCATCGCTGCGGACACGCTGGTGTCATCCGACACCAGCAATGCTACGTAGACAGCGATTGTCAAAGACTTGAAAGCACCGCAGGTCCTCAGACCGAAGAGTCCAAGTCTCACTTCCATAGAGTATGACAGCTCTCACTGTGGCCTTGTAAACAGCCTTTCAGGTCGATAGCAACGCCTTACTGTCGCGAAAGATGTCGCAGGTACTGGCAGTACTGGCTTTTGCAATACGTGAACTGACTTCTATACTTATGCACCCATCATTGCTGATGTAGTTGCCAAGTTAATTGAATTTATCCACTTTTTGGAATCATTCGCTATAAAGATTCAAGTAATCATCAAATGACTGCTTTTCCTTCAACATCGCTCCGCACTTTTAAGGTGCAGTGCGCATGTCAAATGATGTGCTTGATTAAGCTAGGTTATTCAGGGTTGTTATCGCCGCCCCAACATCGTTAAATGGCAAGACGATATCATCCGCATAATCAAGACCGACTAGCTTGTCACAAGCGAGCACCTGAACACTTGTATTGTGATCGAAATGGTTTGGAATATTGGTTTCTCGGGAGGGTTGCTCATTTGTTGTGGAGTTCTCCGAGCTGGACAACTTGCTTGCAAACGTTTCGCCACCGTTCGAGGTGGCATCTTCAGTGCGATCAAATGAACAGGTGTTTTTCTTCTGCTCGTTTCGCTTCTGCCGTACTGCAGTGAGTTGCTAATCTATGGAACAATGTCTGCACACAGCTTATGTTGTGACATTTTGGGTGGTTGCTGTTGAAGTTCAAAATCTGACCTGCATGCGTGCTTTTTCTGTAAACTGATGTTTGCAATTCGCCGTCCATTGTTCTGGCTACTAACACATCCAGGAAAGAAAGTTTGTTTTCTTTCTCTGATTCTATGGTAAACTGTATGCCGTCCATAGCGTTGTTAAGCAGTTGTTGTGCAACCGATACTTGACTACGTTTGAGTATCACAAACGTATCATCGACGTAGCGAATCCAAAGTTTCGGATTAATCATTGGTAGTAGATCCTCTTGCAATTCTTACATGACGATCTCTGCGATGAGTCCGGATACGGGTGGTCCCATCGGTGCACCTTTCACTTGTTTATACATTTTTCCGTTGAACGCTTTGTAGTCCAACGGACTTGGCGACGAAACACAGAAACAAATCAGATACACAGTCGTCCCAGCCGTGACGCATTTAAGGCAATGCAACCCTCTATTCTGATAAGAGAAAGAAGCAATAGAACCTCTGAAATCAGACGAATCCATTGTTATCCTACCTGCTGATAAAGGACGGATGACAGTAAATATGCATAAAGCAGATTACACCGAGAAAGCGAAGCAGCTCCTGAACGATACTACAACCTACCAATGCATTGAGAATGACCCAACATCGCAACTATGCAACAGAATAAACAGAGTATTGGCGAGGCTTAAGCAGTCGAACGTAATATCGGAAGAGGAGCGGGAAAAAATGAGGGCTTAGGACTCTTCTGCCATCGTTCTTATGACACAATGTCTGTTAACAGACTGGAACACCGTCACCTATATTTTCAACCCACCGTTGTCATGTTCTTCGACTTCAAAAATGCCTTCGACTTGGTGGATAGATGTGCCCTTTTGGACTGTCTAGTCAGGAAACGGGTGCTTGAGAATTACATATATAATATCCGAGCGTTATACGCGCCTAATTTGGACAGAGTGAAGGTTTACGGCAAGCTGTCGCCACCCTACAGTATCTCCAGCGGTGTAAGACAATGATGCCTACTCTCATGGAGATTGTGTTTGCAGGGCATGATTTAGAATGTTTGTAGCTACTACCTGTGGAACGACTTTTGACTTGGAATATGCTGACGATATTGATCTATGACAGCTCACAAACGTGCATAGCGGTACTAGACGAAATAGCACTGGCTGTCAGCCGTTTCGGGCTATGCTTTGCACCCTTGAAGTGCAAAGGTTTTCTGCAAGATTGGCACGGACCGCCTACTGCACTGACCCCTGATGGGGATCAGCTAGAAGTCGTACAATAATTCATCTACCCATGAATTTGTATTTGTGACTGTGGTGTTGAAGAGGTCAGAAACCGTATAGAAAGACTAGATGCACTTTTGCTCACCTATGGTGCCGGCGCACATCACTCCTTGAAGGGCAGATTGTACAATGATGCCATACGTTCGACCCTACTGCACGGTTGTGAAACCTACCCAGTAGATTGGTAAAAATACACCGTCTAATTACGTTCGACCATTGGTGCCTTCGCGGTTTGGCTCACATTTGGTGGGAATACCGTGTGAGCAATGAGCGTGTTTGGCGCCTTGTTTATGGCACAGGGAGAGCAAGTGAACCGTTCAGCACCATTATATCGCGCACCAAGCTCCCACGGCCTGGCCTCGTGTTTCATATGTCAGCACACCGACTCTCGCATCATCTGTTGTTTGCACGCCGGGGGTGTGGATGGAATAAGAGGAGGAGGTGGCCAAGGGATGACCCAGTCCAGATGAATGAAAGCCCTTACTTCGAAGTTTGCATTGGTTTGAGCCTTATAGCTTCCTGGTTGGGGACCGAAGGACGATGGACACGTTCGGCTGGATATACTTTATGACATGGCTAGGAGCCGACCTCAGTGGTGTTCGTGCTGTGAGTTTCTTTGTCCTACCCCATCCTTCTTAGCCTCCCCCTCCAACCACGATCTCACTACTTAACCTTATGTGATTTCGCATGGTAACTTTTTTTGCTGCATAGTATGCGGTTGGTAGCATACTGGCATGATGACCATCCGTTACCGGTAGCTCAGCTGGCTTGCATCTGTTGTATTTCCCTTTTTATGTATTGCGGCACAGTAGCTGAGGTACTTCCCACCTTTAGCTAACATGTATAATGATGATGAATGATGGGTATGCACTGACGAAGTCACCTCGACTGATGATGAAATGTCTGCAACGAAATAGTTCTGCTAGGAGAACAAACCTAAACCTGAATAGACAACCCGAGTTACAGGTATTCTGCTTTGTTGCCACCAATGGAGCTGTTACACACAAAGCCTGAGGTGTAACCTGACCAGCAAACGCACACTAAATGATACATGGGCATCCACTGTGCTTGATTCTACCGCTGCTTACAAATAGCGAATGACCTCAGTGGCGTTTGTGTTGTGAGTTCCTTTGTCCCTCTCCCTCTCGATTAGCCTCCCCTTGCAACCACGATCTCATTTCCTAGCATTCTATAAATTTTGCATAATATAATTTCTTGCGGCACTATTCCTGCTGGAAGATTTTCCGAGCGATGCCCATCCGTTACTGGTGACTCAGCTGACCTTCATCGATTGGAGGTTTTTTCTTTTCACTTATGTATTGCTGCACACTGGCTGAGATGTTTACCATTCTTTGATAACGTGTATAATGATGAATGATGATTATGCTATCATTGAGCTGAAGTGACGAAATGATGATGGGGAAACAAATCTCCGGATCGTAATTTTTGGTGTCGTTTCTAACATTCTACGAAGCAAACTAAACAGGTTGCTCACACTTCAAGCATGCCCGGTGGTTCTTGCTGCAGCATGCGAACAGCCTTTACCAACATTTGTAGTCTTATTAACTAGCGCGATGAACTCTGTCGTTTCGTTGCATCTAGGCGGCCAGACGTAATGGGACTCGCAGCGACGTGGGTGAATTCTTAGGTGATAGCCCATGATTTCGAACTCACTGGTTTCTCATACTTCCGCTGCGACAGATCATCGACTTCCCGCGGTCGCATCTTGCTCTACATCCCATCCTCTTTATGTGGGAGAGTTGTAAGCGTCTACAGAAACGATAATGGTCCCTGTGAGCAGCTGTGGTGCTCAATCCACTTCAGACGCAGGGAGCTGCTCATGAATGCATTTTATCGCGTTCCCCTGAGCTATTGTTTGTGTTGGCTGCCCCATATCCGAAGCAACATGAGTCGTCCCCATTTTTTACTCATGGGTGATTTCAATTTTCCTCAAATACGCTGGTTTGAAATTGAACTCATGCTCGGACATTGCGAGGTCGAAACAAGTTCGTGAATCTAGTACTTGAAAATGATGCAGCACAACACATATCAGCCGGCTCGAATAACGCCGCGCTCGACTCCTTCGTGCATTGATTTGATGTTAACAAGCTGTGAACAACATTTGTATGACGTTCATGTCCTAGGTCCCTTAGCAGCAAGCGGTCACCCAATGCTTATTGCCAGTATGAATCTATACCATATTCCCGTCCGCTGGAGCCAGCTTACAACTACTGGAAAACTAACTTGGACAGTCTAACTCAAACCGCGAGCCAAGTAGATTGGCTTTATTTACAGGCTGCATCTGTGGAAGATAGTTGGACTATTATTAGAGAGAGAGAGAGAGAGAGAAAGAGTAACATTACTGTGTTCCCAGTTTGCACCATTGAAGTGTCGGAAAATTGGATAAGTCAAGCCGCATTGGTTCGTCATGGATTATGGTGAAATGACTCAGCTGTGACTCAAATTGTGGAACAAATTTTTCCTCTATAGCTCTTCTAACGATTACGAGGTGTATAAGACAACGAGCTATTTGCAATAGGGCAAACACGAGCTGGAACCAGCATTGCAACCAACAGCTTGCAACCGCCACAAAGACGGCTCCGAAAAGAATATCAGCACACAGGAAGTGGCAGGTGATCTGCCATTGCTAGAGAGCTTGGATAGACAGCCCCTGACCTACAGCATTGAGCTTACGTCCGCCTTGGTGACGCACTTCGCTTCTGCTTTTCCAAATGATCCTGTGTCCGTACCGAGTTCGACGTATACCACGCTTACCGAACTCGAGAGTCTGGTTTGCGATGTTGAACGGGCGCAACAACTACTCGCCAACATTAACGGCACCAGACCTGTTGGGCCTGACGGATTCCACCCACTGATTCTTACGTCCGTATCGACCATCATCTCACTTGCTGTGATTGACTTGTTCAAAAGATCACTATCCCAAAGTTCTCTGCCGAACGACTTGAAATGCTCAATAGTTAAGTCGATTCCAAAAGACGAGGACCACAGCAGTGGACAACTACAGGTGGATTTTTCTGACACCTACTCTGGCTAAAGTTGCTGAGAAGATCGTGAAGAAGAGTCTACTAAAGCTGCACTAATCAAACGTTCTATTGACGCCCACACAGCACGGTTTTATGCTAGGCCGCTCATGCATTACCACTTTGCTGGTGACGAGACATGAATGGTTGCAGGCAATGAATCAGGAGAAATCCGTCGACGTAAACTACATTGGTTTCAGTAAAGCATTCGACAGGATAAACCATGAGGTCTTCCTCCTCAGGCTGAGATTGTGCGGTGTTAGTGCATCGGTGGATCCAGCACTTTCTTATTGGGCGAAACTGGAGGGTACAGGTCGACGGCCATCTAACTAACTGGTACCCCTCTACTAGTGGAGTAGCCCGAGGCACTGTGCTTGGGCCCACTCGGTTCCAAATCCACATCATCATCGATCCACCTCAGCTTCCTCGGTCAGCGTATACCCTGTTTGGGGACGACCTGAAGATTTGGAAAAATTAACAGCCCAGATGACTGCAGCCTACTTCAACAAGACCTCGACTGGCTCTCTATGTGGTCTTCGGCATTCCGCCTCCTGGTCAACCTATGCAAATCGATATTCATGAGATTTGGGAAGAGTGACGATGACCGAATTTACACCAACCGCTACATCCCGCACTTTATGTGAAGGACCTAGGTATACTCTCGCGCTGCGATTTGAACTCCCTTGAAAACACGAACAGACTATATCATAACGGACTGCGCATGCTTCGAGTGCCCAAACGTAGCTTCTGTATTTGGTCTGAATAGGCCGCCACTCGCCTCTTCTCTTTTATCATGAGTGCAATACTAGCTTACCTGCCTTCTGCTCAATCACCCGAATCGAAGCGCAAATGATCGAACGGGTCCAACACGTCGCTATCAGGTTCAGTCCAAGTCTGCGCGGATTATCGTCCGAAGACTCTACACCTTGTCATATCGTCTGGTGCGAGTCGATCTCATCAGGTCTTACAGTGTATTATGTCTCGGTGACTTCCTCGTGTTGAGGCCGCTGCTTCATTCGTGAACGCAATGTAATACACGCGGACACTAGTACAGGCTTGTGTTGCCAGATACAAAACGATTACTCCACTCCCTTTGCATTGAATGCGAGTGCTAAATGTTCAGTACAGTCTGCCAGAGCATAATTCTGGCGGGATTAATTAATAAAACAGGATCGGAACGGGAAGAAAATACAGGCAACCTTTTTGTCTAGTTCCCCACTCACAGTTTATGCACTTTTTTGACAGTTTGCTTTATTAGGTGAGGGAAGGAGAATCGCCGAAGCACGCAGAGATACACGCCCGCCAGTGAGCCATGATTTACATGGTCGCCAACCAGCGTCACCGCATCTCTAAGATCCAAACCATGGAGTGGAAAACAACCGACCGAAGTTAACTGTTTTGTCAGCGTTTTCATACCGCTTCTCCAAGTTTTAGGCTGTCCATTACGCCGTCTCCTCCATTCCTGTCCAGCAGCCGCGAACAATGCACGACCCGGAAGACTGAAAGAGCATGTGCAATACGTGTTCAAATCACCACAGCGAGACGAGCTCCTGGGGTTAGTGGCTGCCGTCATCTAAGACACGCTGTCTAACTTCCACACTAGTTACATGGTATAGCCACCACACATGGGTACTGGATCGCAAACAACGGTGTTCGAAAAGAGACAGTTGGCGCAAGTCTACGGTGTGAACAAGACAGGTCTCGTAAACGGTACAGTGCGGACAGTGGCACTGGAAATACGCCCTTTGATGGAAGGACGGATGTCATGGCGGCTGCACAAGTGCTTCAACCTGAAGAAAGCGAGATAACATCTTGATGTAATTCGAAATCTTGTTTCCAACAGCCCAACCATCAATGACGCAACTCAGAGGAATGTCCACATTGCCTTGGCCGGCATTCGAAGCTGCATCCTTTGATAGACGCCGTAAGAAAGTACGGTCAGTATCATTTAACGGGGATCGTAGAGTGGGCACGGAGCTCGAGTGCAACGGGCGGGTTCCCGATAAATAGCAGATGTCGCACGATAGGTTCCGTAGTGTCCGAAGTTATGCTTTTTGACCGGTTTGTAACCAACTGCTTACGTAGAGGCGCACCATTCTTAGCGAGCATCTGGAGCGTCAAATAGAAACGGATGCACTGAGTTTATTCACATTCTGCTACGTGTATTTGTTAATGGGCCATAAGTGATGCTTCACGATTGTGTGCGGATCGAAACTAGAAGACAAACGCCTTTCGTAACAAGTTGGAAGCGGGCCAATAATTGGAGGTTTAAAAACAGGGGATAACTGTACTGTTGAGCCGGGATGATCAACGTGATAATGAGTAAGAGTGGTGATAAGAAGACCGGAATACCTGCGCTGTAGTCTCCTCATCGCTATCCATCCTGGTCGATGCAACAGCTGGGCCGACCTTGATTATCCTCTGCGATGACCATAGCATCAAGTAATTGTGTGAAGTTTATCATTATATTGCGGGAGCAGATTACTCTCAGGTTGCCCAAGCCTAGGCAGGAGAACGATGTGGGTTCTTAATCTGAGCCTTTGGTTCAGAAACCGTAAGACAGCGGGATTTGGCCACGGGGTTACAGAGAGTTCGTTTTATGAAGAAGGGCGCAATCCTCACTCCAACTTAATCTGGACAACCAGAAGACTGAGTTTGTCTTGCTTCCAACGACTGACCGATCTGGTATGGTTGGATGTGAAGGTTTAAACAGCACCACCCAGAACATCTCAATGGATTACTGAAGCACACGATCATCACACCACGGTAAGGTTCAGTCTCATTGTTTCCTTATCCCATATGTCGTGGTGTGCCTCGTTCTATCGTGCATGAAGTATTTATTTATTTATGACTCCTATGCTTATTGTTGTCTTCTAGCGGTCCATGGTATGTTGGCTCGATGAACACTAATTGTTCATTTCACTACCCTTCACTGCACTGCGTCATCTGCACCTTGTTGCATTTTAACCACATTGCCGTTTGTTTGCAGCGTGTCATTCCTTTCTTTTCTTTTTCCGTTAGGCTCCTCGCTGGTCTTTCGATCTCCGACGAGGAATCTGCTTTGGCGTGTATTCACCAGTTGCACTCGCGTTTCCGCGTGCCAACTGTAGTGATCAGCAGTTCGGAGGTTAGCATGTCAAATGGCTCCGATGTTAAAGCCTGCTCAGTCATTGGCTACGCGAGTCGATGTACCGAGCCAGGCCTTAAATGTGGAGACTTTGAGCCTTCTGTCTGCACGAATCATCTCTCAGTGGCTGGGATTGGTAAGTAGTGCTTTCCGCCATATGCCACGCTGCTACTTGCATCGATCGCATGCTCTCATAATCTTGCAATCCGTATCTTTCTGGTGGCTGACGGTTCCCTTTGTCTGAGGACACTTCCATTACGGTCCCACGGCTTCTAGTACTTTTCTGTTCGAAGTCAGATATCGTTGCAATTTCGGTCATTCCACTGTCTTCTCTCTCGTAAGTGGTTGCCAGTATGTGTTGTTTACGGTTTAGCATCCACTGCTGGCGCTACGGTGAAGTTGAGTTCGAGTCCTTTTCTCCGTTTCCACTCTAAACTTCCCAGTTTAAATTCGGCTGGTGAGACATTATATACAGGTATGTCGAAGGCCGACATTCCTATCTTGAACTGAATTATTTTATTCTGGAGAATGCATTTCAGAATGTCATGCATTCGAGTTTATCAATATTAGCTGCAACACCTAACACAGGCGGTTGAGTCGGAATTGCTTTATAGTCGTTCATCTGTGTACTACAATTCTTGTTGCATCGGGATGTTTGTTGATACTTCTGCACCTAAGCAGCCGCCATTTACTCATGTTAATCCATTTTCGGTGCACTGATATTCCATTGATAAAGGACAAAACTTCCATGACCACAGTCGTTCGAAGGTCGGGATGTGCAACGTTTTCTCGAGTATTAAGAGTACGTGAAGGAGACGACCGGCATGAAAGCTCGATTGGTGGACTCTGGCAGTCCTACAAACTCTTCGACGACAACACTGGACGCTATACTATGAAGTCATATCGAAAATCAACAAACTGATCATTGTCTACAACACATTGCTGCCGTACATGTTTAGACTTACACCTGGTATAGGAGCCTACTCATCTGTGCTTCACCGCAGTGACAAGTTAACTAGTTTCCTTGATAACTTGCCTCTGTCGGTTGGTTGAAGGGTCTTGGTCACCGAAATCTCTCCGGAGATAAACGTCGAATGACTTGTCCAGTTTATCTCCTAGTTATACGAGGGTTCTGTTACGATGGTGAACGGGGCGATTAATGAATTGAGGAGTGCGTGATCAGGTTGAAATATACGTTGATTCAACTGGCGCAATACTTCGCTGCGCTTTATATTTTAAGAAGGAGCCTGAAGGTATTTTAGTCAGGACTGTTGGGTATGGCTGCTCCTGCCTACTAATTTTCGCACACTTTCCTTCTTTTGGTTGCGAGGGTCCGGCCTCATGAATCAGAACAGAGTAACTAAAGTAATAGTACGATGTATACGTGAACGAGACATCGATGTTTTACCCAACTGATGCACGAGTGACAGTGTTTCTTAATGAGAAAGCTCCATAAAATTTTGGCATTTCATACGTTAACTGCAATAATAGACCAAACATTTCGACTAGCTTTTTAGTTGCCTTATCGTCTCAAGCCATCCGAGATGCTGTTGACCTTCATCTCGGCATCTGTTAGCGTCGTTACGAACCGGCGCTTCTGTAATGAAACATGGCGTCTAGGCCTGCCGGTGGCCACTGCCATGTAGTTTCTTCTACTGTTTTGCACCACCTGACAAAGAAAAGTTTCCTCTCAGCTTAACACTCACTGCTCATCATTCTAACCTTTAGAATTGACCAAGAGACGTCTTGTAGAAACAATCGGGCTACCAATCACATTGCCTTCAAACTGCTTACTCACATTATACGTAGGTGGTCAACCAGTCTTTCAACGGTTCGAAGCGCTGTATGTCAAACCGACTTCTGTCTTCATTCTCAGGCACCCTAACCATAGTTTCACACTCACTGCTTATTGACACAATGTCGGCTATTTCTTACTTGATCGTTTCCTCCCTATTCGAAGAGACACTGTGGGTGTTCATTCGTATGTCTTTGCAGCTGCGTCTTCCTCAAAAATCTCTGCTCTGTTACCTCCGTGATCGTATACAGGAAGCTGCCTTAACCTGTTACAGAAACTCAGTTTCTCCATATCAGCACTTTATCGTCATTACTCTTAAATTTTGCGTTCAAAGCAACTAGACGAGTTCTCATGATTGCCCACTCCAAATTTGTAGTATTACTATGTATTTGTTCGATGAACTTTGGGTGTATAGAACGATATTTCTATGTTGGAATCTGATTCGGTTACTGTGTAACCGCTTCTGCATTAACTGGCGCAGTGCTACTGTTACGGGATCCGCTTGGTTCGCCTCCATTTCGAACTGCCACTGCAAAGCCGTTAGGATTATTGAACCGCCCTAGCCATGGATTTCTCTGTATTTTGCTCGATTTTCTTTTCACGGAAAATGTACCTTCCATCGTTTTGGTGGCTTTATATATATATATATATATATATATATATATATATATATATATATATATATATATATATATATATATTCACAGTCTGTTAACAGACATTGTGCCATCAGAACCATGGTAGAAGAAAAAGGTAAAGAAGATGGGAACACTAATGCGATTAAAAAATATGGGAAACGATTTTTTTGGTTTTACACACGCCATTTTGTATTTTTTGTTTTGTGAGTTTTTGTGTGTATCAAAGGGATGATGAAATTGCGGAACAACATTGCCGCCACTGATGTCTGTTGCGGGCCATGACGTCCAATGTTTCCAACCACTGCAATTCAGCATCTCGTGGTCCCCAACCTGGAAGGCGGACTGGTCCGACTGCTGCCAAACTTGAGGTCGCCTTCTTCATACTCCTTCTCCACGTCATCGGCTGTCCACCGCGGCACTTTTTCCAGTCGCTCCCTGGGAGTGCAAATAGCGCTCGACGTGGAAGGCGATGGGCTGGCATGCGCAGAACATGCCCGAGCCAGCGCATGCGATGTCGGAGAATAACGTCTTGAAGACTTGGCCTATTCGCTCCAAGCACGCGGTCTCTCACCTCTGTGTTGCTTACGTGGTGTTGCCACCACACCCTAGCAATCCTTCGTAGACAACGATTATCAAAGACTGATAGCCGCTTCATATCTTCCGAGCGAATAGGCCAAGTTTCACAGCCGTACAAGAGTACTGCACGGACGGAAGCATTGTACACCCTGCCCTTGAGCTTGAGACTGACATCACGACGACGCCATAGATGTCTCAGTTTGATAAATGCAAGGCGGGCCTTTGCAATCCGTTGTGAGACTTCATCTCCAACACCTTCACCAGCCGTGATGCAACTCCCTAGGTAAGTGAAGCAAGGGACTTGCTCCAGAACATGTCCAGCAATGGTGAGCGCGGGTTCAGGCACTTGCCAATCCTGGAGCAGCGTTTTACATTTTCCCGGAGTGAAGCATAAGCCGTACTTCGACGCCTCCATCGCCAAGCGGTCCAGAGCGTTCTGGACGGATTGTGGGTCGTCCCCCAAGTCCGTGAGTCTGTCTCCAGGGAGAAGCTCAACACCGCAGTCCTGGACATCTTCCAGTGCTCTTTGGAGAACATCTTCGATGGCGAAATTGAAGAGGAAAGGTGAAATAGGGCAGCCTTGGCGAACACCGCTGGTCACAGCGAATGAAGAGGAGTGCGTGCCGTAAGCCCTAACTTTGCCCGACATGTGACTGTAAAGTACTTTCAGGATGGTTACAAACTTGTTGGGCACACCTTTCTTCAGTAAACAGTTCCACAACGCAGATCTATCTACTGAATCAAATGCCGCTCGGATGTCCAAAAACACTACGATTGTTGGCCGCCGGTGGATGTGACGAAGTTCGAGAACTTGCCGAAGCGTGAAGATTTGGTCGATGCAGCCGCGGGCTGGACGAAATCCGGCTTGTTCTTCTCGGGAAAACTCCTCTCTAGTCGTTGAAAGTCTGCCAAGTAGGACCGACACGAAGATTTTGGATGCGACAGAGATTAGGGAGATTCCGCGGTAGTTGCAGCAATCGGCGCGGGAACCCTTCTTGTGAATCGGGACAATGACCGATTCTCTTCATGAGCTCGGAACCTTCTCCTCAGTCCAAACTTTCGTGAACAGCGATAAGCTTTCGCTGATAAGTACACCCCCACCATCTTTGAATAGAGCTGGTGGTAGGTTGTCGGGACCCGAAGCTTTGTGGCGTTTCAAAGATTGGACTACATTTCGAATCTCTGCTTCATTTGGGGGGTGGGGGGGCTGTGGAGACAGGCCAGGCATCATACATTGGGGCTGGAGGTGTCACTTGTGGCTGTGTTGGGTGGTTGAATTGAAGAGCGAAATGATCTGCCCAGCGACCCAATCGTCTGTGAAGGTTGGTGATCTTCGTGCCGTCTGCCTCGCAAATCGTCTGGCTGATAGCATGGAAATTGCAACCAGTGGCCCTGATGATGTAAAACAGACGGCGGAAGTTGCCAGCTGATGCAGCGGCTTCCATCTCACCAGCTTGTTTTGACCACCAAGATTCACGATCAGAGCGAAGGCTTGCTTTCAGCTGTTGCGTAATAGACCGGCGGTGTTCGTTGTACTCTGCGCCAGCAGGCATCGCCCGTCGACGATCCAGCAATTCTGATGATCTTCCCGAGATCCAGCATTTGGGAGTGGAGCGAGTGAGGCCACAGCTGGACAAACCGGCCGATAACAAGGCTTGCTGGAGACTTGACCAGTGTTGATCAACATCCAGAGTGTGAGAGAGAGGGAGCTTTTCGCGAAGCTTTTGTTGATAACCTCTCTTCACCATTGGGTCCTCCAACTTGTAGGCGTTCAGTCGGGTGTGTTTTGACCTAGGCGAACCACCAAAACGCATGCAAACGGTCGCACACACCTGTGCATAATCGGTGTCGACGCATGTTGACCAAAATGATCGGCAGTGGCGTACACTGCCGCGCCACCTGCGACTTATAGCTATGTGGTCAATCTGTGACCAGCGCTGGGTTGATGATGGGGGGCGCCAAGTGGCGTACTGGCGTCCAGGATGACGAAAGCTGGTGCTGGAGAGGAATAGTTGATGATCAGCACAAAGACTGAACAGTCTCTCTCCATTGTCTGAGCAAACATCATCATATCCATGCGGTCCTCCGAGGTGGCGCTCACATGGCAGCAGACGACCGACACGCGCGTTGAAGTCACCTGCCAAAACAATGATGTCTGTTTTAGGAGCCCTTAGGAGCAGCTCATGAAGGTTCTGGTAGAACTGGTCTTTGACGATGTCTGAGCTACAGTCAGTGGGCGCGTAGGCAGAGATCACGAAGAGAGCACGCTTTTCGACTCGACGTCTGCTGACCTTACAAGAGCCATGGAGCCGTCATCGCACAAAGGCGACTATTGATCGGAATCCAATCACATCAAAGCAGTCACGGCTCTAGCACTGAGGGCGATTCCAACACCAGCTTGCCCAGATGCGGCAGACTCGGCGTCACCAGAGAGGCGGAGATGGAACCGGGTGCGTGGGTGGAGCGGTGACACCAGCTGGTAGACCGAGTTAGAGTCCTGGAGTCGTGTTTCAGTCAGGCAGCAGATATCAATTCCAAGGGTCGCTTGCGTGCGTGCAACTTCAGCTTGCTGACCGATCTGCAGTAATGTGCGTACGTTAAAAGCTGCAAGTTTGAACTGCGTTCCGGGTTGCAGGAGCGAAGATGGCGACTTTGGGACCGGCAACTCTCTGTTGAGTACTGTGTGGTTGAGTTGGCAGATGTCACGGGAACAGGTTCATCAGTGTAGGTGGGATTGATCGTTGTAGAGGAATCAGGTAAAAATGGGTGTGAATGGTACACGGCAAGGGTAGGTAAAATGGTGGCGTGTGCTTGTGCAGTTGGCATAGTGACATGAGTGAATAGCATAATAGCAGCAAGACAGCGGGTGAATGGTTGTGTTGTAAGTCCATGGTTCGTCAGTGGGCGAGATACTACCCGGTTGCCCAGGCCGAAGTATATATATATATATATATATATATATATATATATATATATATATATATATATATATATATAAATATACATATATATAATATATATATATATATATATATATATTATATATATGGTTGGCGGCATCCGGTTTTGGATTTACCTGTCACTGTAGTCAGCCACAGGACGTCTGCGCCTACAGAGAGACCATGGGTGGCTTGCGCTGCACCACTCACACATTCCATATCCAATGTAAACCCGAAGGAATAAGACCGGGAGGCATGTGGATGGGAACCAGTTTTCATCAACGGAGCCAACCCACATTCCTTCACAGCAAACACAAGCACGCTGTATCTGAGCAATCAAGTACACACACAATGCAGTGGCTGAACCGTGATCCGCTCCACACTGAGTGTATGGAACCACTCTTGGAGCCTAACACGGTCACATGGACCGTTCACCCCGTCCCATCCAGCAACGACCAACTGTCTCCTGGAGCCAGTATGGACGAGATAGTGGCTACTAGACAGGTAGGCACCTTGTCAACATTTGAATCAAGCGAAGCCACACCGTCGATGTCAAGCAATAGCCATTCACTTGAGACGACGATATCGAAGAAAATAAATCGAAATATGCATACAGATATGGTGACCACTCTTCAATGAATGAGCCTATGAAATAAATTGGCTACACAAATCCACGAAAGCTTCAATACGTCTTAAGAAAATGCCACAAACGCGAAAATGTCATCGACGTTAACTACAGTTAGCTTAAGCGACGTGTGCAAGTTTCTAGTAGATAGTTCAGGTGGACATAAATATGAGATAGAAAAGCATTAGGGCGATATAGCAAACTCATCACCTGAAATAAAAGACTCAGCATGAAAACACACGTTTAGTAAATCGAATGCAGCGTACTTACATACGCTGCGCCAGTTCTGCCTACCTTTTCTGCAGGACCCGTCGTCGCTCTGTTGGTGGCCCCGAATGGCCTCGCTCAAGGCTCACTAGGCCTGCCGGACTCAGGTACTCGCAACCGCATGTGCTACAGCACCATGCGCACGATGTCGATGGAGTACAACCCATCGGCATCTGTCGCTTCCGCACTTGCCGCTTTTCTGCATGCACGAGGGCTTTTTCCCGCACCGCGACAACTGCCTTCGTGATTAGATCGCGCCATGGACGCCGATCAACCGCCTTCGATTCTCATGACCTGCAATCATGCTTAGAACTTGAAGGGTTCATTTTGATCATGTCCTTATAACGTACCTTTGCTTTCCCCACATTCCGCCTCCTAATACTCAGCTGACCATATAACAGTTGTTTCTGTATCCGCGTCGAATCCAAACGGCCCACTTGACGAGCCACCTCAGGTGTCTCAACAAAAGTTTGCGATCCACTGCATATACTCCACTTCGGCGAACACCTCTGTGTCTGTAACTCTGTCACACCAACCGATGCGCAGAATCCGTCGCAGACACAGTTGATGAAATCGCTTAGGATGTATAACGTCTCGCTGGCTCATCGTCCACGTTCCGCTGCCGTATAGAAGAACGGACAGCAGCATGGACTTGTGGACTATCAGTTTGGTGACAACGGTAACCTGGTGGTTGTTCCACACTCGGTACTCAAGGCTCGCGGATGCTGCCGCTGTCTTCGATGCGCGGACACGAAGCTCACTGTATAGTTGCTGGTCAGTCGAAACCACACTCCCAAGGTAGCAAAAGCGGGAGGTGATTCCCAGTACTTCAGTAGTAATGCTGATTTTCGGCACTATTGAAGCTTGCACCTCCGGTGAAGGCTGAAAGAGACAGACAGTTTTGTTTTTGTTGATGGTGAGCCCGAATTTGAGCGCTGTCGTAGCCAGAGCACTAGTCATGTGCTGCAACTCATCCGCGCTGTGTGCAAACAACGCACAGCCATCAGCAAGCAGCAACGTACGGATAATTGTCTCACAGACTAGCGTTCTCGCACCGAAACGACGGATGTTTAGCAACCCACCATCAATACGGTGCTCCACACGAACATCGCAAACACAAGCGGCTTCAAAAACACAATATATCATGGCATGAAGATGAATATTAAACAGGACAGAAGTTAATGCACAGCCTTGCTTCACACCAGAGATAACTACAAAGTCATTCGAGGTCTCCACTTAGCTGCGCTCTCGCCCGTATACCACTGTGCAGACATTCAATTAAACTTACAAACTTACGCGGGCAACCAAACTTACCCAACACCAGCCATAGTGCCTCGCGGTTCACCGTGGCAAATGCCTTGGTGAAATCAACAAAAAGCGGGTACAACGGCTAGTTTCGTTCTCTACACTTCTCCAGCAACTGACGAACCGCAGACACCATATCTATAGTGCTACGACCTGAAGGGAATCCACACTGCTGTTCCGCCACGTTAGGTTCTACAACCTGGCTGACGAGGCATTTGAGCAGGATTCGGGCATTCGCCTTACCCACACAACTCAGCAAGTTGATGCCCGATAATTCGTGCAACATTACTTGCTCTCTTTACCCTTGTACAGGGGTAGCACAAGGACATACTTTAGTTCCGGAGGCCCCTCCTTTTCAATTTATACGCGTTGCACCAAGTGGTGCAGCGCAGTCACCAACGCGGATCCGCGTGGTTTCGATACTTCAGGCGGGATCCCTGCGACCACGACCGGACGCAGGTGTGTTTTGACGGGTTTGCACTGATTTGACCAGGGGCTGTCTGGCTTGAGGCGGGCATTAGCAAACCATTGAACACCCGGAGGTACTCTCCCACCGTCAGAGACAATGCGGGGCGATTGCTCTCTACGCCAATGGAGCTGTGAGCTTATAACTCGTAACACTGTTGTTTCCCGTGGTCATTTTTTACGCGACGACGGTCTTCGACCTCTTCCTAACCTCTGACAAGGATGGGGTTTGGACTAGGATACTGGCTGGACGCTCACACGTGACAGGAGAGCGACTTGGGTCCTCGGCCAAAGCTTTCGATTCAATGTACACCCAAAAGGCAGGGGGTCTAGCACATGGTCTGTTCACTGAGTCATACGGATTGGTGTCCTGGATATATATATATATATATATATATATATATATATATATATATATATCGAAGAAATGGATATTGGGCCATCAAGTAGACCATGAAAATTATAGGAAAGTACAAGTTAACAAAAAACAATACAAAACATTTTTGCTTTGTTTCACGCTGGTTTTACACTTTTCATTTTCGTATTTTGTAATAAAGTGAATATATATAATTAAGTCCACAATTTTTCCATTGATTCGGGTTGCGGGCCTTGATTTCAATCGTTTTAAGCCATTGGCAATGCTCATCCTTGGGTCCCCATCTTGGCAGACATGCGGGTCCGACGCCGGCTAGACGTGACGTCAGCGACTTTTTGTGCTGTCGCCAAATGGTAGACTGACCACCGCGCGTTCGCCTCCAGTCAGGTCCTTGCCGAGCGTGTAGAGCACGACGCGGTTGACACTCAGTCGCCATGGTTGGGACATGATCAAGCCATCTCAACTGGCGCAGCAAAATCCGTTTTTTGAAGGGAATACTCGCATTCCCCATAACGCGACGTCGTACACCATCACTATGAGCTCGGTGTTACCACTAAACACGAGCAATTCTCCTGAAGCAACCGTTATCGAAGCTATCAAGACGACGCGGATCATCCACGCGAATTGGCCAGAACTCGCTCCCATACAGCAATACTGAACAAACAGATGCGCTGTTAACACGGCCATTTAGTGAGAATGAGACGTCGCGACGATGCCACAAGTGCCTCAGATTACAACTGCTAATCGGGCTTTAGCGATGCTAAGAGAAGCTTCCATGCCGTCAGCAGAAACACAGCTTCCAATGTATACGAAATTATCTACCTGTTCAAGTTGTGCATCTTTTAGAGTGAACGCTTGCACAGGTGTAGGCCAACGCAAGAGCAGCACTTTACGTTTCTTTGTGGCGAAGCTTATGCCATATTTAGATGCTTTAACCGCCAAACGATCCAGAATGAGTTGCATACCCTGAGGATCGTCACTAAGTAGAGCGATATCATCATCATAATCTAAGTCGATCGCGCGCTGACGCGGTAGAACCTCGAGGCCAAATTGTTGGAAACCTTCCAGAGCAATCGACAGAACGTCTTCGATTACGAACTTGAAGATGAATGGGGACATAGGCCAGCCCTGTCGAACACCGCTATTGACAGCGAATGGCGATGAAAGCTTGCAGCAGACTCTCACTCTACCGGAGGTATGAAGGTAAAGTGCACGGAAGATGGCGATATACTTCTCTGGAACCCCGTTCTTTAGCAAGCAATGCCATAAAGCAGATCGATCAACGGAGTCAAATGCAGTACGTATGTCTAGGAATGCAACGATAGTGGGCCTGTGATAAATGTGGCGATGTTCGAGGAGCTGGCGGAGCATGAAGATTTGATCCAAGCATCTGCGGCCTGGACGGAAACCCGCTTGTTCTTCACGGTAGTATGATTCACGTACTGGGGATAGTCTGCAAAGCAGAATGGCAACCGACGTAAGACTAATCCCGCGATGATTTGCACATGAAGTGCGAGCGCCTTTCTTGAACATTGGGGCAATAACTGATTAGTCCAAACAGGAAGACATTTTCTCTTTATGCCAGCCTAAACGCTTCCTCACATTGGGATGACCAAACTCAGAGTCAATTTTCCCCAGCAACTCATCCATTGGTCCGCGAAGTTGGTGCATATTAGAAACAAGTGCACTGTGATAACATGCCATGGTACGATTACAGGGTAGGTATATCGTAGGGTGCAGGTAATTCCTCTAGTACGCGCATTTTTTCAGTATCAGGTCTTCACCCGTCACGATCGACAATAAGTTGTGGCATAAATAAATAACATTTATCCGCTCTCAGAGTCGAACTATATCCCCCCAGACGTTCGAATACCTAGAGGAGGTAGTAGCTATGCTGGTTTCTATCTGCTGATGCGACAATATCACCCAAGTATGCAAAAGCCAGTGGTATGTCCGCCAGTATGGTGTCTATCAGTTGCTGAAAGAGACCCGGAGCAGCGTTCACTCCTAACGGTAACCGATTGTAATGATACAAACCACAGTGAGTGCTAATTGTAAGAAGGTGCCTTGCGTCATCATCGACTACATTTGAAGATAGGCATCCGAGAGACCAATCTTTGAAAAAATTCGACTACTCCTAAGTCTGGCGAAATGATCCTACAGTAATGGGAGTGGATATTAATGGAAATTCAGTGCTGCGTTCAGGCAGGTTGAAAAATCTCCACATAAGCGAATGGTTCCGTTTGCATTTTACCCTGTCACTATCAGCGGGACCCAGTCTGAGTATATCACTTTATATATCACTCCTGATCGCTGCCATCGATCTAATTCATTGGCAACAAACATAAGAGCAACCTACGGCACTGGTCTTTTTGATCGGAAAAAATGCTTTGCGTTATCTTTTAAATAAAGAGATGCCTTAAATTTGGTGTAACTGCGAACCGTAGGGTTGAATATCTCTGGGAACTGCTCCTACATATCGTCGGCCAGTGTACAATTCAGCGCTGCCTGGCACTATGATAACCTGTCCGGACCTGATGGACTTTCCTCGGTTTGATCGCACACATATTCAAGGGGCATATTCCACAACTTCAACGCGATGATGCATCCGATACCAAGTATGTTCAATCCTAGGTTGTCAGAACCGTGACAGATGCTTGTTCGCTTATCGTTTCTGTAAACATATTCAGTGGAAAATTTACCATATAGCTGTAGGATACGGTTCGATGCTATCTTTGCGCTATTTTCCACATTGCGCAGTATCAGTCTACCGATAGCCGATGTTGTCGGGCTAGATGATGGTAATGTTAGATGCGGTACTCAGTGATTGTTGATACTTTCGCTGCTGAACTGACGGAGTGAAAATATCCTTCCTGTGCAGTTGTATAGACCAAATTAGACTCCCGTTTAATTCCACGTTACTGAGACAGTTTTGAGTTGTTCCACAATATGGATGTCGTGTGGTCAATCAGCAATGTGTATTTTATGACCTTGTGGTAGACGGCACACTGGTGGCTGATGAACGGGCAGTTTAGGCAAAATACCAATTATCGCAATTCCAGCAAACAAATATGGGTTTTTGCTGTTCAGTGTTACAGACATCTATCGGTACCAGGATAGTAATTTTATCAACCATCGCCATCTATGATTTTAATTGTCTTGGCTGCAACATTTGCGAGTTACTTTTTACTTAACCATACGCTGACAATGCAGTGACGTTCTGAATGCTGAACTCTGGAGATGAATCTAGTTTGGATAACAGACTTCTTCTAATTTCTGCGTTAGCTAAAGAAGTTGAGCCGGAAACAAAATGAGTGGCCTGAACTGCTCATCTGTAAGTTGTTTCAGCTTGGAACGTATGCACGAATGTTTCACTCAATCTGCATGTAGTAGCTTACTCTTCCTTTGGACGTGATGGCTTAGCCGTAAAGTTGCCCGTGACGCTTGTTGCACGGTTCTCAGATAATGCACGATTCAGTTAACGCATTGTGCCCGTGAAACCAGACGAATAGCTGAACACTCACTCGACAATCTATTTACACGCCCGGCCGACCGACTATACCATTTTACAGGCGTGTTAACGCATTGCACCAAACTTTTAACGTGGCATATTTTCGAAATCGCATGCTGTGTATTCAAGTTCGCGAGCCTAAGAACGCCGTGTTGGTTTTGTTGACACTGTCATTGGTCATGGGACGTTAGCCGATGGGACACCGGTTGGAAGCCCCAAGCATAAGCGACAGACAGTCCAATGAAAGTGGTCAAACACTACTTTCTGTGCTGCCCTGATGCGCGTCTGAAAGAAACCCCGATGATTTCTCTCCAAACTGAAACCGTCCAACGGGCAACTTGTGATGTCTAAGCTAGAGATTTTAGCTACCACATGATCCGAAGCTTATGCTAATGCGAACGGACATGCAAACCATCAGATGAAGCGGTCTATACTTGTTGATCGCTAGCGGCTACCTTCCGGTGGCCTAGTCCAGCGGCCTAACCATTGGTACGATGGTGACGTAGACAGGTATTCTTCTAACTGGTATTCCGCAGTCTCTTAGGTCTGAGGGAGTCAGCCAGGCTTGCATTTGCGGTTGCTCAGGCATGTACCATGGATGGGACACTGCATACCCTAAGCTGAATCAGCAACGGCTGTTAGGCGGTTGGACAATTTGTGCGATTGTTATCGCGACAACCATGCGAGCGTGTCAGCCACGTGTGCACGCCGTAACACACGTTGTTATCGACTTGGCAACTACTCGGAAACAATTTGTCATCGAAGCTAAGTAGTTTCAGAATTATTGTTGAAGGAGGAAAATTGCTCCAAACCTTATGCTTACAATGCGTATGCTGTGCTTGTTGGCGAGTCATCTCAGGGCCGTAGGATCACCTGGTATTTTAGGCTTATCTATCACATGGAAGTGAAGCGTGAATATCCTGTCGAAACACAGGATTGACATGCAGCTTATGACCTTCGAATAAAGGCACATCCATGGGCACTGAAACGGGAACTGATTGCCGAAGCCGCCCATAGGTGTGGAGGCGAATGAACACTCACTAATGAAGTGGCACCACCACACTAAGCATCCTCCTAGTTGGAAAAGTGGTTGTAGGTCCAATGATGCTCTTACCTACTCAGCGAACTTGTCCTTAGTATACAAAGCCCCGACTACATCAGCATTACTTAGCTACACTATTCACATGTGTGTGTGTGGCCCATTGAAATAACACAGCATGGGAACTTTGTAGCTGTAAAGTCTTTAAAATTTCCATTTTCGAACAAGTCCTAACTTTACCTCCTTCATACGAAGTACTATATTGTTTCTGATTACCTTCTTCTGCTTTAACAATCGCATGCATTTCCTAAACAGAATCGAACATGTATCGATTCTCCAGATTGGAACCAGTAGCACGATTACACTATCCATACCGTATCACGTGTGGCCAGATAGACAAGCGAGCAAGAATGGCAACCGTACAGTCCATCCGTAAGCCTTCAACGCTTCTCTTCCAACAGCCTGCAAACAATGCAACCTCAACACAAACAACTAATCTGCTTCTTATTACCACTCACTTAGATGTTATCACGTTCGAGTGAAAGTGAGACCTGCTTATGCCAGATTAGCAGCATGACCAACCACGGATTATGTCTCCGATTGGCTGATCACCCTCGACATCATAGAAGTGTGCTGGTACACCGACTGCGATCAACAGATAGTGGACAGGCCAACCGAGATAATCGTACAGCTAACCCGCAAGCCTGCTACCACCCTGCAGGTGGTTTTAAACACGATGACAATCATTCAAAAATGTGATCTTGTTTAAAACCACCGGCACATTCCGTGCCGCACCAATGTGCGCCTGAAGGAAACTAGTCCCGTTCTCTCTGCAGTCAAACTGGCTGAAATTTTGGTATAAATCAGTCTTAGTGTGTGCGGCTGCATTTGTACACAATCGCAAACGTGCTGTTGGAGCGCCCGTAGGTGAGACGACCGTGTTTGCCTTTTTCCTAATATTCACCTGAATTACCAGAGTAAATCGCGTGCGCCTCTACTAATTATTGGCTGTTACATTTTTTTTCTTGCAGGACGATGTGGCATTTTTAAATATGGTCGTCTTTGTAGCCCCTTTAAGATTTTCTTTGTTGAGTAATGCCGATTCCATGAGGATAGTATTCCGGTCCATGGAAGTGATGGGGAGGTTCTATCTGCATCTACACTGTTTGTAATGGTGCCATTTGGAGAGCCAAAGCGTCTCCACACTTGTGGGCTACCCTAAGGAAGTAAAACCTAATTATCCTATCAATACATAGGTTCCACATCCTTCCTATCACCTTTATATAACATCGTACCTGTTGACGCTGAAGTGATAACTGATTAACAAAGTCGCCCATGTGGAGAGTGTGGTGTGGAGACAAACGCACACACACTAATGTCATGTCACCGCCACACTAGGAATCCTCCTAGCTGGAACAATGTTTGTGTTTTGTCATCAACTGTGCTAGAAGTAACCATCCATAGAACATTCGTTGTTAAGCTTCGTTTGGTCTATCTTCTTCAATGAGTCGTCGCGATAACAATCGCCCAACAGCCGTTGCTGATTCAGCTTAGGGTATGCAGTGTCCCATCCATGGTACATGCCTGAGCAACCGCAAATGCAAGCCTGGCTGACTCCCTCAGACCTAAGAGACTGCGGAATACCAGTTAGAAGAATACCTGTCTACGTCACCATCGTACCAATGGTTAGGCCGCTGGACTAGGCCACCGAAAGGTAGCCGCTAGCGATCAACAAGTATAGACCGCTTCATCTGATGGTTTGCATGTCCGTTCGCATTAGCATAAGCTTCGGATCATGTGGTAGCTAAAATCTCTAGCTTAGACATCACAAGTTGCCCGTTGGACGGTTTCAGTTTGGAGAGAAATCATCGGGGTTTCTTTCAGACGCGCATCAGGGCAGCACAGAAAGTAGTGTTTGACCACTTTCATTGGACTGTCTGTCGCTTATGCTTGGGGCTTCCAACCGGTGTCCCATTGGCTAACGTCCCATGACCAATGACAGTGTCAACAAAACCAACACGGCGTTCTTAGGCTCGCGAACTTGAATACACAGCATGCGATTTCGAAAATATGCCACGTTAAAAGTTTGGTGCAATGCGTTAACACGCCTGTAAAATGGCATATATTTTCTGACGCTCACGTGACCCACGCAAGACCCTACGAACGCACGCGAGAATCGATAGATGTCGCGGATCATCTGGAGTTCTTTTGCGTTCCACAAAGACTGAACAACTTTGGCACAGAGGTCTGTTTTGTGAGAGATATGGGTCACCACACTCGCTCGGTGTGGTTCGCAAAAGCTATTGTTCATTTTGTCACAGCTGCACGCTGAGTTGGGCTGGCTGGGAGGCTGCTGCGTTGTGAGTTGGAAATGTACGGCTTTTGCTTTGCCTGCGTATTGGAGTCCTAGACTAGGTTGTTTTTTCGAGGTATTACTTGCGGTTCCCGCAACACTGCGTAAGAAACGTAATCCTCGGATTACTTTTCAACCGGCTTCAAGCGTCGATAACAGTTATTAAGTATTGCTGAACTTTCACCAAATGTGGGTGAGGACATCGACAGTCTCCTGGGAATTGCAGTCGCGAGACTATTTCGGTAAAATGAAATTACAGTACTCTGTGTTCATTTGCACCCAGCTTCTAGTAGCAACAACCGTACTTTGGCCGCATTCTCAAGCATGATCGTATCAATCAGAACGATGTCTTTACTCTGCCTATATCAGGTTGCGTATGTTTTGCCGTTCTCTGCGATGCAACTGAAGTGGACTCAGTTTTCGCTTTGGTGGGGGTTACATTTAGTGATGACAATTTCTCTGTGGGTGATTGGAGCAAATATGTCTGTATTAGCTGCAGGTTACTATTCTCTTGCTGTCGTTGAAGTAGTTAGTTTAGCCGTGAATGATCAGCCATCTTCATCACAGTCGGAGGGGGCGTATAGCCGTCAGCACGTCGGGCAATTTATTGACCAAGCGTCAAATCACATGCAACAAGCAAGACAGGTGAGAGAGTGCGTCTGACAGGCCGCTTAGCATAATCGGCGGCCTCGTGCACATGAACCACGGTAGAACAGTGGGTGAGAGTGAAGTTCACAGTTAGAGGTGTGCCACCGGATAGGCTGGCATAAAAATATCTCGGATTTTGTGGGCACTTGCTTTAACAACAGCAACTCGATGCCCGCTTTGAACTAAATGTTCCAAAATAGAACTATTGCTACTTCTAACCGTGTGTTTCCATAATGCTGCTGGACAATGTGTTGCAATCCGTTTCACCAAGCCTCTGTTCGTGTGTCCTAGGTATTTCACACCACAGGTACAAGTAAATCGATATATGATCAAGGATTCGGACTGGACCGGGAGTTTGTCCTTTCATTCGGATGCACTCTGTGATCCGTGACCGCCGAGAAATAGCTGTGTCGGTACCAAAATAGGATGTCTAGTTACCAGTCACCTTTAAAGATGTCCTCTTCGAGTTACTTAATAGGCGATTCTTAAATGCATTAGCCAAGTCATTTCCGTCTGTCCACCTGCACATAATTGCAGACACTGACCCTTTTATTAGCCAGCGTCTTAAGGATAAACTCCCGGTCCAGTCCGAATCCCTGATCCTATATCAATTTACTTGCTCATGTGGTGTGAGATACCTAGGACACACGATCAGACGCTTGTTGAAAAGGATTTCAAAACATTGTCCAGCTGCATTGTGGAAACACACGGTTAGAAGTATCAATAGCTCTATTTCGGAACATCTAGTCCAAAGCGGACATCAAGTTGTGACCAAAGAAGCCTTCAAAGATTTTTACATCCTGTCAAACCGCTACACAATAGGACTTAGAAAACGCCTACTAAGAACGGCCGAGGCCATTGCGATCAGGCTAATGCAACCTGAACTGTGCAAGCAGGGGACGCTATTGCAAGTACTTCTGCTACCGTGGCCGTGATTTCCGCCTTCACTTCATTCACAGGCGGTGACTCAGATTTTCTTTCCACCCCATCGGAGGGACGAACTATCTTGGTTTGTGTACATGTGTGTGTGTGCCTACGTGTGACCATCAATTTGGATAGGATAATCCGATCGACGAACAATGCTGCTTATGTGAAATTGTCAGAGCAGTGAGAAGACATATGTTGCGATATGTTAACATTTCGATTGTTCTCATCAGTCGCAAACACAATACAAGCGGGATTCATGGACAGTTATATAGAGGGGGAAAAGTTGGCACACCAATCAAAATGTCCAAGTCAAGACCACGGTAACCTAGTTGATTGTCTCAATAGTTTCTGTGCACACAATACAGGTTGATAAGCCCTAATTAGCAAAACCTCACTAATTGCCAAAATTATCGGATTGTTGTTGTTGTACTAAAATCTTGAAAGCAGTCTCCAGGTTTACCGGGTGTTGAGTTGCCAAGACATGCTTGGTAATAGATGATGCTGGACTCCGGTTCATTCTCGGATCCACTCCGCTTTGTTGCGTCAACAGTTGTTCCAACCACCTGGGCACATGTTCAGCTGCCTTCTGAGCTAACTGACGGTCAGTCCTGCTTATGTAAATGTCAACACAACCGTAAGTGAACTGGTAAACGACGTGAGAGGCCGAACTGACTGATGAGTTGCTATGACCGCCATGAAGAACGAGGCTTCGCGTTGTATGTATGAGTCGCAACTTAGCGGTAACGTAGTTGCGCGTAAGGGCGGACCGGAGTTTATATCCGATATCATTTGATACATTGTCTCCTTTGAACGGTAAGAACAAATAAATGTTCTTTTTCTCTGCACTTAACACCGGTGTTTTCTCCTTGGGAGACGTGCTATGGATCTGAATGAATTTCTTAGGATACCCATTTGACACCAAAGTTCTGTACAAAATTCTTCTCCAGCTTGCAACATTTCGGGGCTACATATCCGTCTGGCTCTGTAGAAGAGCGTTTCCTCTAGGCCACATTTGTATGCGACCAGAGCAAAGCTGGAAAAGTGGAGGTACTGCCCGCTCCAAGTTGCCTTGCGATGAACCGTGCGCTGTAGTGTACCATCCGTCCGTCTCTTAATGAGTATATCCCAAAATGGCAGACTGTCATGTTGCTCCAACTCATGGGACACCGATAGATTTGGATGGACTTTAATTCAGAACTGTCAACAGCCGCTCAAAATGTTCCTTGCCGAGGAAGACTAGGATGTCGTCCACATACCGCTTGTACAACGTAGCTTCACCAATGCTGGCAGTAACTTGTCTTTCTATCAAGCCGAGAAAGATGTCTGCTAATACTGATCCCAGAGAGCTACCCATGGCGACGCCGTCGATCTGTTTATAAGCAGTCCCCTCAAACTCGAACCGTATATTTTCTGTGCATAAAAGGATCATATCCCTCAAATACTCCAGCGGCAGGCCAATGGACATGTTTTGACTCGCGATGAAATCACACAAATTTTCAACCGTCTCACGTAGAGGCACGTTTGTGAATAGGGAGTCGATGTCTATTTAGCACATGTGCTCCGCACCAAGCGACATGTGTTCCAGTGTCTCGACTAATTCAAAGGAGTCCTTTAGACAATACGTGGCCAGGAGTTTGCGTACTGGCTCCAAAATTTTCGCTAGCCATCGCGCAACGTTGTGTTACGGTGAGTTGTTCATACACATAATCGGGCGTAGTGGGTTACCTGCCTTGTGTAATTTGGGGGCGCCACTCATTCTGGGTGCCTAAGTCCCGGTCGGTTTCAACCGTCTGTATTGCGAGTCGTTGATGTAACCATGTAGTAAGAGAATCTGAAATTGACCAACCCTAGCCGAGCTTTCGTAGCTTATTGCAATCCTTTAACCTGTTTTTATCTATGTATTCGCCTGATGAGAATTATCGAAAAGAAATTTCTTCGCTATGTTGATTGTCTTATCTGATGTGTTACTCCTTACTCTCTTTCTTCGTAACCATTGACATTTTCTTTCAACCACAGTGCTCCTTACTCGAATGCATTGAAATATTCTTAACCTATGCTACCTTTTCGTGGTGCCTTGTTTAACTCACATTTACCAATCGGGTACGAACTGGTCATGTCAGATGATACCACCACTCTCCTCGATCCGGTGGTACTAATCATCCTTCGGCACGAAGGACGATACAGTGGACACCGCCTCTCCTGACTGGCTATTGTGGCCGTCTGATAGAGTATGTTTGTTTAGCTTCACGTGCTGTCCATAGAAAACTGGGTATCTTATTCGTAAAACTCGCACTTGATTCGTACCGGGTTTTTTGTTTCCATTCCCTTCACTCTCTTTCAGACCCAACCAAGTATGAGCAAGTGCGGTTTCGAGTCCCCCGATTGAATTATGAGTTCCGTGGGACCGGCGATCTATTTTCTGCACTCACTTTGGCGCGACTGGAAAGCCCCACAAAGACTGGACACTGCCCCACCTCATTGGCCGTAAGTGCGATTTTCTCGCTTTGGGTAGTTGTCCACTGTTTCTTCTCTTGTTATTCCAAAGTGCTGTTACACGATTATCCTTCTACTGCAGTATAGCTCAGTTTGCATTCGTCGAGCGTTTCCACTCTTGCTATTGAATTTTGGTGTTCACAGTTTTGCACCTGTCTGAGCGAATGAGGCGAAACTTCACCATGAGATGTCTCATTGATAATTCATGAGTATTCGTATTGTGCAGCACACAGGCGTACTACGGATGCCTTTTGTTTCTTATTCGTGTTTATTTGTGGACATTCCATCCCGTAGTCCTAAGGATCACAAGCGTGCCTTGTAATCTAACGGCTCGGGTTCTAGCCTGCCGAAGGACCGGGCGACCGTCACAGTATCCTTAGCCTACGTGTAACTTGCGTTGATTACGCGGCAGCGAAGCGTCGGTACTGAGTACCGACGTACTGCTTATGCCTCACTTAATCTGACGCGGTGAAACTATGATTCTCACCAGCCGTGTCTGAAGCTAGCAATCGGTCAGTCCTCCACTCGCGTACATCTATGCTTGTCTATTCGGCATATGTTTGTCTTCACAATCTTGAAGGTTCAAATGCTTAAGCATCGTTGTCGAAACAAGAAGAACCGCTGTTAACAACCTGTACTCTTCTTGTACGATTTTCACTCACTCTTCTCTGAACTCTTTGACCAAGAGCAAAACTGGAATCATGTTCCCCAGTTCCGCAAAGTTCGACTTTACTATCGGAATTTCCGCTGTATTCGCGTGAAATCCTCGTGGAAGCGTTCACTTGTTACGAAAGCAGTGGCTGCGTGGATTTTGACGTTTCGCTGTTTTCGTGTGTTAATTTCCATGCCCTTGATGGCCTCTCATGTTTGCAGTGCATCGGAGTCGAGTCCTTTTGAGATCGGGTTTCTAGACTGCGTCTTTCGTATATTACTATGGCCGGATTGGATTTGTAGCTTCTGTGTTCCCTCACTTGAGGAGATATTACCTATTGCTTCAGAAATGTCGGCGTATAGTCATTCTGGTAACTGGGTTTCACATCTGGAGTGTTGCTCGGCCGCACAACGGGCTATATAGATTTCGAACTATCGAAGAGCTTTCCTTGCATTGTTATCCAACTCCGTGAGTTACGTGTATGTAACCTCGCAAGTTTACTGATCTGCATGCTCTATCGCCCAGATGCCAGACCAATTCCTGCTATCGTACCAGAGTAAACAAATGCAAATAAAAATGATCACAACTTCTCAAAGTGATAGGAATTTTGCGACCAGCACCACCACCATCTAAACGATGCCCAGTTTCCTATGATCAAAGAGACCCCGAACCACTTGTGGTTCCTGAATGCACTTTAAACCTGCGTGTCATGATATAAAACAATTCATCCGGCTAAACGTCTGATGGAGTCCTAGTTTCTTCTCACTTAGGCTTGCTGCTATTGCACTCGGCTATTGATTGATGCAGCTATGACCGTAAAGCGAACATCTCACTTGTACCTCCTCGTCTTAACACGCCAATCGGTATTAGAACCGATCGTCGATTGGTGTCCATCGGTTTCCAACTGTCATCCGACCGCCAATTGTCACGAGTTTCCTCACGACATTTCACACTCCTTAGAAAACTGATAAACTGCGTTGTTTCAATGATACACTTGCGAAGCGATTGATTGCTTATGGTAGCGTCTTACTTAATTAGCATCTGTAAGTGGCGGCGGATACGAGAGACCTGCCACCTCTCCCGCCTGTGCTATCACACATAACACCTTTATCCGGCCAAGACAACAAACATCTACGCCATTCAATCATTCACATCCATGGTGGCTACATCGGAATTTCACCTTCGGGAGTGCACGAAAATTTGGCTTATCACCAAGCATCTATGGTGCATTTCACGTTACTCACCCTATAGTTTCACCATTTGTGGGCAGATGTTCCCAACCAACACCTGCTGTCACAGTCTATCTTACCCTCATCGTCATTCGTGTCAGTGCTTCGTTACGGACTTGATAATAGGATGTATTATCGTCCCCTTAACTGATTAACGCTATAAAAGTGACCCAAACTGTTTACCAATCATTGGCAACGTCTTCGTCGCTCTCAAATGCATGGCTGCTTTAGTCGGTTTCTTTGCACTCTCGAGTAATGCCTGAGAGTCAGGTGGACATCACAGCGGTGTTGTTCGTTTTGCAGTTACAACACACATGTAAGTGAGGGCTCATGTTGGATCCCAATGAAGTCCCTGTTTCCACATTCTGCGTTTGGCACTCAACTATCCGGTTAAATCTCAACCATAGTTAAAACAGCCAACACCAAGTCATTTCAAAATAACTTGATGCACTGGGTAGCTCGGGTCGATCGTTCCTGAGTTCACTTGTTCGCCAACTCCGAAGCTCGGCGAACAAGTGAACTCAGGAACCAAGTTATTTTTAATACTTTCGATCCAAGCTTAAATTTCACGACAGTATAGCCTCCTAACATTTTTCACTTGATGCAGCAGAGTTAAAGTGAGATTCTCACAAATCGCTTCCACTTTCCTGGAGTAGTTAACTGGATTTTCCGTCTGGTTTCTTCCCATTTCTGGTCTTTTTTCTTGCGTGTCATTGGGACACACGATATGACAACGTAATTCGCCACACTCCGGTCACAGTCGTATGACTGAATTGAACTATGTGGGCACGTGACTGTCCGTCCAGCTGTGGAAGAGTGAATCTTTCATGGATGTGCTCCGCATATGGGCAGAATCAGTTTTTACTCTTAGTGATTAGTGCCGAATAACATTCATAGTAAGACATTTGTGTCCAGCATAAAGCCCATTTTCCTCACGTTTGCTTTTTCACTCATTTTGATGTGACTCATCTGATCTTTTTCAAGGCTATTTATGGCAGTCAGTTGACACTTTTCTGGAGGCAGTTGTTCTTTGGGCCACATAATTTTGAAGACAGCTGAACCGCTTAAAAGTGTTGCTACCACCAGGGTTGTTCCGCTACAGCACTGCTACTTCATACAGTATTTCCTTCCTACTCGGCCATCTCGACTAACTCCAGTCTGCAGAATAAGCTTGGTTGATCCGACAAACCGTGAAACTCATCGAGACGGTCGAACTTTCCTCAACTTGCTTACCGCAGCTTTAGTTTCGAATGCGGTACTTGGACATCAGTGCACGACTGGTTTAATTCTAATTAATATGTGGTGCTCGTTCGCAGTTCGCGATGCATCCACCAGCCATCAAATCGCAGAACCATCAAATAGAAGTTTATGGTTACATGCTTTTGGGACACTTGTTTATTTCACCTTTCAGCATGGTTTCACATTTACATACAGTTTTACCGTGTTCTAAGTTGTGGAATACAAAAGCCGCTCCATTAGCTACGAACAACTGGCTTGCGAGTGTTCTTGGTAGAACTGCATTATAGACTCTTCAGTACGCGTTAGAGTACATCTTTTTGCTCATCGTTTGGCTCAAAACAGTCTTGTTCACCCAAGCGGCGAATCATTAACAGTTTTTTCTACTTCTATTCCATGCTTCCCCTATTGCTGTCAGTTTCTTACTGCCCTGTGGACTAACTTTGAATTGTTACATTTGCCAGTGTGCCCCTGTGGTTCTTGTCGTAGGCTGAGTGTGTACGTGCATTAACCTAGTAGATCTCTCATTGGTCAATCTCTCTCAGGTACTCGCGTGCGATTTCCAAGTCATACCGTTTAAGTTGGCGTTCTGTGGATGATCTCTTAGCACCCACGTCCTTTCTGTGACGCTCCCCTGTCTTTTCCCGGTTTGGCTAGCCCAGTGATGTTGTTGAACAAGCGTCATCCAACTTCTCACCCAATTCCCTTACATTTTGGGAACACTCAGGTGTGTGTTGTTAACCCTTCAAGGCATGGACCAGCATCGTTCCTCTCTCGGTTCAATTCACTTTGTCAGCTGCAGTCTGTGCGCCGCAACGCGGTAGACCTCATTAACGTAGTAATGGTAATAATTATGTTAATTCAAGAAAAGTGTGCAATGCAGTACACAACTGCTGTACTATTTCTCAAAAAGAAACTGCGTCTGTTGGACATTATGTTACTCCGGCGGATAACTTTACGTTTTAGTATACACATGAAATAAAAAACGGCACGCAATTCTGCACAAGCAGAGTATTAAGTAGGGATACACATCTGTGTTTCCTGTTGATTGATTGTGTCTCCAGTGAGCCACCTCACCGGTGAACGCACCGGGAATGATTTAAATGTGTTTAAAAGGTGCAGCTTGAATTCATCATAGCTGCACGCAGTCAAACGACTACCACACATCTTGAGGAGCGTTGGATGGCCGCTTTATCCTCTCAAAAATCGTCACATTCCATATGTCTCCTGTTGAGGAGGGTGGGAAGGCAACCACCTGTTTACCCACCCCTACGAATCCTTATATAAGACCATTAGGCTACTGGGGCCTGCAACCATGATCATGACTGTTACCGGTCGTGATGTAGCATGGAGTACCCTACACTGGTGTGTCCTCTGCTGTGTTGCATACGACAGGATAGCTCCCTGAGCAACGACTCGCCAAACTTTGTCCACTCACCAGGTTATGACATCAGAAACAGTCTATAGTGTGCGCTGACCACAAGGGAATAGACTGCGGATTCAGATAATGTTGAAGTACACACCAATCCTGGCCAACGGAATATTACGCAAGTATCCATCGGTATTTCGTGTGACGTACTGGCTCATATTTGCGGTTTACAAACCTGTTGCTTCGAATCAGCGTGCGTGTCATACACATACACTTGTGGACTGCATCTACAGACCACGTAGCGGCATCAGATATTTCCTCTAGCATGAATTATCTCCTGCATCGGTTGAGCGGATGTTTCGGTTGAAACGTGTTTATGGGGAGCTTATCTGTAGTTCTCGGCAGCTGAGTGTGTTACAGGGAGATAGTTTACACTCAGCGTGATGGTCTAGAACCATGGCGCAACATTGGATCGATCTACAATTGGTGTTGGATACTGCCTCTTGAATACGTCAGGTTCTAATAATGTGATACCAGCTCTCCTAGTCGGATGAACGAACGAGACTCAGAATCATTTTCTCGCACAGCACGGTAACTGACAATCTCGAAGTCTGTAGGTTCTCGGAACTTAGCCGCGAAAGATTAATTCACGCGTGTCGAACGGGTTCCTAGACCGAACACAAAGTTTCTACGCACGATTTTCCAACCCAAGAAGAATCAAGAACAAGACAGGCCTTTTTGCCACAGGCGCTTTTACTGGCCAAAGCTAAGGCGATTCTAGCGTTGTACAGCCTCATTTTTATATCACGAAACGGTGATGAAGGGGGGTTTTCCCTTGGAAGGGTTTGCTTACGCAAACCCTGGAAGCAAGAAACATGGTTTTATGTAAATATGCAAAAGTCCGTAAACTGAGCAGGAATGTTGGAAGTTTGGCGAGAGTTGTCCGGAAAATAAATGTTGCTTGGATACAACAATGAGTGTTTGGTTGGAAACGAGACTGTTTCTGGGTGCAAAGGCTAAACGAATGTGAATGTTTCACGAGTTGGAAGGCTGGTTGAACGAGTGCGTTTTGTTTGATCCGAGTACATTCGCACTTGTGTGAATCGGGTTTTCAGCCTTCCGTAATTTCAGCCTGTAATAATTATAGGACGTTGGGTCCCCATAGCAATTGAAGAGCGAACTCGAGTGAAGATCAGAACGCAAATCTACATGGAACCAACGGCAAGTTGGACCATGGACTTGAACCGTTTGATTTGTGTTAATCTTAATTTGCATCTCTTATGTTGTGTTATTAGTTGTGTACAATCTATTTATTGCGCTATGATCTCATGCAACACAAATCCGAATGTAGATCCCTCGGTCCGACTGGTCTTAGCGTTCTCATTTCGTCACGGGTTGAACTCGTTGGGGGCGGCACAACTGATTCAAGCAGGTTATCCATACAGACAGCGGAAAGCACAACACATTTTGGGGGGATCACAAAAAGTGGATCCATTTACTGCCTACTGGTTACCGAACTACATACCTAACAACTGCGTGATGCAACAAGCCTACGAATTCCGACTGGTCGTGCAGGTCAGCTGTATGCGTGTGTGAACTCCTCGTCAAGTACCAGTCAGGCGACATGTTAAACGATGATTCGTCTACTACAAGCCACTCCCTAAACCACTTGCTAGAAGTTACTGTGCCGATGCTCACGAAGGTGTTCATTATGGCTCGAAGTCAGCTTTTCCTGCCACACTTCAGTTCACCTTGCTATTTATCTTCCAAGTTGCGTGTGACATGCAACTCGGTTGCATCTTCCACGGCTGGCACCTTACCTCATCCTTGTCTGCTCGATTCCCATGAAAACTGGTTTGTTATGCACAAAAGCACTTCAAAGGGAATCTTGAAGTATCCATACTCATTTACTATGGCAAAATATTATTTTCATAGCTGTTCTGCTAAATCTCTGTATACAGGGTGACCCTGCCATTTTCGTCCAAATTCCTTTGCATCAGCCAATCCATGTGCTATCGATGAAGTGGTACTTCGGCCTGCGCGCCCGTAACATCCAGTGAACCATGTGCAATATACCATACTAGTCAGTGATTCGTGTTTGGTCAGCTTAATTTGCGTATCCTCCACCCCTTGAAACACAAAGCACTTCCTCAAACCTCATCCATTTGTGTCATGGGTTTGTGGGCAGTAGGTTCAGCTTGATGTGCCTGAGCATACACGCTGTAGGCCATCACTTCGTACTGGTTCGTTGTTTTCTGCTTCACCCGAGACGTTCGCCGACCAGTGAGGGGCAACGCTGTCTCATGTTGTTTACCATCTAATGATGTCGAAATGTGCACGTCTCACAAATTGAGCACTCAAGTTGTGTCATCTGCTTCAAAGCCCTTGCCACCAGTATATCGGCCTTTTCTCGTATTCATAATCTCTCCCTCATAGCCTGGTGAGTGCGTGGGCACCTCAGAATTTTTCTCTCACACTTTTCATTGAATAATTTTTCATCACTCGTATACTAGTGGAAGTCCCATTCAACACTGACCCGCCATGTTTCCATGGCGTTTGTGATTATCTGTGTCCTACAGGCACTCATTCAAAGCAACAACGTTATGACACAGCTTCAGATTTCCGAATGCTGACCGGATTTCTTTGATGCCACTTCCACTAACTGAAGTATGAACCCCTTGTCGGGTGCTCGTTTTATGACGATCCTCACCTCCCTTAGTCTAACTTAGTTTAAAACCACTGGCATTGGTGGATAGCAAGGATTTATGAAGTGGAGGTTGTTAACTCTTCTAGGAGCGACCAGGCGTCCACCAATCGACCAAATGTCCGCTGCACTCAACTGGAGGTTATCCACTAGGCAAAAGCTAGACCAGTAATCCTCTCTAAAACCGTTGGCCCAGACGTTGTGCTGAATAGTTGTATACGAATTTTAACCCGTCCACGGAATTTCCATCTTCCGCTAGACCAATCGATCTCACATTGAATTCTCCGTACTATTGATGTCACCCGGCACTGACTGGACCTTTAGGTCCACCGCTTTCCTAACTCTGACGAAAATTTGCATTCTTCTTGAAAGCCGGCTACGTGTTCATCCACCGTTTGCCGGCCAAACGAAGAGAAATTCTCTGAATGGTGTGTAGCTTTTTTTTATATGACAATGAGATACTATGTAGGAACTGCCGCGTTGTCTGCATCATCTTTAATTACTCACTGATCTTTAACTTCTGGAGCTGTTCGGAACTGCATTTTCTTAGTACCCGAGCCCCATTCTCACCCATTCAAGCAACTTTTTATCAGCTTGAGTCGTAGTTTGATTGAGTTGTCCACATTTCCTTATCCGGACACGGACCGGCCGAGCGTTCTCCGGTTTTTCTTTAGTGCAACTGTTGCAACAGTGTATCGGTGTTAATGGGTGTCTCGACTTCGTCGCAATTTGTCTGCGTCCGGTCGAGGCTTCTGCTTCCGTTGGTCATATAACACTGAGGGGGGTTAAAAGACAACGGTGGTACTTCGTAGGCGGCTGGAGAGTTACATCACAACCTGTGTGCCTGTGTTACACCTCGTGGCTACCTGGACGATATTGTCTCAGCTGCCGATGGAGCACTGAGCGCGAGGTGACTGGATCGATGACGTGAAAGCGCACGTGAGGTGGCTACTACAACAACACCGAAGACGAAATGGGAAAGCGAAGAGAAGGGGAAATGACCATCACAATATAGACTACGCTCAATGATATCTTGCCTGTTGACTTGCTACAGCGACACTCTGATGCGTTACAGCAACAAATGAAGTTTGTCCGAGCCATTCCCCTCTCTCTTCTCCCATGTAACCGTTATGGACGTTTGCGTTCCACCTGAGCTAGAGACTTAACCTTTTGCTTGAGAGTTGGAACTGTGCATTTTGTACTCGGCCTATGTCCAAATGTGGATACGTGGTTTGGTGTATGATGCTCCATCTATTGATATGTTCTCTGTGCCTACTTGGGAGCAGTTCTCCAGGCGACGATTTCACGGATGGCTATGTCACTTCGCTTGAACATTCGGTTGTATCTGTATTTATTATTGTTGTTAATTCCGTCTTTCTAACACATTTAACTGATTAAGCACTCTGCAAATTCGTCTGGGAACCGATTTGAACAACTTGGGAAGTTATCTGTTTTACGTGTTCCCACTCTACATGGTAGTCATATCACCGGGTTACAATGTGTCTTACATTGTCGAGAAACATACCATTTATGTAGTTATTTATTTACGCTGCTGCTGCAGCACCGCACTGACGCTGTATTCTTTTTTGTGCATTTATAATAGCCACTCAAATGGGCCGTTCGCTGCACTTATCTTGATTTTATAGTACTCGTCTGGCGCTTTTCCGAACTAGGCTCTGCTATGTAGCTTGTGAACTGTTGGGATGAAAGCCTTATCAGACTTATCTTGATTGTTGTGCTGTCGTTGATGTCACACAACGGATAACGTCGCCGTGGACATCATAAACACTCGGCCAGTTTTTAGGGCTTTATGCACCCCTGCTAACATTAATCCATCGTCTTCTCAGGTGACACCAGACGATTTCTCGTATCTTACCACCTACTATTAGGTTATCCCAAAACAGATCGAAAATTTTAGCACATTTTAACATTCAACAATATTTAATCAATATAATATCCATTGTTGTCGACGCTTTACTGCCAACACTCAGGTAAGCGGTCGATGATTTCTCATAGAATGAGTTGGGTTGGCTGTCAGTGTTGAGTAAGTTACGTTTCGATGTAGTCGCGGTCATCAAATTACTTGTCCTTGACTTCATTGTGCAACGAGGGAAGAAAGTGGTGGTCAATGCAGGTCAGGTCCGGACTATTTGTTGGATGCATCAGAGCTTCGCTACAAGGCTACTGAATCTTGAGACGCGTTACTTTTGCCAAGTGAAGATGTACATTTCTCTACCTGAAAAACAATTCGTGCTGCTCTTGGACGTTTTTTTTCTGTCTTCCTTGACCGTCTGTTGCAGCTGTTGATAATAGACATCGGCAGTAACGGTTAACTTGTCAGGTAGCAGTTCCCAGTAAATGATGTTGCCGCAAACCCATCAGACGGGCAGCATCACTTTTTTGCTGTGGAGTTCACCTTTTGAGACTTGTAGTGGCGTTTCATCTGTTGCGATGCGCTAGCGCGTCCTGCTTTGATTCACATAGAGCACCCACTTCTGGTCTCCAGTAACGAAATCATTCAGACCTCGATGATTGCTTCTTCGGGTGAACAATGAAAGTGCGATAGCACAACGGCTCGAAAGCTGCTCATCAGTCAATTCGTGGGATTCGAGTTACCCGAGCTTTGGGACCATTCCGGATTGGCGCAAATGGCGATGAATGATAGTTTTTGGAATTCCAGGATGTGACGGAAACTTACACATACTTTGTCTCGGATCCTTCTCTAGAGCGTCTTGGAGGCTACTGGCTGTCCACTGGTTTGCGTCCTTGACTCCTGCTGTCTGACAATTCATAGTTCTCTACATTGTATCGACGTAACCAAAATGCCGCTATACAGTAACTTGGTACATCCTTGCCTGGTACGTCACGTAGATTTCTACAAGCCCCTACTGTTCTGCGTCCTTAAAGGAACTCACGCAATAGGGATCCGCGAACAGCATGTTGATCATTTACCAGTACCGCAGTCATTGCTAAGATGCAGGATAATTGCACAATGTACAATTATTCTTCCATATTAAAGAATCTTCGAGGAGCCTCTAGAAATTCTGGAATCGTATGGAAAAAATGTCAGCTGGCTTCGGGATAACCCTGCAACGTTTTTCATATCTTGTGGGAACACCTGAAGCTCAGCATCAAGGTTCTCCATCAGGGTTTGGGGACGGATCCGCAATCACTTCTCTGAACCGTTTTTCTCTCACACCACTCAGATTAGTGGTGATGAGGATGCTGAAGAGGTTCGCAGGCTGCCCATTGAAAGTCACGTATTACATAATCTAAAATGCAACGGTATCACTCGTGACGTTTATCACACCCGGCGCCTATTACGCTTCATTGAGTTGCACCACCATCCATCATCGACAACTTCGATTTCCTACTGACTCCCGTTTATCGCCTTCTCGGTTGCATCTCCTCTATTCTTCCTTTTTGTTTTTCTTGACTTTTTCACGGCCTATCTAGTGTCCTATCACTAATCTATGATTCACACCAGTGCGCCGTTTTTGAATAAAACGCGCTTCAGTCGATGAGCTTCAAATGTGACAACGGTAACAATTTCGCCCAAACGGCTGAGACGCGCTGGTGCGTGTCATCTTGCTGCCTGATATCTGACCACATCAGCAGCTGGGTTGGCTGCACGGCGGTACCTACTGACAGTCGATGATGCTTGTTCATTTATCGAATCATACTGATCTACTCTTCGTGTTACTTCCCTTACTTTCTTCTTGGTTGTTGACTCCTGTTCCCGTTTAAGGCCTTTCCCTAAAACCGTGATAGTTGATAATCAGAACCTGTCAGTCCTTCAGGGACGATGGTTTATTTAGCCAAGTTGGCTCAGTGGAAACTACAGCATATTTTACACTCAGAACTCATTGTTGTATATTGTCCGTGCACTTCCGTAAACAATTGCCCTTATGGCCTTGTTAACTTCCTTTCCCGACTCGGTTAGGCAAATGTTGGGCGACTCGTGACTCACACAAACATAGACCAATTAGCGTCAAATGATTGAACCCGTCATATCAGTTTCCACTTGGATGTCTGGCTTGTTTACTTGATCCATCTGTTCACTCTGGTGGAACACTGCCGTCACAGAACCCAAATGGATTACGCGGTGGCTTTGTGGTTAGCGGTATACTGGTGACATCCCGTAGGTTCCGGGTTCTAGTCTCAGTGCTGCTTCCTGACGGGTGCAACCTAGCACGAAGCCGATTGTGGAGTGGGCAGTATGTTGCAAGCGGGTAGTATCCAATATTTATCTTTTTCAAATGCGGTCTAAGTGGTCGAATTAACTAGTCTTAACTCCAAAGTGGATTGTACTCCTGATTGGGTTCGCATATCTCTATCCCCTTACATAACACGTGTCTCAAAATGATCCTTCCAATGCGGAGATATTCATCTTTCTTTCTTCCCATCAGTTTATGAACTTCACCATTACAAGTACCTGCCATAATTGTAATCTTCCACTTTTGTATCTTCAAGTTACTATCAGGAAAATTTCCTACTTACCACCTTGCTTGCCTATTTTTTGACCAATTGGTGTTGTGATGTGATGTGATTTTTTGCCGCAAGACACTTCAGTTCAACTTGTGCACCTGTGTTTTTCAGAAAGTACCGATTTTTAAAATAGTCTCAACTGTATCCACCCCTGTTACGCTTCGATACGATTTTTATCTTGCGCGCCATCATTGGCTCCTTGTTTCCATACTTATCCCTTCTGTAACTATTCAGGACGCTCTGCAGCTCGTGTTACGAACTATGCAAGCAGTTCTGCGACGGACCTTGTCCTCTCCTTCCGTCTTTGCATGTAAGTGCCTTTAGTTTATGGTTGTTCCCCATGGAACTCATGGAGTTTTGATACAACGAGCACTCATTTACCTGTCCTGTTTTCAAGCCTTACACGGCCGATGTATTTCGGCACTGATAATCAGGACGGTTTAGACTTATCGATGCAAGACAGGGACCAAAATAACAACAATGGTGGTGCTGTTTTCACACCCTTTGCCTGATCAATGAGCGGTATTCATGCTAAGCACAATATTCTCTCTCAAATCGTTGGTTCTAGCTCAGTGAGGGTTGTTAAAATGAACCACAGTGCTGTTTGTCAGTGTATGAAACACAATGGCCTGATTCGTTTCAACCATATGTGCGAAGTTTGTATCAGTGATCGTCCTGTTCACCTCGTCCCTTAGCTACACGGGAGATATTCTCCCAGAGGTGTTCTCTTAAACGCCTTGCAATAGGGCTTATCAAGCCCACTCGGTAGAACCACCTGAATCATTGCGCCACGTTTGACCACTCTCTCAGACAACCTGTACAACAGCACTCTGCTGTTGATTCGATGCCTTGCTGCGAACGATAGTGATGTGTGTTTGAGGATTAGAAGAGACATATACATATTTTTCCTTTTCCACTTAGGCCTTAGAGTCAGTAGTTAGCCTAACATTCGAGATGTGTTTCGAGTAGTATTGGGATCATACTAAATTTAAGTGCGACGTATCCAATTAACGCTTTTTCTGACTAATTGGAGCATGTAACTGTTTTGACCAACGTTAGGTCAGGAGAGACAGCATGATCGTCCTTGTTAGATGGGGTGACCTGTGGCCACACAATCACTACCCATTAGGGGTCTACCTCTAGTACGCGTAAACGCATCATCCACTGTGTGATTAATGTCTGTGTTCACACTTATCGCCTTTTTGTACCCTCCGTCCAACTGTAATACAATAGCACCGTAGGCTCTTCTGTTCGCCTGCCTGTATTTTCTAGGTAGTTGCCTATGAATACGTTCGACGGCAAGATATGTGTAGGCCCTCATCATCGAAGAGGTTCCTTTGACTATTTTCCACTTTCATAGCGTCACTAACTCGACGAAATTTGAAGTTTGCACCTCTCACACGGTAGGTCAGACGATAGGTTTTATAGATAATGCCGCGATGATTCGTTCGGACTATGTGTGCAAAGCTAAGTCATGCTCGCGGACACGTTCAAATAAACGTCTCGAGGTACCACCCATTTAGGTCTGAGATGACCACTACAAAAACCTAGAGATATGCAGCTAGGCCAACTGAGAAAAAGTGTACGTCCTCAAGCTTCTACATGCAACACCGACACTGTTGTCGAGATAAGTCGCAGAGAGCCGGCCCAATACTTACCCACAATCACTCTGACTACGTTCCCAAATCCCGCGACCTCAAGTTGGCAAAGCCCTTATGGGTACGACACCGAAATAGCAAACAAAATGGTGGTTGGCTACACGGACTTACAGGTAAGTGGGTGCAGCCCCTATTTACTTCAACTCGAAATTCATCCACCACCACCCCCTGTATTACTCAATTGGCAACAATACAAACCGAAGCAAAATGAGTTCGTCGACTTCAGCATCCCCCCACCCCTGTATACTACGGATGTCAGTCCTTTTTTAGACTATCGCACACCACCAGTTCCTCCCCCACCAATCCTGCCCCTATCATGTGCGATTTTGAATCAGAGAATAATCAAACTATTGGAGTATGTACTTCATTCAGTTCAGTACGATCTGGAGCTCAGTGTGCCTCGCTACCTCACAACACACAGTTCTCAGATACAATGACGAAGAAACAAACTTTATTCACCACTTTCATTCCATATTAACAATGTCTTTCAATGCTGTCGTCATTAACATTCGTTCCCTTTTAGCTAAATTAGATCTACTTTCAACATTTATGTTTATGAGATCCCCCGATATTGTTTTTATCACTGCAACTTGGTGCACGTCAGAAATTAGTGATTCTCAGCTTAACACCTTAGGCTATAAACTTTTCCGCAAGGATCGCTCACACAAACGTGGTGGTGGCTGTGCCATATATCTTCGAAATAACCTGACTGCAATTCCCGCAGATCAACCTGTGTTCATTGACTTAGAAGATACACTATGGCTAGTGATCCCATCTATTGATCTTCTAGTGGGTTGTATCTATCGGCCGCCCCGAACTACTCAATTTGCAACCCAAAAGCTAATCGATATGATCAATGTTGCTTCCAGCACCACATACAAATCCAAAATTATGTGGGGATTTCAACCTACCACATGTTAACTGGACGCTGCCTACACTCAGAAACACGGCGGAGATGGAGGAAATTATCGCATGTATCCACTTCAATGGCTGGACTCAGCATGTTAGAGAGCCAACTAGAAGTGCTACTACCTTAGACCTTGTATTCACAATGGGAATGTCTTACGCTTATGCATTCATTGATAATCCACTACCTGGCTGTGATCACAACACGGTGCTTTGTGATATGACTATAGATTCAACTAAATGACCAAGTAAAATGCTAAAACCCATTCGCAACCTCCATCATGTGGACTGGAACTCATTTAATGAACTTATCAATACCATGAATTGGAATACGTCATTCCTAACTCACAACCCTACTGTGGCTGCAAATGAGTTGATTACCAATATTGCTCTTGGTGTGGATCTACTGGCACCTACTGTATGGAGAAATACCCATGAACATAGTGATGAACTCAAGCTTCTGTACAAGGCCAAAACCATACTAAATAAACCTAAATCGCAGGAACAACAGCTTCGCAACCTTGCTACAAATACACGAGAATCTGCTACAGGTACAACGTCTAACCCAAACGGCCAAAATCAAAGAAGAAAGTTAGGTACTTAGAAATCCAGAGAAGGTACCTACCTTGATGCAACTACTCAAAAGAAGAAACCCTAAACCACTTCAGGAAATTGAAACGTTGGCTCTAGACGATGGTTCAATAACGCGCGACATCTCCTGTATATGCGAGGCCATGAACTCTAGTTTTGCCTCGTCTTTTGTCCCCAACATTCAGCCACTTCATACTCCACTTCAAAAAAGGACGACCGAACCATACTGCAATATCCCTGTGACGTTAAGGGAGGTGCAAAGTGCCATCGCAGCCATATAGCCACCAAATCGTCCAGGCCCAGATGGCATCTCCCCAACTGTTATAAAACTCGGAGGAAAAAATCTCGGTCTATTGTTGTTAAACGTCTTCACACTTTCACTCACTACCGGCTGCTGTCCAGCTCAATGGAAGCAATCCATTGTAATGCCTAAGCACAAGGGTGGACCGAGAAATCAAATGTCAAGCTACCGCCCAATAAATCACACCTCTGCTGCTTCCAAAACCCTAGAGCGAATAGTCAAGAAGAACATCGTTCAATATCTTACAAGACTGGATCTGATCAACCCCTCACGGCACGGCTTTCTCTCAAGACCTTCCTGCGTTACATGCCAGCTACAATTTCTCGCTCACGTCATGACTATGATTGACAGAGGAATGGCAACTAGTATAATTCTGTTGGACATGCAAAAGACGTTCGACCGCGTGCGGCACAAGCCACTGCTGTCTGCTCTAGAGTCATGGGGAATTGGACATCCTCTGCTTAATTGGTTCGACTCATATCTAAACGGTCGAACACAGGTAGTTAAACTCGGTCAGCGATATTCCAGACCGAAATAAATAACCAGCGGCGTCTTTCAGGGAAGTGTGCTCAGAGCACTACTTTTCCTAATCTACGTAAACAATATATGTGACCGATCAAACATGGACACCCATTTCTGTTGGTAGATGACGTCAAACTGGTTTACTCATTTCATCCAGACCAACTACAAACGTGCCTGAGAAGCATCTGTGAAGACCTATCCGCACTAGATATAGCTAGTGAGCGTTTATTAATGAAGTTCTCCGCAGTGAAATCCTAAGTACTTGGGTACAGATGCCGCATCCCCGAAGGCTCTATCATACTTGCCGGAAACGTGATCCCAACGTCCGACTCAGTTCGGGACTTAGGAATTACATACTCCAACTCTTTCAATTTCTCCGAACATGTGCTTCATCAGGTTGCGAAAACAAGGCAGTTATGCGGATATATCACCAGAACTTTTTCCCTTGAAGCACGACTTGAGTCACTCAAGACAGTAGCGCGACCGATTTTGGAATATTGTACTATCGTTCACAGCCAATTGAGAAAGACAGAACGACTCTGGAAAATGTCCAACGGTCATTTACCAAGCTGGTCATGGGGCGCTGCTCAAACCTAAGTTATTATGATCTCTGTCGAAAACTCCAACTGGATCTTCTTTGGCCGAGACGCTTAAAGAACAACCTCATTCTCTTCTACAATATTATAAACCAACGAATTTATAGACACTACCGCACTTGAACTACGGAAGACTGCAGTCTACCCCACACGTAATGGCGGCTACTTGCTACGCACAAAGCTTGTAAGTCATAAAACTCGATCGGATTTCTTCCTAGTCAGATACACTGATCTGTGGAACAAACTACCCCTACAGATACGCATGTGTTACAGCCATGTCACGTTTCGAAATTTCCTTCAAACGTTCTTCACTATACCAAATGTGTTGAAGATAATTGACTCACAGCAAGCTCTAGCAACATTGACGGAAGCTGGTATAAAAGACAGATGAGCAGATGTTCGCTTACAACTAGCTTACCCACTACATGTCATTACGTACAGTACCAAATCCTGTGTCTGTGCAGCCTAGTATCCCCTCCCTATTATTATCTACTCATGTTCTCCACAAACTAGAAAATAATGATACAAACATCCGTAAATTTTACATATTAGGTGCACGGGTCTAGGACCCGAGGAAAAAAAATCATGATCCGAAATTCTATTAATAAACTTTTCTTTACTATTATGATTTACGCCGCATAAACCATGAAACCTATTCACTATACAAATGATCGCTCCCACTTATGGGGCCGTGTACCGTCTGTCGGTAAATATACAAATTTGTTCATTTCTTTATTTGTCTCACAGAAATAGGTAACTTGTCACACACAGAGATCCACATTCACCGACAGTTAATGTTTCAAGTAGTGTTCTCGATCTTCAACATTCTTCCAAGCGCTCAGCTGTTGCTGTTTCATGTGTCTGGACAGTTATGTTATAAAGTACGAAACCGCTTCACGACAGCTGATTGTCTCTCTTCTCTCCGCTTGGAATAAGTGCCGATGAAGACGCTGTACAACGCTCTGTTGATTGGACCAACGAAATTTCAATATGGATTGGCTGTTCACTGTTGGGTAGTTTGGTGGGTTTTAATACTACATATCTTCATCCACACTATATCAGTAGACATAATGACGTGCGATGCTCTTTGCCCTGCTGGCGCCGAAATGAAATTGTCTGAGAACAACTGAACGGAGAGACGGCAGCACGACGGCTCTCTTGGTGAATATAGAGCCGTAACACAATAGTCACCGACTCGTGGTCATAAAATAACTTGTGCACTTCAACCACGCGTCTTTTCTTAGGCCAGTGATTTTGGGCAAAAGTAGTATCGCATTAAAGTTGCTCGGTTGCGTGGCAACTATCGACAACGGTACATGGACTCCCACGAATGGCTTGTGAAAGCTACCCACTCACGTCGTCTTCACCGAATACAGCGGCAATCATTACATCGCCTTTGGGTGCACTGTGACTGTTGATAAGGTGAAACAAAGCGTCAAATTGTCAGAACTCTGGTGCGCTAATAGTGCATAATAAACACGTGCCTTTAAGGAATAGTAGCTCGTCGTTTCAGACCAGGGTGCTCATCTTCACTTCGAAGTACGGTAGCGACTACTTGTTTTTAATAAGCAACATGAAATGTTGATCTTACAGAAGCTTATGGAATTTTTAACCGCAAAAATGGTGGCCAACCCTTTTTTCAATCCAGCCTTGATCTTTTTCTACTGACGTGGGCATCTACGGGGCGTAATTGGTGGTATCCCCGCACTGTAGTAGCTGGTCAAATCAAAGAAAGACCGTAACGTTGAGATATTCTCCAAAGCAGGAGTCTGTCGAACTGCTCTAACCTTTTCAGGATCCGGCTTCCCAACCTAGATGTCATAAGTGAAACTGAGATACTTTATTGACAAAAGGAAGAATTTTCCCTTCTCGCCTCGGAGACGAACGCAGCTGGGAACTGCGATGACGTGGTCTCGGAGAGTGTCTGCTAATCTTCCCATTCTGACGATATCGCTTAGGTATGCCTATGTACTTTTTGGACTAGCGATCATGATATCGACCGCTTTTTGGCTTCATTATTGATAACCAGTAGCCTGGGGTACTGGAACAGACCTCGGTGGGTTTGGTTCCTCTCTATTTCATAAATTTTATGGGTTATTTTGATCTGAATGTACACTTTTGCTAGTTCTAGCTTAGCGAAACAAATAATACCATTAAGTATGGTAAATAAACTCTCTGGACAGAGTGAATGGCAACTGAGTTCTTAAGCAGCCTTGCTTTCTCTAAATATTCGGCACATTTGTGGATGGATTCATTAGATGACAGAAGTGGGCTGAAAGTCACTACTTTCCCCTATACATTTTAGTTCTTGATCGATTACCAACACGGCAGCTTGAAGTATTGGTGTTTCCGAGCGAACTACTGGTAGGATGCGGTGACGTGGTTGAATCGCGGCCTGACTGCGGGTGCCGAGACCGAGGTGCTCCTTTAAAACATTTGAGAATCGAAGGTGATCTGTTTAGTCAGTTTCGACGGTGCCGTGTGTGTGTGTGTGGAACGAATCGCTCAATCCTCGACACCAAATAGCTCAAGCCAGTCCAGTCCGAGGAGTTGGAGTTTAGAACCGGAAATGTAATAAGTTACCCCAACGGTGTTTCTGTGAAAGGCCGATGAGCAGTGCAGCTGTTTAGTTAACTGCGCTTAGCTGCTACACTCGCAGATGTCTGTTCAGCTGGATATGGTTGAGTAGTAAAGAGGAATACCCGTGGTACCGGGGGCTGTGTCAAGCTCAAGACGGACTGGATATGCATTGGTGAGGACCAATACATAATTCCAGTCAAGAGTATCATCTACTTGAAAGCCAGCGAGCATACTGGATAATCTACCAACTGGGGCTAACTTGTCCTAGTTAAACAGCTGCAACTCACAGAGCCCTTCTCTGCATCCCGTTCTGCGTCCAGTCAACTGCAGGACTATCTGCACGGCCGGAACCTGTGGTTGTACCAAGAACCACGGTAACGACAAGTGTATAGGAGCTTTTTCGAGGTGGTAATTTTGGTAGTGGTTAAACGCGATATAGATTTATGCCTGTATTGACAGCAACAACCATGGAAACAGGACGAGATGTCCAGTCAGTTTTCACGAATCACCCCAGAATCGGGCTTCAATTTGGGCGATCACTCGTACTCGTGCTGCATTAGTCTTATGTCTTGTTCCCACTTGATTTTAATCAAATATCTATCTCAGATATCTGCATCGCGTGGTGATTGAAGGCCACGCATCGTATTTGATCCTCTGTAAGAAGCCTACACTTGAATTGATCACACTAACGATGCACGATAACATCGTGGGTTATAAACTCGTCGGTACCACAATTAACTGTCCAGATGCACTTGAAGCTGGTATTAAACGATGAAGTCGTCATTGAATCCTGCACCGTATCTTTGAATCTGCGTGACCGTCATCCGATAGGGAGGAAAAAATTCTTTTAATGTGCGTTCGATTGCACCCAATTTCTCCATAACTAGATGCGCTCGCCCCGTTTTTTGTTGGCCACTTTAACCAATGTGCTCTCTTCGTATCGCCTGTACTACTGTGGAGGACACTCGGTTTTCTTTCCGACCGCCTCCGTCACATCCTCGAAGTCTTACAGAAATCTCCGCACATCCTCTCCTTCAACTGCCTTCTGCCAGTGGATCTGCATGATTTACATTGGCAAGTCACGGCTGCAGTGCAAGAACTCAAGATACGAACTCAAGATATGACAAATATCAGCAACCAAATGCATCAGCTCTGACCGCCAACCGTTCCACTCATTTTCGAACTTTCCTATAAAGGATTTATTTCGCTCGCTCCTTCTGCGTCTACACAAATGTCTACGCTTCCCAAGCGTTGACAGTCACCGTCTGGCCTTCTTGGTACTTCTACGCTACTGATAGTTAGCGCAATAGTAACTGCTTTTTGCCCAACGCATCACGACTGGAAAGTATCGTCAGCTTGGGGGTCATGCCGAATATGAACCATGTTTTAAACGATTGGATCCCAAACTGTTTTGTCTATCACGGAAGAACACGACTCTATCTGGACACATTTTGCGACCAACTTTTCCACTGGGTTTGTGTCCTCTGCTTCAAATCCGTATCGGTGGCCATAGCTGGGCAAAATGATCCCACCTCCGTCGCTAGATATTGTATGTACCCAAAGCTACCTCGATACTGATAACTCACGTGACCAATGCCGGATACTATCGATCGTTTGTATATATATATATATATATATATATATATATATATATATATATATATATATATATATATATATATATATATATATATATGCCCTATGCTGGAGCTGATGTTGCATTCTTGATGCTTCTTCACCGCAGTTGGGCTAAACCAACTTACACTTAAACTAGGTCCTTTTAGGCTGGCTAAATTTCATTCCACTTTATTTGCTTTGTTTTGCCTATCTGAATAATCTTCTATTAGCTGGCCGCGTTGCTTACACTAATTGCGCTTATCTTCGGTAACCTTGTTGCGTTTGTAGCATTTTTCACTAACTTGTGAACATTTTTCCTTATCACGGATTCATTGCTAACCAACTTACTTCATATGGTAATTTAGCTTAGAGTTATGCCACCGTATCTGTATGAATTATTGGATTTATTTTATTTCATTCTGTCGTTTCAAGTGATTGGCTGTTGCTTGATATCCCCGGTGTGGTTGCGCTTGATGTGCATGTTGACAAGATGCCTACCTGTCTGTTACCCACTACCTCGTCCGTATTGACTCCAGTAGACAGTTGGTGGTTGCTGGAGGGGGCGGGGTGCACGGTCCTTGTGGCCATGCTAGGCTCGAAGAGTGGTTCCATGCACTCAGTGTGGAGCGGACCACAGTCCAGCCACCGCCTTGTGTGCGCTTGATTCCCCAACTACAGCATGCTTGTGTTTGCCTGTGAAGGAGTGTGGGCCGGCTCCGTTGATGAAACGTGGCTCCCATCCACATGCCTCTCTGTCATATTCCTTCGGGTTTACACTGGATATGGGGTGTGTGGTTGGAGCTGTGGGTGGTGCAGCGCAAGCCACCCATGGTCGCACTGTAGGCGCAGGCGTCCTGTGGCTGGCCACATTGACAGGTAAATGCGAAACCGGATGTCGCCCATCATATATATATATATATATATATATATATATATATATATATACATTTTCAAGACTTAGCCAATAAAAAATCAGCAAAACCCAAGTACCGCACGATTTAATTCCGGCCAAACTTTTGTGCACAGTATCATGTGCTTACTGCAGAACACGTACAAATTTACAGCGTCATGAAGAGTTAATACAGTTGATAACAAATTCACCAGTATGCATAAACACACTGCAAAACCTGCATGCACAGAAGCTAAGACCGAACGCCAGGAATTTAAAGCGGATCATAGAAACTTTCTTGAGGAATGCGCTGAGAAACCGAAGCCAACTCGAAAGATATACTTGTCCAAAGACAAGAAATCGACAAATTACAGTTGATATGTTGCTTCACATTTAAAAACTTCTGAGGCGCTACTGTGCTTGCAACTACGAAAATATGGACAGCGTTTTGAAAACATTGAATTACAAACTTTTTCGTGCTATTTTACATTTCGACACATTGAGATCTCTTAATTACCTCTCATCTAGAGTGTACTGGCTTGACTTATCTCGAGAATTGCATCACGAGAAGTGGTGGTGTTTGAAATAAACTGTCACAATGAATTGCCAAAGTTCGCCTTGCATTTATTAACCAGAGACCGTTGTGACGTCGTTTAATTTGTCTCTGGCCCAAGATAGAAGTGTGCATTGCCACCGTCCATGTTGTTCTGCTCTATGGCCGTGAAACTTGGCCTGTTCGCATGAGATATTCGTAACAGCTGTCAACCTTCAATAACCGATGTTTCGAACGACTGCTCGTGTGTGATGGCAGTACCGTACAAGCAATACAGAAGTTAGAAGCCGAGTACTCAACACGAACAGTCCCTGTTTCCAGAACACTATTCTACAACACCGCCTGCGCTAGCTGTGTCACGTACTGCACATGCCAGTCCGTCTCCCTCCTTATTGCACATTATTTGCACTTTTTGGACGTGAATGGGAAATATGCTGCGGCAGACAACGGATGATGTGGAAGAGGAACACCAAGAAGGTTACCTCACGTCTAACGTCAGTTGGATCTGTCCGTCTTCCAGTTTAGTGACCACGTGATGCTAGCTCCCAGTGGTTAGAAATATTGACTCAAAATAGTAATCAACGGTGTCAATGCACGCCTACCATTTCTGGTTTATATGATATTCAATTTTTAACAAAAGCTGAAAAGTGTGCGAAACATCAAAATTAGCCTATCCTCCTTCTTGAGTCCGTTTTCTTTTTGTTAAACAAAATTGTCCCGTTTCATTGCCACCATGGTCCTGATGGTACAGTTGTCCATTTATAACTTGTGAAAAATTTAAGAATATACGCCCAACAAGATTAGCATCGAATGAGTCTTACATCACTTGTCCTTCTTAATGTAACGTGAACAGTTGTTCTTACTCTAGAGCGAGGCTTTTCTTCTATGGGCTTCCCGATGGCTTTTCTAGGTGTATACATAGTTTTCTGGAAATATGTCGTTGAGTAAAGCTTAAGGTTGCAAATCACTAATATTTCAATATGACGTAAAAAAGTGACCCCTGATTTTGGGCTTGCAGATGTACGTTTAACTGGCTGGGACTTTTGGTTTAAAACAAATGAGTCTTTATGGAACTTATCCGACACTGTTTGCTCGAGACATCAGCAGTCTGTTGTGCATTGATGCGAGCGTTTTTCTACAACAACTACGATCCACCATTTACTGACTATTTTTCCGTTGCTTTTTCCTTTTTCACATTTCTTCTTTGCCGTTGCTTCTCACTTCCTTCCCATTATGGCTGTTTAGTCAGTGCCACCTCGGTGCTCGGATCATATTCGAACGATTGAGCTGCATTGTGATCCTCTTGCGCAGTAGTAATTACATCCATTTGGTCTCGGCGGTGTTATGGTTGTTGTGCCTATTGGATGTGGGTCTGTTCGAATTCTAATCCTTCACTCACTTATCCAATGAATTTGCTCTCTAAACCAGCCAGACATATCCTGTTCTTAGTGTGCGACGACGCTTTGCCTTCTAGTTGTGAGCATTTAACGGATTGTTTACCAATGTCAGTTGCTCATAGATCGATCCACCCATCCAACCATATTGTGATAACTAAGTTCCAATCAATCCTCGGATCTTGCCACCTTCTAGTATTTCTGTTCGTGCACTTTCTCTACACCTATCAGCTGCAAACAACCCGGAGCTTCCTTTGGAATTAAACTTGGTACAATCGGTGAACGACATAATAAGTCCTCCTACAACTGGTGATTACGTACAGCAGATCGGGCCAACCTTCAGAATGTGATGAACACGGATTCGTGGTCGTCGTCCTTGCTATGCCACTTGGCCATCGGTCGCTGTTCCATTTTCCCACTGCTGGTTTATCAATGTGACCACCAGCTCGACCGATGCGTGATATATTTTTCCTTTCGAAAGCACAAACTTTCAACCTTTTTTCACTTCCCACTTAGTTTTTGCCTGTCTAGTCAAACGACGCGAAATATTAAAAGGTCAATTTCGGTTGGGAATTTTCACCTTCGTTGAAATCATTCTCCTATCATTAGTGCTTTATCTCCCTCCTGTCCAATCTACTCATCCTGTCTCCACACGCTGCCAACGTGTTACCCGATTCACACCCATCCCCCCGGACCAGCGATCTTCGGCTGCTATGCACCACCACCACCATTGCATTCAAGCCAAGAATAATTGCTCGTCGTGCATAGCTAAGTTCCCACCCACGCTAATCAGCAATTCCATCGTGTGTATCTTGAACTGGGGACAAGACTAAAGCGTTCGCACATTTATCGCTCGTAGTCCACAATCGCATATGGTAGTACAAATGTATATAACGGGTCAAGTAGATAACGCTTGACCTGTCCCGTAGGAGGGACGTAATGAATAGAAAGATTGACTAATGAACGTACCAATAAAATGGAGTGTGACATGGTGATTTAGCAGATATATTATTTACATGATAACTGGTATACGCCCAGTTAGTTGCAACTAATCGCTCGCCATAATTCGCATTTTCTGCACGAAGTGTGAAATTCGAGAACATAATTTTCTACATGAAATCCGCTTTATAATTCAGAATAAGAACATCAGGAGACCCCAGGTCATGGTATGACATTGTTAGGACAATCTACCAGCGCTCGGGCAGGTTCGGTGTGTCCCGATATCAAGACGCTCGCAGGTGTATGACTGCGAATGATCAGGATCTGGGGTGACAACATTTTATGACGTTTGTGAATAAACAACCTAAAGGGCCTGCGCAACTTGCCACTGAACTCTGGGTTGATAGTTATTCACTTGCGTAAGGGGAACTCAACATGGATGGCGCTCTGCTGAGAGACCCACTGCCGTGATATGACTGCCACATTCTTAATTTTAGCCGTGTATGTAGCGAAGGATCTGTGCACCGTAAACCGAATGTACTACCCTATACCTTCTAGCCCAAGGTAAAGGTGAAGCACTACACTTGCCATTAGGTGCTTGCATTGGAGGGGGTGGTTAATATGTAGACTATCGCGATGACGTCTACTTTGGTCGCTTGAGTGGTTCGTATTCTCTGAACGCTGCACCGCTGGCAATGGGCTGACGAATCATGATGCACTGCATACATTGGCACAACTTAGGCACTGAAGCGAACGCAGTCGACGGCATAACCCTCTGAAATGCTTGACAATAAGCGATAAACATCTATTTCGTCTTCTAAGATGGATCACGGACTTACATCCGGCACATTGTTTTACCGTACATCACAGTGTCTGTCCTCCCGCGGCGATATGTAACCTACGATACCATGTACCTTCGAGATTTTCGCAATAATGCTTAACCAACCGATCAAAAGAATGACTCTTCCTTTTTTGCGGCCGGTATTCTTCTTCGTGATACCAACTACGTACCATCATCTCGCGACACTACAGTACGTTACAACACATGACCTCTCATCATTAGCAGCAATGTAGTCCTGATTACCAGGAATCATCCGGATACCCTCTGGTTGTCTCGTAACGCTTAACGCGGAAACATGCGGGAACTCACTGCGACCGCACTTAGCCTGAACGCCATCGTTCATACCTGCATGTCGAATCAATGGCTTTGCAAGGCATAGCATTGATAACACCAGTTCACATTATCTACAACACAATGGGAGCAATTTACAAATCAGTACAATGCATTGCGTGAGCGTAATTCCTCCTCACACGATCTATCATATGCTGGCGGTGCTGAGATGTCACGCAGGCTCATGTCTCTGACAGAATTCGCTTCAAAAAAACATCCTTCACTCGATCTTGTTAAGTACATCTTTAGGATCTCCATGAAGCATCTAGGAATATCTCTGCCTCATAGCTTGCTTCACATATGTTTTTATTGGTGCTCCAAATTGTGTTGAGTGATAGAGAATATGGAGGAAGGCGCACGAGGCTGCCCGAACGGTACCACTGCTCCTTGCATACGCGTTCCACATTCGTGTGCAAAGACGCGTTATCGCAAATCAGGAGACAATTTTCGACAAAGTCGAACTCCTGCCATCCGACAGTCCACGCAACCACTGTGCACACCTTTCATTGTTGTAACTTCCTCTCACGAAAGTATACTCTATCAAGCCAGCGGTCGTCAGGGCTCCAATAAGATGAACGTTCCGTCCTTGAGTGTTGGGCACTTGACACAGCGCACGACTTGCACGCGGTGAACGGCCTCTGGTGCAAACGGAAAAGAGATCACAATTTATTTTATCCATCAACACCACACGTCTCCCTTCGACCTCCGACTACAGCAGTGCCTAGACATAGAATTGTCGGGAAGCGTCAGCAGTGCACATTCCATTTGGCCCTTGTAGTGCTCGAACCCGCAGCTCGACTGTTACCAATCCGTGGTTAAGACCACAAGCACGATTCCCGAACGGATGAAACTACCGTACAGTGCTTTTCTGGTCCTGAGGTGGCTGTCTGAGTGAGTCTAGTGGTTATGAATTCCTCCCTTAAATCCCCCTACTACTGTTCTGTAAACATAGGATTTTCGTCACCATTTTTTTCTTTTATGTCTTCGCGGATTCCGGAACTGCGTGCAATTTCTTCATTGTTATCAGCCTCTCGTCAAAGTATCGCGCTATGGTGCTAGTGCTCACCTCAAGCATCAGCGCAGCCTTCAACCGCAGGTGGAGTGTTTCGAGAGTGACCGTGGGTTCAGACGATACTCATGCTACCAGGCAAACAATGTGGCTTTCTGCCAGAGATCTTCGTCGCCCCCACCATGCTTCGCTCTTTGTTCGATTGATTCCATTCTTCGTAACCAACTGCGGCCGGTTTTTGGGTTGACGCTTCGTATAGATGCAGGTTGCTCCCAATTGTTTCCCTCCTCATAAGTCTTCAGTATTCTGCTCTTGACCTCCGCTGAGTGGCGTGTACGGGTGCTTTTTTGTGCCATTCTGTGTACAGCAAGCTGGAAGTCACCCAATTGCTTTACATATATACGTGTTTGCGCAAGCTTTGTAATTCAGGACCGCGCTGAACCGGCCAACTACCGCCGGATAACTCTTCTCCTAGTTCTTTCCATGATCATGTAATCCTGTATTACGGAGGCCATCATAGGATACTTGGAAAGATGTAGTAGCATCTTACTGGAGCAACACGGTTTCCGCCGAAATCACTCATGTACCATGAACATCTTGTTACCCCGTGCCAGCTGGACGGAATCTGTCGATCCTGAGGAGGGATTTGACGCTGTGTACCTCGATTTCTCGAAAGCATTTGATAATCTTGATCACAACGTCCTCTTTCTCAAGCTTCAGAGCTGTGGGATCAGTGATCCCATCCTGGGTTAGATACATGCATTCCTGCTTCGACGTCGCCTAGATGTGAGAGTCCGTAGCGCCTTCTGTGACCCGATAGAGGTGCAATGTGGCGCTCCACAAGGCTCGGTTCTAGGACCAAGGCTTATCATCGTCTTCATTAACGGCCACGTGGAAGTGATGGATTCAAACGTTTGTACTCTTCGCGGAAGATCTCAAAAGCTGGCGGACTATCACGACTGTAAACGACCATATGACACTACAAGGTTATCTCGACAGGGCTCACAATTGGTCAGTTCAGAACATACTTGAGTTCAACGCTGCCAAATTTCGAGTACTGGCATACCCCACTAGAGAACTTACGCATACTGGCTGGGAGAACACCTTTCGCAACGAGTCTTCCATGAAAGTGATCTTAGAGTGGTCATACAGGCCGATCTCGGTTTCTCAAAGCAGGCCGAAAGAGTAGCAAGAAAAGCCAAGGAGCACTTGGGTTTCTTGCGGGGAGCGTTCGTCCTGTTTGATGCCGTTATCATTTCTCAACTGCTTAACACTTACTTAAGGTCACATGTTGAATACACCATCCAGGTCTGGCACGCCTAGTAAAAGCATTATCTTGCTGCTCTTGCGACTCCACAAAGCACAGCAACAACAAATGTTAAGGGCCTAACACATTTCCCTTACCAGCATGGACTGCAGACCTTGGGAGTTTTCGGTGCTCAATACCGTCGCCTGCGCGGGGCTCTTATTTTGCTGTTTCAGATCCTAAAGGATCCAAACCACGCATGTCTGCACCTACTGAAATTAAGTCACAACTCCTCACTTCGAGGCCATCACTTGAAGTTCGCCACACAGTACAGCCAGCTGGAATGCCACCGGCATCTTTTCTCACTTCTTGTGTCCCAGTGGTGAAACGCTCTCCCGATTTCTGTCCTCTCCACTTCTGCATCGACTGAATTCGAAACCCAACTTGATGAAACATTACAACACATGCATTGCAAGATTTAACCAATGTCACTGAGACACATCACGACATAACCAAACTACGTACACCAGTGAAACTTCGGTGACTTCACTGATATATATGCCAATTTTGTTTTTGTTGATACATTCACATTCTGTTTCACTATTTGTCTGCGGGAATTGTGAAGCTTTACTTTTTTACCAGTGATAAATCCGCTTCGTGCATCTAAGCGTGCTTCTGAGTTCAACTTCACCGCTGGACTCAGCCTTACGAGGGTGATCACCCCATCAATCAGTCCACTGGAGTGGAACACAATGGTGACTAGCAAGCACCTCGGTCACAGCTACTGTAACAACAATTTTGACGCCCTTCTATGTGAGCTTTTCATCTCAACCCTGTGCTTCGTCGAGCTCAACCAGGCTCTCCTACTCCAACTGTCAAACCCGTCCGATAGTCATCATCATTAAGACCCACGCAACCTTGGAATTCATTGCACTTCTTTACACAAGTGCTATTTCCGGTGACAGTACGGTTTTTGAACATGAGTGTAAGCGCGCCTCAGGGTTGCTACATTGACACTGCATTCATGTTCCAAACAGGTGAGTATACTGAGTGTACTATGGCGTGTGACGTCAAATGTACCAGTTGACTCTGAATATTTGACGTAACCAGACGGCGCACCTTCGCTTATGGATACAGACGCATAATGGCTACACTTTACCTAAGGTGTACGACCGCATCGCTCTTGCAAGTTCTGTAGGTTAAGGAATAAGACGACTTCGAAAGGGGCACACAATTGCACACGATCGACCTATCCCGATATTGATGCTCACAGATAAATGACTCGACTGATGGGGAACCGTAGTGTTATAATGTTCTGACGTTCTTGCGAGTAAAGTGACAAAAGGGTCCTACGCAAATTGAGAGTGAAATGCGGATTGGAAGGTGGCCGCCTGTGTTTAAGCCCACAAGCGTTATGTGCAACGTAACTGGCCGTCATACTACGTGCAGTACGGCACTGCAACCAATATGGAGCGGGTTAATGAGATAGCATCTGTTCTAATTTGGCAGTCTGTACGGTATCCTATGGGACGGTAAATTAGCTGACTGGGCGGCTTGCAAACTGCAAACTTGTGCAGCCCCTGTGCAGGCGCGAGTACCATCCGGATTGGTACCCATTAATGACACAAACAGGCCGAACTCGTTAATGGGGTTACGGTAAATATCCCAGCCATTTGATGTGTTCGACCCTAGGTTGTACAAAGTGATTACCCGTGACGAAATGGCTCATCGTAGATCGCCGGTAGCTTTGACTAACTTTCTCACCACCCTCATCGTGCAAAGATGTTTTGCCAGAAATGGCCAACCTTTGGAAAACAAACGAAGGTACAGCTTTTTGGAAAGGAGACCAAACCAAACAAACTTGTCTACAGTGTAGTTAGAGACCTAGGTTTTGCGTTCGACACGAAAGCTTCTTCAGGCCAAGCGAACGAGGGGGAAAATAATTGCGGTTATCGAGATGGCGGCAGGATGTTAGCAACCTTACAGGTCAAAGTGTTATTTTAAGTGGCACATTAGCCATGGTAAGATCCCAGTTGGTTGTGCACGAGGTCATCACACTAAACCTCTGTCTGCTATGTCAGTAGCAGTGCTTTGATGTTGGTGCTCTGCCCCAGGTCAGTCCGCCAACGCCCGTCAGACTGGCCGGTTGAGACAGCTCGCTACACACTTAATAACTACACATCTACTCTGTATACGCAGCCGTTGGCTTTGACAATTTCCGACGTCTTAGCAGTCAGCCTTTGGAGTGCGGATCGCAAACCCTTCCTAAAGAGTTCGACATTATGCCGGTCGATTTCATGCCCCATGTTCTCCTATCTGTGGAGAGTGAGTCATTCAAATGCACCGGTGTCGAACGGACTGTTTGAATCTTCTAGTAAATCACCCTTATTATTTCTTTGTCTAGTACCTTACTGACGGCGTCTGAAGCTCCCGCTTTATAACGACAGTCAACACAGGTGGTTGATCGGACCAATGCTGTCACAACACTTTGCACTTCGAAGGTGCACATCACATGCCGAAGCGTGCGGCGTTACACGCTAGTCGATTCAGTTGTCTTACATAGCCCCTGGGTCAAACCCAAAGGGGGTTACATCGTCCACGTACCCAGAACTACAAGTACCATACCTAGGTACTTCACTGATGTATCAGAGCGAAATCCATCACTGTCACTAAGCTACTAGGAGCACTGTGTAGGGAACTGCTCGTAACTGCCTCTTATGTGTAGCGAAAAAAGCATATTATGACACTCCGATGCATTAAGATACAGATGACGAGCTTTGGACCAAATATTGAGATCGCTCAGATTATTTTGGTATCTGACAGAGCAATCGGCGTTTCGATGGTTGATACCCAGGACGATGTCGTCAGCGTATTTTATTAGGGTTGTTTCTGCGGGGACTAATATCGTGCTGGTGTAAGTAGGTTCGTGTGGAGGCAGGACTCTTCACAAAATATCGATCGGCCTCGTGGAATGGTGTCACATCCACATACGTTTGCGTATCCGTTGACTCGGACAAGTTCAAGTATTGTGATAACTTGACTAGCTATCTAAACTGCTATTTTGACATCTACTGTCCTTGAAAATCTCGCAACGTCCGCGTAGACAGGTTCTCCTCCCCCATCTGAAAAGGCTGGGTCGACTTAAGGAGAGTGTGTTTAAAGAGAAAGGCGGCATTTCAGTGAGGTCTTTCACTGTTCGAACTAAGGAAGAGCTACACGTCTCCATCAGATGTATATCTAGTCTATTCTTGGGAACGGCAGCATCGCACCGGTGCCAAGAAAAGGGTCTAACAAATGTCGACCTGTCGCTTGCTATTATGTTGCCCAGAAGCTTCAAGAGTAAATCATGCTTGAAATGATGTTATCCCAAAGCCGCTGGAAAGACCCCTTAAAACAGTTATTCGAAGTCTACCTTACATGCAGTGACAATCTCGTACGTCCTATACCGTCATTCACTGGCAAAAGAAATAGATCAACTCGTGTTTTTTTGAATAGAACAACGCATTCTGCTGTGTAAACCGCGAAATCCTGTCGAAAGATCTACTCATTCAAAGAATAAATCCCTCCATAATGCGTATGCTGTGATCATGTTACTGGACGCGCCCAGATTACACGAGTCAGTGGCTAATGCTTCTAAACACTAAGCACCAACTAGGGTGCTTTTCAAGGAGATATTCTGTCGCCTTAGCACATTCTACTTACATCAGCTCAATAATATTCTAACAGTAAGTGACGCCTGCTGTAACAAAGCAGTGCCTACTCACCTAGCAACAAAATTGTTGATGTCGTATTCGGTATTAGCACTCTCAGTAGAGCGCCGCCCATGATGTTCTTCTCTTACCCTAGTGACCAACTGTCAACCCATTACAATGGCAAGTTGCGCAGGCCACTTAGATGGCCTTGTTCACAAGCCCACCATAAAATTTTGTCACCCCAGACCCCGATCAATCGCATACACCTGTGACTGTCTTGATATCCGGACACACCGAACCAGCCCGAGCGTTGGTAGGTAGTCCTAACAGTGTCACCCCACGACCTTGGTCTTCTGATGTTCTTATATGGAATTATAAAGGGAATTTCATGTATAAAATTATTCACGAATTCCCCGCTTCGTGCAGAAGATGTAAATTATGGAGAGCGATTAGTTGATTAACTGGACGTATACCAGTTACCATGTTTATATCGTTGATAAATCACCATGTCACATACCATGTTATTGGTAAGTCCATTATTTAATCTTTCTCTTCATTACGGCCATCCTACGCGACATGTCAAACGTTATCTACTTGACCCATTATATACCTTTGTACTTCCATCTGCGACTGTGGACTAAGTGTTCACAGCCCGTTAGGTAGGAAATTGAGTGTTATCGACTTCCGGGAATTGTGGGCTTTGCAGGCACAACTACCGTAGGAAGAAACGGAGGTGTTGCTCGCTCATATGCTGGTTCGGCCAAGTACCTTTGCTGGAGAACAGGTGGTGAAATGGACAGACAAAGATGCTGAGCAACGATGGAATGACTCCCATGTATGAACATACCACTAAACTGGGTACGGGATCCGAATTCAGATGATACGCACCGACTTGTGTGTTAGTTGCCCTTACGTTCGGTCCGCATCAGTCCGCCCATGCATGTGCGTACTAATCAGTTGATGCAAAATTCCGACAGCCCGGTCGCAGTATCTCATTTGATTCAGGGACCATCAAGTCGGTGTACTGCATCCACTATGAGGGTAAGCGACGTCTGCTGTAACAAAGCAGGGCCTACTCGCCAGGTAACAAAATGGGCGCAGTTGTATTTCGGCACTAGCCCTCTCAGCAGACCGCCGCTTAAGATAACTCTCTATAACCCAAGGCGGCTAACATCCAACCTGTATTTCAGTTGCGCAGGCCCCTTTTGTCGCTATACTTGCAGGCCCGTCCCACCGCCCTCGTCATACGCAGTCATGCACCTGTGACTGCCTCGCTATCCGGATACAGTACTGTCGTATGCCTGAGCGTTGGTAGGTCGTCCAAAACCTTAGGCTGCGCCAATGCCAAACTAGCAATAAGATCGCTAATGGGGTGTCGCATTACCTCGTTCGCAACCCCCACCCCCAAATTGTGCCATTCGCAGGCACGCTTTACGTACGTAGGAGTCCACGTCGTACACCGAACCCTCTACTCAGTCGCACAACGCGCTTGGAAAACCTTGTGTCCCTAAGCTGCGTGGAACTAGCTTCAGATTAGGCACCGTTGCTGGATGAAGGCTAGAACGGCCACATGTCCCCATCACACGCCACCAACTCATACATTCATGCAAGGGTTATTACATCTACCGCCATTGGCCGCTGTGAACTAGCTCAATTCTAAGATCACTGCGCGCGCTTGCTGTGTCGAAATGATAGTGGATGCAATTCAAATGCGTTAAACATGATATTCAATTGGCTTGCGGATGCAAATCAGAGCCTTAGGGAGCAATTTAATTGCACTATGGATGCAATCAATCGGGAAAGGTGTAGAAGGTAAAAGCCTATCAAAGCAAGGTAAAGGAGTGCCAATAATTTTGGGGTTGACAACAGGGGAATAAAAGTGCAGCTGCAACAGAAGGATAAGGGTGAAAAAGCGTTAGGGGAGAATAAGAAGACGGGAAGGCTTGAGCAGTAGCATCCAAACCCTTATCCACCCTGCATGATGCAGCTAAGACACGGTTGATTATCCTCTGCGATGGCCAGAGCATCAGAAAATTGTTTGACGAAGGATTTATTCTATTGCGGGGGCAGGATACTGTCCGGTTGCCCAGGCCTAGACAGGATAACGGTTAGGGTTCTCAACCGAAGCCTTTGGTTCAAAAATCTGACCGCAAAGCAGTGGGTTTGGCGTTGGGCTACAATGAGTTCGTTTTAACGAATAAGGGGCCACCTTCATTCAAACCCACAACCTGGAAGACCAGGAGGCTGAGTTTGTCTGGAATCTAACCATTGACCAATCTGAAGGTGCAAAATAGCACCACCCAGCATAGCTCAATGGATCTGAAGCACGCAAGCGATCTCACCACGGTAAGTTCCTGCCTCATTGCGATGAGTCAGTGAGTACTAAGCAACATTGACCGACGAGAATGTCTGAACTTTTGCCACTTCGATTCATGTCCCGTGACCATGAACCAACAACGACGAAACGGATCGCTTTGCCACACATCAAGACGTATCGGAAATGACTGCTCGACTCCTCAAACCCCACCACCTGTTGTTAGCTCACATACGAACCGCTACTCTGAAAGCAACCCTATATAGACCAAAGGGGAAGACGGGAGCACATGAACGTCTGGACGTTGTCTACATGATACAGTGGAAAAATTATGGTAAGCACTATGTGGGCCCAACAGGAAGTTATCTACGTGGTTACAAGAATACAAGCGAGTCTGTCGAATCCATTATCATCATTGCTCTCGACACACGTTGATAGAAAAGCTCACCTGTTTAACTGGGAGAAGACGGAGGTGCTAACGCAGGGAGAGACAAGAAGAGGAAGAGAATTTCTCGAAACGTGGTTCTCCACGGAGAACTCGCTAAACCTGCGCATTGACTTAGACCCGATCTACCATCAACTGCGAAAAAAAGAATTTCTGGCGAGTCATTCACCACATGAGTCTAAAAGAGGCGCCGATCGAACGGCAAACTAGCAATGGTCACGAGACATGCATCGAAGTGACCAAGTTCAAACATCACTCCTCGGTCCATTTTGCTTAGTACGCACTGACGAACTCACCTCGATTGGTGATGAAACGTCTGCAACGAAATAGTTCGGCTCGGAAGAGAAACCTAAACCTGAGCTCCATTAATGACTGCCACTTACTTTGGAACGCCCGCGCTGATTCCTAACACAGTTATCCAGTGCTACTACTTTGGCCTGGCTGGCTTCCCGAACAACTTCCTCGTGGTGCCAACTGGATGGTTCGGGATTATTATGTTCTGCGAATGGTTCGGTGGCAGTGTTCCAGAACGTGCTGGGTTATCATCTGGCAAACGTTCTCCCTATAAAAGGTCACATATGTCCGTTTAACAACACTGTGACGTGGCGGACGTGACTCGCCACTAAATAATGTCACTGCCCCTTGCCTCTCTCTGAGTGGCATTGTAATTCAAGGGTGTGTTGGGCCCCTGGTCCTATGCGGTCCTAAAGACGTATGAACCACTTGTTTGGTCACCGGCTCCCAACGGGTTGCGATACCCTCATATCGCCCTGCTGTCTTGTAGGTTAGATCCTGGATCAAAAGCTCGGGGTGGGGCCCCCTAAGACAACGCTCTACTTCTGCCTGGGCAACCGGGTAGTATCTCGCTTTGCTGATGCATGTTGGATGGATCATCCCCTTCTCACCCTCAATAAAAAACATCAAAACTGCGAGTGGAAAAATGGACAAAAAATTTGCTTGTTCTGTTTCTTCATTTAATCTAACCCTGTTTTCCTATTTCGCCATGCTTTCGATGGCACAATATCTGTACACAGATTGCGACTAAGCTATATACATATATGGTTGGTTGGCGGCATCCGGTTTCGGATTTGCCTGTCACTGTGGCCAGCCACAGGATGCCTGCGCCTACAGTGCGACCATGGGTGGCTTGCGCTGCACCACCCACAGCTCCAACCACACACCCCATATCCAGTGTAAACCCGAGGGAATAAGACCGGGAAGCATGTGGATGGGAGCCCCGTTTCATCAACGGAGCCGGCCCACACTCCTTCACAGGCAAACACAAGCATGCTGTAGTTGGGGAATCAAGCGCACACAAGGCGATGGCTGGACCGTAGTCCGCTCCACACTGAGTGCATGGAACCACTCTTTGAGCCTAGCACGGCCACAAGGACCGTGCACCCCGTCCCCTCCAGCAACGACCAACTGTCTCCTGGAGCCAGTGTGGATGAGGTAGTGGGTAATAGACACGTAAGGAGCTTGTCAACATGCACATCAAGCGCAGCCACAGCGGGGATATCAAGCAACAGCCAATCAAGTAAAACAGTGGGTCCCCTTCAGCCATTTCTTTAAGGCAGAGAAGACAGAGGTTGCGATATGTCAACATTTCGATTGTTCGCTTCAGTCGCAAACACAATACGATCAGAAACATACAAGGGATTATATACATGGGAAAAAAGCACCACCAATCAAAATGTCACAGTCAAGACCATGGCAACCGAATTGATTGCCTCAAGAGTTTCTGTGCACATAGCACAGGTTGATAAGCCTTAATTAACATCGCCTCACTAATTGCTGGCATTATCGGGTTTTTGTTACGTAATAACACTTTGAACGCTGTCTCGGAGTTTACGTGATGACGGGTTGTTGTGTACGCCGATAAGTCAGAGGTGCTGTCTGCAATCTGAACACTATACGACGATCAAGGAGTTGAAACAAATGAAGCACGTAATGTTCCTGCAGCCTGATAAGGGATCGGGTATTGTAGTAATGAACAGGCCTGACTACGTTTCGAAGATCGAGTCCATTCTGGGAGACACTCGGAAGTTCCAGCTAGATAATACACCGGAAAACAACATCCTGGTGGAGAAGCAGGTGGCAAGGAAGCTCCAGATTCTCCTGCTACATGGTTACATCAATGAGTCACAGTACAGGCACTTAAAACCGACCGGGACACAGACACCTAGAATGCGAGGCGCTCCCAAGATACACAAAGCAGGATTTCCGCTACGTCCGATTATGTGCATGAACAATTCACCTTATCACAATGTCGCGCGGTAGCTGGCCAAACTATTAGATCCGGTGCGTAAACTCCTCGCTCCGTATTGCCTGAAGGACTCCTTTGAACTGGCTGAGACACTGGAACAATTGTCACTGAGTGCAGAGCTTATGTACTCAATAGATGTGGACTCCTTATTCACAAATGTGCCTTTACGTGAGACGGTTGATAATTTATGTGATTTTATCCTGAGTCAAAATATCTCTGTTGGCCTGCCCGTGGAGTATTTAAAGGATATGATTCTATTGTGCACCGTGAACATACGGTTTGAATTTGAGGGGACCGCATACAAACAGATCGACGGGGTCACTATGGGCAGCCCGCTGGGACCAGTTTTAGCCGACATCTTCCTCGGCCTGATAGAAAGACAAGTTGCTGAGAGCATTGGTGAAGCGAAATTGTACAGACGATATGTGGATGACATTTTAGTCTTCACCAGCGGAGAACATTTTAATCGGCTGCTGACCATCCTAAATTCGATTCACCCTAATCTGTCGGTATCCCATGAAGTGGAACAACACCATTGCCTGGCGTTTTTGGATATACTCATTAGGAGACAGGCTGAAGATACGTTGCAGCGCACTGTTCACCGCAAATCGACTTGGACTGGACAGTACCTTCATTTTTCAAGATTCGCCCCGATCGCATACGAACGCGGGTTAGTGCGAACTCTCTTCTACCGGGCTAGACGTATTTGCATCCCCGAACCGTTACAAGCCGAAGAAAAATTTCTACGCAAGACCTTAATTCCTAATGGATATCCTGAGAAGTTTATTCAGGTACACAGCAGACCACCCAGCGTGAAAACACCGGTGTTGACGGCTGAGAAAAAGAATGTTTATTTGTTCTTGCCGTTCAAGGGGGACCATGTGGCAAAGGACATCGAACGCAAGCTCAGGTCCGCCCTAACGCGAACCTACACGACAGCCCAGTTGCGACTCAGGCATACCACGCGAGCACTTGTTCTCCAAAACCGTCAGAGCATCTCGTCGGGTAGTTCGGCCTCACGTTGTTTATCAGTTTACCTGCGGTTGCGGTGACATTTACATAGGCAGAACAAACCGTCAGTTAGCTCAGAGGGTAGCTGAACACTTGCCAAAGTGATTGGGACAAGTGATTACGCAACAGCTTGAGACGAATCCGAGAATCAATCGGAGCCCGGCATCGTCTATCATCAAGCACCTCATGACAACCCGTCATCCCGTAAACCCCGAGACAGCGTTCAAAGTGTTATTACGTAACAAAAACCCGATAATGCTGGCAATTAGTGAGGCGTTGTTAATTAAGGCTTATCAACCTGTGCTATGTGCACAGAAACTCTTGAGGCAATCAGTTCGGTTGCCATGGTCTTGACTGTGACATTTTGATTGGTGGTGCTTTTTTCCCATGTATGTAATCCCTTGTATGTTTCTGATCGTATTGTGTTTGCGACTGAAGAGAACAATCGAAATGTTGACATATCGCAACCTCTGTCTTCTCTCTGCCTTAACGAAACAGCCAAACACTTGAAACGACAAGATGAAATAAAACAAATCCAGTAATGCATACACACACGGTGGCATAACTCTTCGCTAAATGAGCATATGAAGTAAGTTGGTTAGCAACGAATCCGCGATAAGGAAAAAATGTCCACAAGTTACTTAAAAATGCTACAAACGCAACAAAGTTACCGAAGATAAGCGCAATTAGTGTAAGCAACGTGGACAGTTAATAGAAGATTATTCAGGTAGGCAGAACAAACCAAATTATGTGGAATGAAATTTATCCAGCTTAAAAAGACCTAGTTTAAGTGTAAGTTGGTTTAGCATAACTGCGGTGAAGAAGCATCAAGAATGCAACATCATCCTCAGCCTGGGGCACTATATATATATATATATATATATATATATATATATATATATATATATATATATATATCCAGTGCTAGTCTTTTGGCTAATCAATATGCTGTTTCGGTCACAGTTGAATAAGCCCACCGGGTGATTCGGTGACCTACATCTTCAACTTACTTCAATTGCATCGAGTTTCTATGCAGTGAGATTTCTCCTGTGTCCACAATTAGCGACAACTTTTTTCTTCCTATATCGCGAAGCGAAGTTATGATCCCCCTGTCCAAACTGCGCGTTGACGAGCATGTGTACAACTTTCAACAGTGGTCTTCGCTGTGTATCGTTTCTCGACTCCATCGCATAGTATGTGAGATTGACCAGCAAAGCATCACTTGTCGGCCAGCGCTCCGGTCTAATGTTCTCGCATCAGCAGTTGGCCTACACAAACCCCATGATACCATAGGTCCTAGATGAAGGGTACTCAGTTGTTAGGGTGTTGGTGCAAATGGGAATTGGGTCTTGCCCACCAGACAAAAAACCGCACTCCCTGACGCGTTTCCTTTTTCATTAATCACATCAGATCGGGGTAGCAGGCATCGAACCTGGGACCATTGGGATGTTAGATTTGAGCCCTCTTTTTAAGCCACTGGGGAATTGCGGTCCACATTGAGATTTCGCATCGCAATCCATCCACACAACGTGTGCTTCAAAGTAACCCTCTAGTAAAATTTTGTTATGTTTACCTGTTTTTTGGTCACGTCTATATTTCCACTTTAATCGAGAGCGCCACGCTGATGGATCACAGAACCTCATGGTTTCGAATTTCAGACTTATTCAATGCTCTGTTTACGTCTATACTCAACAGTCTGTGGGTCTCACTTCTTTAAATAGAAAAGTCACGACCTCTAGGAACAGTGTGCTTGCCTCTTATGCGTGTCCCATCAGTCTGAAAATAACCCGTCCTACGTGTCACTAGCTGAAGGAGATTAACTTCATGTTTGCATCCTGTACATTGTTCCGGAGCGACAAATGCTTGCTTGCTGTGGGCATCACAGACGGTTGCAACTTGGTGGATCAATCATACACTTAAAGCGCTGATTTAATGCTAAGGAAGATGTGCTCAGACTATTTCCTATACGGTTCTCTGCCGTGTATAGTAGTGCATGATTCGAGCACAGCTTTGCGCTTCCGTACAGTAGCGCATTACCGCATTCGTCGTGTACTCTGAAATATTGTGGAAAACGGTGTTTGAATAAACACGTGAAGCGAAATTTGACTATTGTCAAATTTTCTCTGATCCAAGATACCTTGGATCGATTAAAGTGCTACTGGACATAGCGTCTCCTTGACGCTTACTGGTAATTTTTGCGGTTGTTCCCCTTTTTAATCCCGTTTCACACCCTGTTTTGCCTTTTTGTGGTCGTTTTACGGTTGTATACGTGTTTTTCAATTCTGCTCAGTTTTCCACTTTAAACATGGTCGTCTCGCTAAAAACCGAGGCGGATGAAATCTTTGGGTCCTCGATTGATGAGTCCACTGCAGTTTGCGGCAATTCTGCCTGCTCGAGACCAGTTACGGATTCATCTGGTGGTATGCAGTGTGATGTTTGCTTCCGCTGGTATCACAAAGGTTGCACCGGCCTCCGAGCGAACCAGTACACTATGCTATCATCCAGTGAAAACCTCCTGTTTAGATGTGCTGATTGCTGCACTCAGAAAGCGAAGTGCCCGGCTATCATCTGTGCTGAATTTAAGGCACTGGCATCCAGGTTCACAGTGGTTGAGAAGGCGTTAGTCGGGCTTGCCTCGCTCAACTCTAAAGTGGACTTGATTATGAATCACCTGAGTATTGCAAAGGAGGACTCTGTAGCGAACTGTCCCCCTGCTGACAGTCCATCCCTTGATGGGTCGTTCATCTTACCGGACGCTCCAGTACACATTGAGATAGATGACTCATATGCCTCGGATGGCATTGTTGACCCTCCACAAATGGAGGGCGAGTCACGGGCTCCTGGGCCAGAAAAGAATGGGCGAAAGAGGGCAAGAAAAGTGCGCAAACCCTCCGCACCCAAACCGAGAGGTGAGAAGACGCTCAAGATGCAACCACCTGAGCGGGAAACACCACCTGGTGATGCGACTCCCTCAGTTTCACCTAAGATTGTGCAGGCAGGGGGTAAAAAACCCCAGATGTCCACATCGCGTGCTACTCAAACTGCGGCGCCTACTCCAAACACATCTTGTCTTCCAGGGGTACAGGTCGTGGAGGCAGGCATGGACGTTGAGCCACGGGCTTTTTCGCCTGCAGGACGAAAGAGAAATCGGAACAGAACTGCCCGTACTCTTCAGGCAGGTTCGAAAAGCGTCAAGAATGACGGGACAAACAAGCTGGAGCGTAAGACGTACGCTACAGTTGCTTCAACGTCGTCTGATAACTTGCGCCCAGTCTCGTTTCCTGCGGCTAAGCCGGTTGCGGTTCATGTAAATTCCAAAACCCGTGGGGTAAATACACCCCGTCGAGGTGATTCTTTCATGGATAGCAGCGTGATATTCCGTAACGCAGTGGAATCCACTGCTGCACTTCCTGCCGAACGTACATTAGACGACCTACAGTGGTTTAAGATGTGCGTAACGAAGCTTCTTCCGCCTGGGTTTCCCGGTGTTACTGTCAGGAAACTGACTAGATTGGGTAACGTCCCAGTTAACGCCCCAAACCCTCGACCGCGCTTACTTCGGGTAGTCCTATCCACCCCGGAGGAACGCAACGCGCTGTTGCGGTTTGCCTTCAAATTGAAGGGTACTAATGTTAGCGTTCAGCCAGACCTCCCATTAGCGGATAGGCTGAAGCTAAAAGAGGCCATTAAGGACCTCAAAACCAGGCGAGCGGCCGGTGAACAAGGTCTCCGGTTGGTGGGTTTTCGGGTGGTCAGCCGGCGGTCTGTTTCCGCCCTACCAGTGCCAGTACTGGTAGCGCACGACCCAGGGCTGGACATTACGACTACCTTCAGATAGTGCTAAGCAATGTGCGGAGCCTAAGGAATAAGATGTGCGAGATAGGTCTGCTTGTAGATGGGTCTCATCCCGATATACTTGCATTCACTGAAACGTGGCTGTCTCGGGACATCACGGACGGTGAAGTACATCTGTCTGGCTACGCACTATTTAGATGTGATCGCTTCGTTGGCCGACAAGGCGGGGGCGTTGCTATTTACGTTAGGTGTGAACTTGACGTTTCACGCACCTACATGTTTCAGTCGGCAGATAAAACTGTCGAAGCGCTGTCGGTAGTGATTAACACTTCCTCAGCTCAACTTACAGTCGTACTTGTGTATAGAAGCCCTGGGAGTGCGTCCAAAGAGGTGCTTGACTTTATTCGCTCCCAATCCGCAAACAGGTGTTTGATACTCGGGGATTTCAATCTACCAGAAGTTTGCTGGGCGGATCTTTCTTGCAACTCGGCAGAAGGTACTTTCGGGGCAGATCTACTTGAGCTTACGCTACAAGTACCGTTGCATCAGTTCGTGGACCTCCCCACTAGGTACATGGACGCCCAACTCCCGTCTATTTTGGATCTAGTGTTTGCCAAGTCACTAGACTTCGTAGGGGACATCACTTACAGCTCTCCCTTAGGTGCTAGTGATCATGTTTGTTTATCGTTCAGGTGTAGTCTGACCAGGCGTCACCAGAGCATTGCTAAGCCATTTCCAAACATATGGCGTGCTAACTATCAGGCAATGCGTACCAAGGCTGCTGGGATGCGTTGCGAAATCTCGGTGGTTGATACGGTTCAGGCGGCCTGGGATAAATTTAAATCTTATCTCACGGAAGTGTCTACTCCCTACATCCCGCTTGCGAGGAGAAAGGAGACACGGGCGCGGCCGCCGTGGATAGATACCACTGGCAAGCACCTGCTCCAGAAGCGTTCTAGGTGCTGGAGGACCTACCGTGCGGCTCCATCAACTAGCACCTATGATAGATACCGCGAGGCTAGAAATAGGTGTAAACAACACTTAAGGAAAGCTCGGCTGGTGTACGAAAAGGAATTGGCTGATGGAGCTTCGGAAAATCCGAAGAAGTTCTTCGCTTATGTTAAGAGACGCTGTGGTTCAACTTCGGTAATCCCAACTTTGATGCGGGCCGATGGAACTCGTGCGTATGCGGACTCAGATAAGGCTCGTGTACTTGGGGAACAGTATGCAGGGGCTTTTGTACGTGAGGCCGCGTTGACTAGCCTTGAACTTGTCCCCAGAGTACCTGAGGGTTCTTATTTAGCTGAGTTTACTGTGGTGGAAACGCAAGTCCTTAAACTGCTGCAAGAACTGAACCCTTCCAAAGCAGCTGGACCTGATTCAATTCACCCGAAGCTTCTGCATGAGTTGGCGGTGGAACTGAGTGGACCGCTGACGATGGTGTTTCAGAAATCACTTGACAGCTGTACATTACCTTCCGAATGGAAGGAGGCTGTCATCTGTCCTATCTTCAAAAATGGCGACAGGAGTCTGTCAGCCAATTATAGGCCAGTTAGTCTGACTAGCGTCGTGGTCAAACTGCTTGAAAAGCTGGTGAGAGATTCGTTGGAATGTCACCTGAATAGATTTAATCTACTCAGTAGTGCACAACATGGATTCCGGAAGGGGTTTTCGTGTTTGACGAATTTGTTGGTTGCTCGTGAAGCTTGGGCCGAGGCAGTGGACAATGGCCACGTGGTGGATGTGCTTTTCGTAGACTTCTCGAAAGCATTTGATAAGGTACCCCACTTGAGGCTATCACAAAAGCTGAGGTCCTACGGCGTATCTGGCCGCGCCCTTCACTGGGTATCTGCGTTCTTGCAGGGAAGAGAGCAGTGTGTACGTGTGGGTCGCAGCTTATCCTTTAAGCAAGCGGTCCTTAGCGGTGTCCCACAGGGCTCGGTCCTTGGACCGATGCTGTTCTCCATCTACGTAAACGATCTCCCTGGAGAGCTTGGGGTATCATCCCTATTGTTTGCTGATGACCTTAAGCTATGGAATGTTGTAAATGTTCCTGGGGGTTCTGAGGCCATACAGCATGCACTGGACAGACTCTGGGACTGGTCTACTTTGTGGCTACTGCCCATAAATCAGGCTAAGTGTTCCGTCCTTCGTATAGGAGCAACTTTCCCGCCTTCGAGCTACGTACTCGGTGGGGTCGAACTCCCCCTTGTCTCCAACCAGGTAGACCTAGGTGTCGTTCATTCCTCGTCTTTGCATTCTGGTGACAACTGGAAGAAGGCCGCTAGTAGGGGTTTCAGAATGTTGTGGTTAATACGCCGTTCTTTCGGGGTCTTAACTGCCGACATATTTGTGAAGCTGTTCTCAGCTTTCGTCCGGCCCCATCTGGAATACTGCGTCCAGGCTTGCCCGCCCTGCCTTGTTCGGGACAAAATGGAGCTTGAGAGGGTTTTGAGAGTAGGTACCAAATTGGTCGAGGGGTTACGGGGGCAATCGTACCCCGAGCGTCTACTTAGCTTGGGTATGTATTCAATGCACTACCGACGGCTTCGAGGAGACCTAATCCTTACTTACCGCATTTTAACAGGGAAGGTTGGACCGGACTTGAGCTGGCTATTTAGCCCGGCTAGGTTGCCTTGTCTTCGCGGTCATCCCATGAAGCTACACAAGCCGCGTTCTGACCGGATCAGGGCGGAAACTCGGTTATCGCGTAGAGTTATCGAGCGCTGGAACTCGCTTCCAGAAAGTGTAGTCAGTGAACCTACGGTTAAGGGTTTCGAGCGTCAGTTAGACGCTCTTGGGTGGCAACACGAAACCTTTCCCTTCTCCTGACCATATCCATCTTCAAACTTTTAGTTCTTATTCTGTCATTCTCTTCACTCTTTGGTGTTATCCTTCATTTTAATGACTTTCATTCCCCTTTATCTTCCATTTACTTTCTACTTCTTTCTTACTTCACGTAACCTACACAGCGCGGACTGCTAGTGCAGGGAACGTGGGCAGTAATTGGTTGATCAGGGTGTGTTTCGGGTGTTTCGTTTTAGATCTATCAAGAACTAGCACCTTATCATTTCCTGGCTCAACGATTTGCTCAAGAAGGAACACTCAAGGGATTTTCCTATCGTTCCAGTCCATCTGAATCTGAAATCTGAAATCATCGGCATTCATACCTGTTTCATATATGTCCGTCGTGAATTCCGGACATTTGCATCTCTTTGTCTGCATAACTACCAGCCTAACTTACTATTTCCAGATTTTTTTGTTTCACCCCAAACGGTATGTTTACGACGAACGTATTACGATAAGCTGTGGCCCGGAACCACTTCTACCTTGTTTCTACTTCGTAACCCCTCCGATCTACACATGCTATCAAACAGTAATTGATCCGAACGCACTGATCATTTCAGCTCTTGTTCTACTAAGTGCTTTTAGCACATGGATCGCCAGTTCATCCAGGGTTGCATCTTTGGAAAGGCAGGTACCAAGATGTAAATAAAAATATATCTATTGTCATATGAAAGAAAACACCGTTCTGTACATTATGAATCAGTCAGACGAACTGTATCTAAATTCCTGCTTGAGCAAATTTGCTGGCGTTTGTGTGCCAAATTCGATTGGAGCTCTCAACCCCGTTGTATATGGAATTCTAATTATGTTGAGTCCACTCCTCTCACCTGGTTGGCCGCTGGAAAGGGTTTTCGCGAATGGTTTAGAAAAATAGGGAAATATTCGTTTACAGACTCATACTCAGCGGCATCACAGTAACTGTCTCCGCAGATTTTTTGCCGGAGTATATGAGGAGCATTTTTCTGCGGGCTTCACATAGTCTGATTGAAATGACATCGCCGGAGTGCTCTCTATCTTTCATCCTTTTCTCCTTCGTACACTAGCATGGCAAATAAATAAGCTAGCGTTCCGTTTATAAGAAGAATGATGAAGGTCACGAAATTCCGGCTGCACCAATCCTGAAATGGGAAATGGGACAGTTTGGATTTCCTCATAGTAGGTCAGGAACTCTGTTTGGTTCGCCCTATCATTATGAGATGAATGGTAACTTGTCGACATTATAGCCATACGAATGAAGATTAGAGGATTTCCAAGCTTCTTCACGTGGCATTGCAAGTGAATCAGCCTCCGTTGGCGTGACCAACGTTCACGTCACTTGGACGACTCCAAGTCACCCGCAGTCTTTACGATCCACCGAAATTCGATCAACTAAGCAGTTAGTTTCACAATGACAGCTTAACAATTACAACTGCAGCGGGCAACCAGGGCGGCTTCCAAATTTACACATAGAATTATGCTTACAAGTAATTGAAAACAACGGTGTATCGGAATTCAAAACACGTGCCGGTGACAGGTTTAACTACCACGTTGATCACTCGCTAACCTACATGCGATGTCTTTTTCTAATTTGATTCGAGTAGCCATATTTGCGTAGCTGCGGGCTCTGGCTGAGTAGGGTAGGAGACAATCTTTGTCTCATTCTTTTGTATTTGCCCTTCCGAGAATTCAAAGAGAATGGCTGTTGAAGTTACCGATTTGTGCAGCTGCAACGAATACAGAGATCGCCACCGTATTTTCGTCTAGTCTTTCAAGAACGGTGGCGAGATGTCCACTCTCTGCTGATCTCAGTCGCTCACAAATCTGGGAAACAATAGAACAAGCTCCCTTAACTTTAGTGTGCAAGGAACACAAGTAATGCAACACGCATTGTCCCGCAGAAACCACCGTACTTTTGTCCATATGGAAGACAATCTTCGCAATGCTAAGCAATCATTATCATTGAACAGTTGATGGGCGCTGAGAGTCACCAGTACAAATATTGGTACCTCAAGGTGATAGGGTGATTGCAAAACTGGCACTCGTGTGTACATGATGTTGCGCCTCGATCAACAAATCTTTCGATGTGTTTCGCTCCAAGAAACCAAGTCCCAACATCTGCTCACTAATCAGTCGGTCTCTGAGTGATAATAGAATTACAGTGAGATTAATTGAATTCACCTGGGATTGCGAGAAGTTTACGCTTAGATCAGCTGACTCTGGCATTAACCCAACTTCTCATCATCAACTTACTCTAAGGCACGATTCTTTTATATTTCCTCACTGATGCGCGTTTCCTAACTACATTCGTCGTCACATTTGAACCCGCACAAGTGTGCTACACCTCGTGTCATCCTATTAAAACCAGAATCGTTTACATCTGTAGTCAGCCCCTTCAACAAGTCGATTTACAACATCCACCCTGTAGTGCGCTTACTCCTTAAAAATAGATCACAGTGTACCGCTGTTGACCAATTTTATCCAAACAGGCGTAGTCTCCTCCATGCCCCCTGAATTACTCTCTTGTAGCAGAGTAACAATCGCATCATCTCATTCGACCCGGAAGGATTACGAATGAAGTGGAACTCGCAGTTACAGACTTAGTTTTATACCACGAGTGACTAAGTTATGACCGTTCAGCGACATTTTTCTCTTTTTTTCGAGATACTTCTTAAGCCGACATTTCGAACTTTCAACAGCACCTTCCTTGCGCTTACACAATCGAACCTACCCAGAGATCTGTCAAATGGATCACAATCTCTCCTTGCTGCCTTCGTGCCCATTCTTCGGCCCGTTTTGTTTCGGATTCCCTGCTCAGCTGAGACAGTTCTTCCGGCGAAAGTCCCGGTGGGATTGTGTGAATTTGATGTTCACTAACGTTCGGCACGCTATATCGTGCACCGGTCTGAATGGGAAGAAAAGATGTTTGATGTTAACACTGTATCAATTTGGCTTAGAAGAAGTAGTAAAATATATCTAGTGGAATATATCAGTTATATATATATATATATATATATATATATATATATAGCATTGATTAGCCGCGTTCATATCACTAAACTTATTAAGATCGAATAGATTTACCTCGAATCAGCTTACTTGACTGAAATCACTACATATTTGCTGCGTATATATTGGACAGCATCAACGTGTTGACCACGTTAAGTCTTGCCAGACTGTTCAAAAAGTTGCCTTCAAGTGAGTGGCTGGCTGCATTTACCCTCTCTCGATGCACATCATTCGCTGGTCGGGTGCAAGTGGTCGGTTCGCGCATGCTTTCGACAGTGCACGTTCGTGGGCCGAAATACAGCTCCAGTGTATATTACACTGATTGAAGCGATACAGTAAACTTACAAGTGTCTTTGGTGTGTTTGCAAGTGCTAATGGCGTTCGGCATAATTTTTGTTCTGACCATGTTGTTGCGAATCTTTGCATGTAACAAAGATGGGCATTCTTCCTGTCCCTACAATGTAGGGCTGAGCTGTGTTCTTGAACTAATAATCACTTTCGTTCCCATCTGATTAATTGACACAGCATAAGGGTAACATCCATTTGTCGCATTCCACAGCTAAACCACTGACTCTAAGTAGCCTAACCTATTGACCTTCAGTTTGTGAGTACCTGCTCCTGGTAAGTTATCTACGGATTGGACCATGTGTTCTTCAGTATTTTCTGCCAAACTGCATGTTAGGTGGAGCGGCCGTAACCCGTTCGCGGGGAATTTCAACAAAAATAAGCAAATTCTGTTATCCGCTGCCTGTTTGCGAAGGCGCAGATGAAGGAAAACGACGCTGTCATCATTTGATAAACACTAACCAACTTTTAACGATATGCAGTCCTATTTTCAGCCTTACAAACCATTTTGATTCACTACTATCTGTGTTTCACCAGGCTGGAATACCTATTGAGACCCTCCGGCTGTGCTTTCTTTCAGCCTGCAACCTTGTTTTCGCTGTGCACCTAATTAATTACTGCATTGGTGCACCGGGCAATTTGTTTACACATGCAAAGATCCTTACGGAACTCTTCTACCCGTTATTTCGCACCACTTGCAAGCGGTACTTCAGTGTCACTGTTCTCAAGCGAAGTACATGCTCTTAACTTCCCGCCCTGTATGTTACGAACAAACCAGACTTGTACTGTGCCACCTACACAGTGCCGAAACTGGCTAACGATCAAGTTATCTCGTCAGCAGCTGCGTATACACCATCGGTAGGGAGCAAAATACATTGGGTCATATTACCTGTCTTACATCCAACCGGGATTCACGGAAGTGCGTTGTTAGAGGCACCAATTCGTCTTGAACATCCTCTAGCATAACGTTGCCAACCACCATCGGCTGCTTCGGACTAGAGCTCGTGGGTTCTTCAACGGTTGTTTGCTTTGTGGCGATCTCTGGACTGCTTTCCCCGTATGTCAAGGCGAGCAATTTTGGTCCCTCCTCGATTGCGTTCATCACAACTGCTTGCTGTTGCTCTATGACCGGTGCCTGGCATTTCTCTTTAGGTTTCTTATAATTTGGCTCGGCGTGTACTCGTTTCCTAACTCCCTCGTCGACCAAGTAGATAACGAACTCTTCCTCCTCTTCATCATCGTCCTTCTCCAATAACAACTCTCTGGCCGCAAGCCCTAGGCACACACGATTCCGATCAACAAGGATACCGGGTTGCGCGCCGATGCGTTTCGAACCAATCAAAGACGTCGGAGTACTCGGTTGAATTTCCATGGAATTTGGAGGTGGAAAGCCATTCGTCTGACTCAGTTGATGTTGATGAACATTCTGTGTCAAAAGAATGAGTTTTACTGGTAGTTTGGGATGAAGTGCCTCAAACAGTTGACTTTATATGCCAGGAACTCAGTTACGAGTCGCTACATTAAGAAATCATAAGCACGTTTCATTTACCTTTTTATTGGGTTGTGAAGCTCTAGAAGAGGTCTGCTTTCCGTTTGGCAATATGGGACGCTGTGTGAGGAATGCGGGTACAGTCCGACGCCGACAAAGACCAGAGTGTGTTCCAGTCTCTTCCGTCTCTGTCCCAGTATATTGCTGCATCCGCTCTCTCATCTCCAGCTCTGGACTCAGGTTTGGTGAATGACCTCCTGGTTCTACAGGACTGGGACTAGGAGTACTCAACTTGGGGGAGTTGGCTGAGGTGACGTTAGCGTAGTGTGAAAAGTGGTCATGCATCAGATTGGCATTTGAAATCAGTTTGGAGAGAGGGACGCTTGGTATTTCCGACTCGGGGTGAAGATCCGTTACTGAAATATTCAGCAGATACGGACTGAAATAGTTGTTTAATGTGCCAATTCGACGAATCTGACGAGCGGTAAATATTTCTCGTATTGCTCGCCAGAAGCATTCCAGTCTGGGACTAGTTTCGTTGTTTTTAAGCTAAATCTTGAGTCGGTGATGGTCTCAAGGTAGGTGTGAAGTTGCACATCATGTTTACCGTGGAATGCGGGCAGCGGTTATACTCCCCTCAAGTAGTAGTGGCACGCTGAGGAGTCCGATCAATAATGATTATACTTTGATTAGTGCGTCAACATTGGCAACTAATATACTTTGTTTCAGTGCATAAGAAGTTCCTACAGTTGGGGGTTTCAATGTACCAGCGGTGGTGGAGTGGAGCCGAGTGCTACGTCAGGTTTTGAATGCCACCGATTTGTTGGGAGCAAATCATACTGTCATCGGATGAGGTGCGCTACGGGCGTATTAGAAAGATGAATAAGCAAACGTAAAACTTCAGCGAAATAAAATTGGTTCTTGGTGTCCCTGTGTAAATCCGGTTGTGGTTATCGCTTTCAATAAAGCGAACATGAACATGCTAAAACCGACTTCTTACATCTGCAAGCCAACTTATAACGGATACCTGATTCTGGTGAAATGCGTGGATGTATGCGATTAATCAAGTTAGACTAATGGGTCGACATGGGTTATCGGACTATCCAGATTGAACCCCGAACACTCGCGGTCCAGGTTGGTTGCTTACCAGAGATAAACAGTTTTTTACTCCTTTGTGTACTCTCATATGAAACCCAGTCTACGCGTTATGGTGCTTCAAATTACGTTTACATTATCCTCATCCTCATTAGCTCAAAGACACCTCTTGATGAACCTTTCAATCCCGACCGGTTATCTTCTGCGCCACCTTGTGTAAAGCGATTATGGTGCCTGCCAGATTCCTAACCTGTGCAACCCGTTGATGTGGATGGTAAAAATCGACTTTTCCCAAAAATACCAATCTGTCAGGCAAAGAAATGACGCAGTTCACAAATTCACAGTTAGAGGGCTCTACACATCTGTGTGCTTGGTAGTAGGGTACTTACAATTATTAACTCCATGAACGCCGCAAATCACGCATTATTCGCTAATGGGTAATATAGCGCTTAGATCGATTACAACGTTTTTTTACAGATGAATTTGTTAGAGAACGTGCTACCTTGTCCTCGATAGTGCGTGACAGTGACAGCCGACTAGTCAATCACACTTGGGTAGCTGTTTTTACTGCCCTCCCTAAGAGGTAACCGTTTCCCGGACTGCGCGTCCAGCCGATAGACCCCTCACACTACTGACATCGAACAAAGCAGTCTTCCTCAAGTAGTTGACTTGCATCTGTATGCAATTTCCAAAGTAAGCTTGAGACTAGTTGAGCGTTGACCTATTATACGGAATTCACATCAGGTGCTCATGAACAACCGCCTATCTGCATTTCCTGTAATTAAGTTCATTTGCACATTTCTGTGGGAGTTCCCATTACACTTCAAATCAGTGGTCACTATTCTGATTCACCTTAATGCGTGTGGTGAAAACTTTTCACACATTTGATGCAACACTCACCACAAGGAATGGTTACATAGGTGGTGGCCACTGACGGGCTTCGCGTGATCCGAAATTGGTCACCGTCGGTATGGTCCATTTCACTGTCATCGTCATTCAGGTCGTCCCAGCCATGAGTGCCATGTCTGTCGGGGACATCGAGGAACATTGTGTGCGCTGGTTCACGTGGTCGCCCATTCGCTTTGTCTCGATGCACGGACCCGTCGGCTAACGCGCTCGACAGCTGAGGAGATGCATTTAGGTCGTAGTTGATCTTGGGCACCGTGAGAGTTAGCGGTTGCATACCGGTTGGGTAGTCAGCATTGCTCCCGTACTGTGGCAAAGAAAGCAAATGGAGAGTCAGTCTGGTGAAACATAATTGTAATATGTTCATGTTGTCTCAGATAGTTTTATTACTAGCCTACTCACATTCAATTACTACGAAGATGTGTGTGTCATGTGCGAGTTTTATCTTAACCTCCTTTGGCTGGACTTCACTGCTCCTATAAGAATCCTTTGGCACTGTCTCAAACCTCATTGTGCATTACCTAATATCAATGGTGAACTCCGGAAAGTGTGCATGTTTCATCTTACCGACTACTAGCCTCCAGTTCGATGCGCGTTATTATCAGTGTTGCCACTGCAATTGCCCCAGTGCCCCTGATGGACTCATAACTCAACTGGGGCTCATCGCGAAAACCTAATGGGTGTGGTTTAAAGTTGTTAACAGTCGTGTAACTAATTAATTGCTCGCTACCTTGTGCACACCGTATTGTACGAACTACTTACACCAGGTCAGCGGACAAAATGCAGATGTGGCGTCAAGCTTTTAGTGTCCTAATGAACAAGTTCTCAGCGTTTAAATTGGAAACACTGTATTACTTGCAGCGGAAATGTGTGAAAGACGCTTGCTAGAACTATTATGATAACTGCAACGCTTTTAGCACTTACTCAACTGTGGTTACTTATCGAATGACATCAGAATGGAAGGAGCGCACTAAGCTCACAATGGCCTACACGTTTGGTGCATTTGTAGGCAAGGGCATTCCCCGTGGAAGGACACCTCTGTTTGGCTTCTGTGAAGATTACGCCCCCAGTTATCTTACAGCATTCTATTATGCTCTGTATGAGCTGGGATCACCCGGATCCTGCTCAAGCGTTTTGGTGCAAGCATACTGCAACTCAGCATGGGGAAGGTAGCTCATCGATTGTAGGCGGGATGACACGAACGAAACTATAGTATACTCCATTGGTCGATTTAGCCAAGAAGTTTGACACACAGAGCCGCGAGGCACTGTGGATAGTTTTGAGCAACTTGGGGTGCACTGTTAGGTATATTCGGTTAATCGATTATCTGCGGCTTGGTATGTGAGTTAAGGTGCAGTTTGGTGAAGACTCTTAAGATAAATAAGAAATGTTCTCTGATGTGAAATAAGGATGCGTTCCGTCTTTTACCATTCTTAGCTGTCTCGAGCTGCTTCCGGAGGACCGACTTCGGGGTTCGGAGTATGCAGACGAGGTCACCGTAATTTGCAGTTTCTCACAGGCCGCACAAGCTGCCTTCTGTGAATTGGAGGTTTGGAATAACCTTCACCCCACCGAAGTACAGGCTCTTCCTGCAGGACTGGCAAGGCGCCGCTCTTATCTTTACCCTCTCGGGTCATTTTCTGGAAACGGTAAACAAGTTCGTTTACCTCAAAAGCTGATTCTGCGCTAATGGCTTAACCGACTAGGTCTCTTTGCGTGTCCCTAAGGCTTGGGTTGCTTTTTCCAACCTCTGCCATCTCTAGTGTTGACGCGACCCGAGTCTCTCCTTGAATGGCCGAATATACAATGCCACAGTGAGAGCGGTCCCGCTCCACGGTTACGAGACTTGGTGTGTTCACGCAAAGGACGTTCAGAGGCTGTCTTTGATCACTGCTGACTTCGGAGCATTGCTGGTGTTTGCTGGTAACATTATATTAGTAATGAGTATGTTTGACGGAGGATTTTCAGATCACCGACTTTAAGCAGCATAATTTATTTGCGCAGACTTCAATGATTTGGTCACGTGCCTCGTATGCCTACTCATCGTTTGCCTCTGGGTGCCCTATTCGCGCGCACAGAAGTCAGCTGGAATCGAAAGCAATGTGGCCAACATATGACTTGGACCTGAAGTATGAAGGGGCGTTAACCTCAAAGTTAACCGTGGTCCGGCGCGGTTGACTCGATGGCAAGGGCGCATGTATCATGAACGCGCATGGCTGGAAACCCTCTCGAACACGGTAAAAAGCGTGCACGATGACGAACATGTTGTGACACTCTACTCCCATGAATACTGTTTTGCATTCTTTTTTCTCTTTTCGTTTACCTATTGTATTGCTCATACAATGTGATACTATGCCTGTCGTACTTATGAACATGTGTTGAGTATATATATATACATATATATACATATATATATATATATATATATATATATATATATATATATATACTACCGAGCTATCTCTTGCTTTCGATACAGCTGAGCTTGTCCGCCCGGAGCGCGATATGGATTGTAATTACTTGTACCTTTTTCGCTTTTGTGCTGGAGGTCCTGTGGATAAGACAGCCATCACATGTGTTGTTTCAGCGCCACTGCGTTACGGGACGATGACTTTCACTTTAACAGCATTCAGCCCTGAACTTAACCGCAGTGCAATCAGGATTGTGTATCTGTCCTATACACCATCAAATATTAACTCAAGGTGGTCACTGCCAATCCCAGAAGTACGTTTTCAGCGGAACTGTGGATTATATGCAACTGTGCGCCCGCTTACCACTGTGATGAATACGATGTTCGATAAGCTCGAATCCTGGGAATTAAGGATTCAATCTCTCACTACTTGGGCCACAATAATGGTCTTCAAAGCAAACCATCTCTTGATCCTTCTCAACGGCTACGAAATGCTGGCATTTCATCTGTGGATCATTAGTCATCAGAAGCGGTTTCATTTGTACAGTCCGTGATGTGTAGAAGATGTGTTGTGTGCTGCTAGCGCGACACCTGTGATGGCGTAGCTATGCTCACTGGATGAACGTGTCTAGGATGCGGACACAGCTACCGTGTTGTCAAACTGCACAGACGAAGGGAAGGTAAGCAGCTAGAGACGGTATCATCAAAACAATGATTACTTTAGGCACTGAGTAGTGGCAGCTTCTCGCCGAGTAGCATGATTATCCCAGGAGTGCCTTCCCTAAGATACACAGACACGATCCGTTGCTTTGTTACACGGCTTGTCTGACAGGCGGACCTCATGTATAGTGCACGGCCGCCAGCGCTGCTGTGGTACATCCCGTCGTGCGTGTCTAAGTCCATGCAGGCTGGTTAGTCGTTGTTTCACTTACCAAGCATCACTGCCAAAGTGATTTTGAAACATGTGACAGAGTGCGTTTTCCAGACCTACTCACCAATCCAGCCGGTAGCGCATCTGACATTATGAATATTTGACCACATTGTGTCATCGTGTTCGTATGATGCATTAGGTTTTACCGCACTTAATGTAAATCACGATAGACCAGATTCTAGTATACCACTGGACTAATACGCTTTCGACACTTAATCCTATTCACTAAATCGAGCAGAGAACAGACCATTGATGCGCGCTGTTTGCGCAACTCATATGCCAGCTCCAAGCCGAACAGGTGGCTCTATCGTTCTCTAGGTGCTTTCCAACTAATCCTTTTCCTATGTCAAGCTCTCCTGCTATCCCAATTTTTTACGTGATGTGATAACTACAGTGCAGATATTTTGCGTAATGCATTTGCTTCTTAATGCACCATGCTATCTTTATGTATATTGCATCTCTCGTCGCCGGTCTCCGGTCGCCCTGTACCTTATGCACTGTCACGTGAATTCAGCCACTCATGAGTGCTGAACGTGTCGATGGAATGGGAGCTTGTCGCGAAACTATAATCGCTGCTACACACATTTCCCAGTTTGGCTCGTTTGGTTTGCCTCACATTTGAACTTAACAGATTGTGAAACGTGAGCTACCCAGTTGACGCAGGCGTACTGTGGCTTTTTGCAGTTGTCTAGGCAGGTAAGTCGGAGACGGACACCACCAGTTGGGAGCAACTTAAAATTGCAGCAATTGGTTGAAATCTATCATTTTCCATACGACTTCGCTGGACACTATGTGAACACCGACAACATTGGGAGACTGTCTCAACAGCGATGAAACCGGTTTGAATTCCATGTGGTCTTTGATACCGAGAATAATTTAGCCAGTAAGAACGAAAATGTAGAAGATTCTCACAATTTTAAACCTTATCTAACTCTAATTGGATAAGTAAGTGCTAACATTTTGTTCTACGGAGAATAGATTTGTCCGTGGAATGCTATGTAATGAGCGTAGAGATCTAACAGATATGTATCTTTGTTGCTTCATCGTAGTTAGATCGGGCACATGCGCGGAATCATGTCACTGATTCCTGCGTATTTGCATCATATTACGGTTGCGCCATAGACTATTCCGGTGCGATGCGCTCCTTAAATCTGAGATCCGCAAAGTGAGTGTCTAGGAATTGCTTTAGTTCTTACACCGTTCTCGCCTCGACAAATTTCGCAGGCAAACTGTTCCAAATATTTCACCAATCGGCGCTCGGATTGATCTATCCACTTTAGGGCCGGTACCACAAGCTTATAAATGTGGCTGCAAGTACTGCTTAGTGCGCACACGTGCAGTACTGGCCGCAGTGTGGGGAAATAACCCAGATGTAATATCTTGTACGTCCTTATGAGGTCCACTCGAAACCGACGAGACAATAGGGCGTACAGCCCTAGTCATCTGCATCGGTTCTCGTACGACTTACCCCGTAAATTGGGGACGAGTCTCTTAGGTATATGCTGAACCCGTTCCAGTCTCTGCACCTCGCCACGGGTGATCGGACAGTAGGCGGATAATGCGTACTCGAGCATCGATCTTATGATGAAAGAGAAGAGGCGCATGGTAATCTCTTCAGACCAAATGCAGAAGTTGCGTTTGAGCATCTCAAGCATGCGCGGTCCGTTTTCGTGTGGCTTGTTCATGTTATCTATGGACTTTAAATCATAGCGTCTGAGTACGCCGAGATCTTGCACTAAAGGTATGAGATGTAGCGGTAGGCCGACCAGAATGTGGGGATCAAATTGTGCTACGTGCTGCCTTCACACACTTGTCCCTTCGGGTCTGCACCTGATGCAATGCTTATAGATGAAATAGTGGGTGATGCAGCGCAGGCCACATATTGTAGTGGCGCGTAATGTAAGAATCACGCGGAAGACGGAAAAGCCACAAGAACGAGCGAGGACCGAAACAGGTACAGGAATCATGGACTAGGTCAGACGACGTAAAGCAAGGCCCACGAAACGAGCTGAGAACGGATTGCCAGCGACAAACTGTAGTGGGTTTATGTTAAGAAGAGAGAATGTATTGGCCGGAAGACCAATTAGTCGCACAGAAACACCTTTGTCGGTACATCCTGGGAGTAACCCCAGGCAAAGTACTGCAAGCACGATTAAGCAAATCAACAGCATTAGTACAAATCCAGGCTGGTCAGAATCCAATCTACGGAAGCGAAGTTGTGGTGTAGATTAGACAGGAAAGATTCACCAATTTGGGACGAACTGATGCACGGACGTTCTGAGCAGTCAATTTTCATGTGTGAATCGTTGTGCATAAATAAATAAACAAATGCTTTATCCTCGGCGATGCGATGCACGCCTGCAAAGCCATGCTCATAGTAATGCAAGCACAAAAATGTTACAAATAACACAGGGGATTTATATGTTTGTGTATCCGTGTAGGTGTATGTGTGCGTTATTCCATTTATTTTATTTCATCTTGTCGTCTCAAGCGACTGGCTGTTGCTTGATATCCCTGGTGTGGTTGCGCTTGATGTGCATGTTGACATGCTACCTACCTGTCTGTTACCTATTATCTCGTCCATACTGGATCTAGGAGACAGTTGGTCGTTGCTGGAGAGGGCGGGGTGCACGGTCCTCGTGGCCGTGCTAGGCTCAAAGAGCGCTTCCATGCACTCAGTGTGGAGCGGACCACAGTCCAGCCACCGTCTTGTGTGCGCTTGATTCCCAAATACAGCGTGCCTGTATTTACCTGTGAAGGAGTGTGAACCGGCTCCGTTGATGAAACCTGGTTCCCATCCACATGTCTCCCGGTCTTATTTTTTCAGGTTTACACTGCATATGAGGTGTGTGACTGGAGCTGTGGGTGGTGCAGCGCATGTCACCCATGGTCCCTCTGTAGGCACAGGCGTCCTGTGGCTGGCCAAATGATAGGCAAATCCGAAACCGGATGCGGCCAACCATGTATGTGTTTGAGCTTGATTCCTCAAGTACAGCGTGCTTGCGTTTGTCTGTGAAGGAGTGTGAACCGGCTCCGTTGATGAAACGTGACTCCCATCCGCTTACCTCCCGTTCTTACTCCTTCGGGTTTACACTGGATATGAGGTGTGTGACTGGAGCTGTGGGTGATGCAGCGCATGCCACCCATGGTCCATGAGTAGGCGCAGGGGTCCCTGTAGAGGCCGCCAGCCATGTATGTGTAAGTGGAAATGTTGACTAGATTTGTTAATCTGACTCTGAATTTGTGATTTTGTTTGCTGGGTTCGCTATCGTAGGAAAGCATCAAAGGAACAGTTCGAAATGGATAATGTTCGTTAAGTGGGTAAATGCAGTGACTTTAATTAGTGACGGGTCACATCCACCACGTCACAGTGTTATTAAGCAGATATTTGTATGGAGAACACTTGCCACGCGTAGTCCCACGTCCTGGAACATTGCCGTCGCACCATTCGTTGAAACGGGATTAACGCGAACCACACAAATGGCATCACGGGGAGGGAGGAGGTTGGGGGACAGCAGTATGACTTACATATGTGCTCTTGTGCGTGAGCTTGATGAACCGTTGTCGGGTGCAATATATGTTGTACTTCCTTGCTACTTCGTTCTTTCTACGATGTGAACCACTGTGGACGAAGGTGTCACGTTATTATCTACCACTACGATGGTCCGTTAAGCATCGATATCCACCTCAACTAGTTATAGCAAGCAATTCGTCTAGTCAGATTTGGCTGAATCCTTTGTAATTCTTTCTATGTTTGTTCAACTTGGTTTGCTCAGTTTGAGCACTCAGTTTAACCCCCAGAGTAACAGCCAATTTTGCAGCAATGAACATTGTTCCGTTCCTTAATTGCGTCCGTATGGTAGTCGGTGCTCATCTAAGTGATACAGCATCATCAGGCTTCTCATATGTAAGTTAGGTTTAATATTTGAGACCGGATTCATATACATATCAACAACGCCTTACCCCGACTTGCCTTCGGCCAATTTTTGTATTCGGAAACCTAACCCATTTGCGCCCGATCAAATAGAATGGAGCGCTGTTTTGGTATACCATGAGTGGAGGTTTGTTTTCCTGGTGGAGCAACCAATTTCCATCGAATTCAATACTCTTTCATATAGATGACATACTTCCGTTTTATCAAGCATGTTCCGTCTGTAAAAGCAACATACCCGATACCGAAAGCGCATGCCAACAGGCTTTATGAATTGTGTGCAAGGTACTTTGGTTTGTTGAAGGACACCGGTCAGACAACAGGCTGATTGACTTCACACAATGACTTTGTGGTTTTGGAGCAGTGAAAAGGCCATTGAGCACCTTTGAGGACTGGCAATGTGCGCCATGCTTCGATGTAGCAGTGGTCCCTGCACACCCACTTTTTAATTCTCTCCTTGTTTACTTAACTTCTCAATTTTACTTCTCGTAATTGTGACCAACAAAAGGGAGATCATGGAATTGAACGCACCTAACTTCTTTCCTTATACTAGGCGGTTCTGTGTCGTAGACGGACAATCATGCGAAACTTCCTCGAAGTTTACAACTTCAGAGAACCCCACAGCGAAGTTCAAAGTAGAAACAACTTTGGTGCAATTACGGCATTTTCCACATCAGACACATCAGACAGTAGGGGGAATACCTTCACATCGCAAATTCACCTGGAATGGAAACTCATTCGTATGGTCTTTTATTGGTACATGCTGTCCTGACTCCGGGTCACGTTGCCTCTTTTCGTGCTGACTATGGTGCCTGGATTTACGCCGCGCTCGGTAGGACCCAGCTCGTGATATTGGACTTCCTGATTCCTGAGGTAAGTCCAGACTGTTGCTGGTTTGGTGCTTTTGCTTTGGTGACTTCTCGGTAGCTCCATCCTGATCAGCAGCTGCACCTGAAGTAACTCCAGCGAGGACGTCTTGGGCTGCTTGCAGCGCGGACTCAAATGCTTGGTTTCCATGCTTGGTAACTCGCATCAAACGCACCATATCGTCTAGGTACTTGATTCCTGAAAGAGAAGGGTATACCTGAATGTCAAAACTTTATACAAACTAGTTAACAGTGAATCACCAATTGAAGTCGCATTCATCTAGTACCTTCTCGTTTCGGCTTGCCGAATGTGACTATGAGTTCTATCTGGGATACAACACCGCGCCGCTAATCAATCCAACTCTGCAACTTATCTACATTTGCTTCTTCCACTACCCTGATTAGTGTGCCATTCTGTGACTCGGCAGCTTAAGGACGATCTCGTTACTTAGTTTCACTCAAAGCTAGTTTAAACTGTTCCCCTGGTATCCATGATTTGACAATAAAGAAAATGTGGCCTACTGCCCCGCCTTTTAATCGCCTGTAAGTCTCTGTCACATTACTTTGCTTAACCTGTGTTTTGAACGTCTTAGCGGTATGACCTCCTTCACCACTTGACACTGTGCAAACTTTCTGTGTTCTTTGTTCGGTCTTCCTTTCAAACAGCTTCCGCATAAAAGGTCGCACCGCGTAGCCTACTTTTGGCTGCATTACCCATTCTTGTCCAAGTTGAACTTATTCACAGAGCGGTGTTGTTGGTACTTCCATGCTGCCTGCGGACACTTGGAATGCCAGCACCGCATGTTCCATTGGGATACACATTGGCTTCTTCCTTATTCTCTTATCTCTTCTTTTTCTTCAGGCATGAAAATTCAGTTCACAATACTAGTGCAATGCTTTGATCCATCCTCTGATGGGCTAACTGTGCACAACAGTCGCACCTTGAAATAATGGAACGGCGATGACGTTTCTTCTGGGAATCGTCCGGCCAGGTGAAGCTATTATAGGTCCTATTCAAATGAACTCTGAGTCGGTGGCACTTTGACACGCTTGCACGGGCGGGAATGAGATGGCTATGTGTGTGAACATGCAACTGAAACTGTGCAGACCACCCATCAAAACATCACTGGTAACCGCACAAAACTGGTGCAATGTTATCATAAGTCTGTCGAACTCACCAGGTTGTTCGAAATCTGGATACATTTCTTTGACTAGCTCCCGCGTTTCAAGTGAATACTCCCTAGCCAACTCGGCTGCTCTTTGGGCTTTGTCCACCGCAGTGTTTACGTTCTCTAAGCTGCAAAGGGAATGGGATTCGCTTTGAGGGACGTGTTGCACCTGCAAAAGAAGCATAAGCAGTACGCCGGTACGCAGTACCGACGCTTCGCTGACGCGCAATCAACACCGGCCGCACTTGGGCTAAGTTTGCTGCGAGGGTCGCCCTGCTCCTACGCAGGCTCGAAACCGCGCCGTCAGGTTACAAGACCAGCTTGTTACCTTTAGGCCACGGGGAAGCACCCGCCAACATTTGAAACAATGCAGTCGGTGGCTACCTAATTCATTTAGGACACCCAGGGGTGGATATTTAGCTGTTACACACACGTCTTCAGCATTGCAAAAGAAATACACAACAAAAGCAATAAGCAGCAAAGACAGCAATATTGTTACGATGTAAATTTGCTTCTAAGCTCCATGACGACTAAGGTCCGATTGCATAACAAGCGCGCAAAATAGGGGATTGCGGATGAGTGGTAAGCCCTTTTAGGGAACAAGTGGATCTATACTATTTTTTCTACTTGAGGAAGTTGATATACAGTCAGACAGTGCGCCATAAAGGGGGTGACTTCATCAGCGAGTATTTTTGAAGCAAGCCTTTTGCATGAACTGCAGTGAGTAGACACCATAGTGTCACTTTCAAGAACGTTGTGTCAAGGACCTATTTACGATTTTGAAATGCTTCCTTAGGAAACCAGGGTGTCACAGGGGAGCAATAAGTCCAATGGGGTAAGACACAAGCGGTAATAAATCACAGTATTAGGTAGCGGGGGACAGAGAAGGACCGCAAACGGGTAGCATAAAACGAGAGCTTTCTCACTTTGTAAACCCTTCATTGACATGCAGTGACCACGATAGACCACGGCTGAGTGTAACACCTAGATACTTCACATTCTCGGTGCAGCGCAACCGCTCACCATCTATGTGAACTTCAGGGTGATCCGTTGCAAGTTGCTGATAACGACGGTCATTATGAATGGAAAAAGAACGTCACAGCATTTTAATGCAGTTAGGAATAAAAAGTGGGCTCTGGACCAAACTGCAACCTCTTCCAAATAGGCTTCTAACTGGATTGATGAGGCTGTGATCGAATGCTGGATACCTAAGACCACGTCGTCTGCATATTTCAACGATATCGCTTCCTCAGGAGCGGGTAAGGAGGCCACAATATGGCTCCTTGAAGAACCTCGGTGGCTGTGATGAGTAGCGAGGAACTTTTACCCCTCAAGTTGAATAGAATGGACATGTTCAGAGAAATAGTCCCTCAGCATGCGAACAGTAGATGGTTGGATTCTGGTATCACATAGGACTCTCAAAAGAAGCTCATACTTTACACTGCCGAAAGCATTCCTATAGTCGAGAAGACATACACGCAAGAAATCGATCTTATTGTCCAGTAAGACCAGCACTGAATGTACAAGCTAGACTAGTACATCTTCAGTAGCTCTCAGTCTACGATAAGCAAACTTAAGGGGATCATCTGGATGAGTTTGCGTCATCATCCTTTCAAGAATAATCTTCTCGAAGAACTTCAGTTTTACTGAGACGCAATTATTTGGCCGGTATTTATCTGAGCACCAGTGTAATTCTAGCATTTCTCCAACAGTCGGCAATTTCACATTGCTGTATGCACGACGTGTACAAGTCACCAAGGGGCTGGCCAAGGAATCAGCACACACCTTGAGGAGGAAGGTAGATAATACGTCCGGGCCGTTTGGTTTGTTGGAATTTAGCTTCAGCAGGTAGTTGAGTACTCTATTCTTATCAATGGCAGATGAGAAGATTGTGGGACTGTTCACTGTGGTTAGCATTAAAACAACAAAATTTTAGGCTCACAGCTTCAAGCTCCACGTCTGTATTTGACTCTCGGTTAAAGACACCACAAAGTTTTTTAATCATCCGCCAGAACTCTCATCAGCTATTGTTTTCAAGAATGGACTCGACATATAGATGGTTTAGATGGTTTAAATCTAGTTTGCAAGAAATAGAAAGGGACTTAATTGCAACGTGATCCTTCTGTAGGAACGCTTGCGCTTTAAGCCTGCGCAGGCGTTTTAGACACGGAGGTGAAAACCGATCGACATGGATATAAATCGTTTCTAATGGACAACAGATCTCAAAACAGAAATTGAGCTAGCTCGTTAGCTGGTCAGAGTACATAGCTAAATCACTGCCAATGAATATATTAAAGTCTGTAGATGCAACCATTTCTGGTAGTGGGTATATGTTCTGAAGTGAACATTGTCTTCTCTTAAGTTTACGATCTTTACAGCGAGTGAGCACCATGTGATTTATTTTGTTGTAGACGACAGGAGATAACTTGACCTTTGAGTGATCAGAGCTACCGATTGGCGCTTGATTGCACACAAAAACAACCTCGCACTGTTTACAAATATCAGATCTATGGTTGCTTCAAGTCTAGGGGCAGAGTTTACAACATTTCGTAACCCGAGATCAGTGAGGATAGTAGTGTCAGATGTGTTGAAATCACCAACAAAAATGCAGCTAGAATAATCAATGCTGTCGATCACACTTGTAGTAAATTGATCGTAAAATGCTTGCGTTTCAGAGGTGGGGCAGCTACGGGAAATTTAGCGATTTACCAGTAAAATCGACTGGTAGCCGCTTAAGCACTTTGGCTTACAGTTAAAAATTAAACAATTAATACGTGACAAAGAGAAGCGAACCATACATTTTGATGACCTGCACTACGACGGATCGATGTAAGTAATAACGTGCTACTTCATGGTTGTGCTATATACATTTCCAGTCGGCAAGACTGTCGAATGAACCCCTCGATCGCTACAACCGTGTCGTCCACATCCTCATAGAGCCAGGTCTCTTGAAGCATAATTACGCCTAGGTTCGAGTATTCACGACAGCAGATTGTGGTTTTAAGCTCATCCATTTTGCTCACAATTTATCGGATATTTGAGCTATGTATGATGGTCATACTCATGCTCCGCGACATTTTCTTCCGTAGAGCGATCCTACATTCAGCACGATGCTTTTTAGTAGTTTATTCTTCTTTTTGTAGATTCCCTTCAGTTTATCGCTTATGGCTTGAACAGGAAAAAATGGTGCGTTCATGGGGGTAGAAACATATAGAGGTTTTAAAATATTGCGAGCGTAGATTAACATGACCTTGATTATTGTATGGCTAGGTTAAGAAAAATAAAGCAGGGAGTTGCCGAAAGTGTGTGTAAGCAATTCCACGGATGAAACGGGAAAACACAACGAATTCTGAAGGCTCCGCCTATGCAAGCTTAGGGCCTTCTGAGCTCAATTCACCTCAAATTGCACTTTACCCATGATGCACTACCTGAATCAACTAAGCCTGCTCACAACATTGTTGTTGAGAGTCAACTTTAATGGACATTATACTGTAATATCCGTTACTTGTTGGAATCACGACTAGCGCGTGTTTACCCGGTAACTAAATCGTTCGTTTGTTATTCACTTTTACTTGATACTTGGAAAGCTTAGTGACTGTTACGAGAATAGTGAACTGGGTGAACTCTGTGCAGAACTGATAGTTGCACGATGCACAATACAAGTCCTTTTTCATTCAGCCATCATATCAGGTACCGTGCGCTGTCGTGAGTAGTGTGATTGCAAAGCTGATTGAGGAAGGTAGAAACGTTATCCAAAGTTCTAACTCTAGTTCTTTCCTCCAGGCTCCACAAGCAAGCGTCTCCGGTCTGAAAGATGAAGCGATTCAACTAGCACACAACTAGAAAACTTGGCGTCCCCATAGCTTGTCACTGTTTGATCCCCAATGCTCTTGGCCACTCATTGTCTACCAATAAAATCAGCTTCAAGTGTATTAGTTATCCTATTATTCTTCGGACTCTGATGCATGAAATCACAATTCTCACTGAATTCCTAATGCTCTAGATATCTCGGTGTACCCGTTTATGGCTAATATCGCTTAACCACATAGTATAAACAACATATGGCTTGAGTTTGATTTTCGGGTTTTTGGAACACTCACCTTGTGTCTTGGGTTGCGACACGCAATCTCAATTGTTGCCTCGGTTTACTTTAAAGTCAGCCTCTGCCAATAAGGTCACTGGGACCGTCACCGAAGTGGAAGGTTTCGGTGTAGCTCTCTCGCATCTCTGCACTACACAATCGACAATTTCGTCTTGGTTTAGACTCACCAGGTAGAGATAGAGGAGCTAGGAGTGGAATCCGGCGCATAGTGCTTGGCAGTTACCGCCATGATCACTAGGCTATTGCGCTCCACGAGCAGTGCTTAACACTGCGATTAGAGGTTGATTTTCGGGTTTTAGCTGCTTAAATTAATTAGTCCGTCTGTTATCAGTTACTTACAACATCGTATCACAACATATCTGGGAAAACCAATATTGCATCTGATACGGATAGCGATGGTTGATCACCAGGCTCTGCCGCAAAGTTATTGAATCCGTGTCTCGCAACACTTCTGACATAGGCAATGCGTTCGACTCCACTCAGATATGTCTCAGTGCGAAGTCGTATGTTTGAAATTCGTCCGCAAAACGCAATTACAATTTATGAACAGTAAGGTAAGATGTGCTTTTGTTACTTCGTTTTCTCTTTTAACTGGCTACAGGTCAGAAAGCTTCGACTATAAAGTTTACTGATAGCTTTCATTCGTTTAACGAGATATGGGCGAACTGGATACTCAGAAGAATTGTTTGTCAAAATCAAATGCCGGGAAGTGAGTTTTCATCTGAGGTATGTAATGCCGGTAGTGGTGATTGGTTTTCCAGCACAACACTGTATTGACGCCAATCGACTCCATCCCCATCTAGGTCAGATATGGTACGTCGGTGATGGATTGGCTACCTACTCAAACATCTACCGTGGTTACAACCAAACTCCAGTGGTCACTCATACATTGCTCACATCACTATACCTAAGAAAAGACTGGTCTCGAGGTTACCTGTTGAGGACTTGGATCCAAAATCCGCAGTGTGGCGAAGATAGTTAAATAAATGGACAAGTATGTTTCCAGATAGGCAGGATGCACTCATCTTTTGGGGAACGATCATTTGTACAGGGTTAAATATCGCAAATCTCAGTGCATAAACTCATGTTCAGTGAACGATCTGAATGCATTGTCACTTATGAATATGAAGTCTAAGTTCCTGAACAGCGGCATTCATCAGCGTTCTATTGCTGAACTGAGGAGTCCGCGTGCACTATTACTACACATTCTGTGAAATATGTGGTAAGGACCAGATTGGAACGTTAGCTGTATCATATGTTGTTCAGGCTTGCGAGTACATGGACCCCTTCAATATCACTAGTGATGTTAGACAGGGTTGGCCAGATTCTCTTCTGGTTCAACTTTGCCATGGACGAGATCCTGGCGACTGCGCTAGAAAATTTAGAGTCCTGAGCCGTCGAACTGCTCCCGGGTAACCGCCTTCGGGATTTGTAGTTTACAGATGAGACCGCTATGATTTATGAGCCTTCTCAGACTAGAGATCTCCGCCTCACGATTTGGGCTAACGTTTGCCCCTAGCAAGTGTAAGATCCTGTTACAGGACTGGCCAAATGAGTCTTCTCTTATTCTTTCAGGTCATCCGCTGGAAGTGCTCGACAAATTCATTCACCTCTTCACTTTTCGTAGTATTAGCGGCTTGCCGGATAAGATTTCCTTGCGCATATCAAGGGCTAAAGTAGCTTTTCCTATCCTCTGCCAACTGTGGCGTCGTCGTCCGTCGCAACGAGACTGGACCTTAACGTGATGTGACGATTTGCATACTTTCTCGACCCACTGAGCTATACTGCGTGGGGCCTCCGGGTGCCTCCTACCAGGTTGGTCAATGGTGAGAGGTGAGCCAAACTCAGTCTCCTGGTCCTCCAGGTTGGGGGTTTGAAGTGGAATGGCGTCCATTTCTGTAAAACTAAATCATTGCCACCCCGCTGCCTTGCGGACAGGATTTTGAGCCAAAGGCCTTGGATGAGGACCGTAATCTTCCACCTGTCTAGATTCAGGCGCCCTGGCAGTATCTCAGCCCACATACAACCATAACCTTTTTCTTCAAACATAAACTTCGTCCTGAATCGACCGTCACGCAGATTAAGGGTCGCCTTATCTGCTGCATACAGCGGGGCGGATAAGCAAAACATGTTACTGCTGGCGCCTCCTTTCTTTCTTTTCCACCTATTTCTCTTACTCCTAACCCGACCCCCATTACTAACCTTCCTTCTATAATTCCCGGCTTCATTGACAGCAACCGAAGTGCCACTGAATTAGGACCATCTGTAGCCACCTTCGCACAACACCCATCGGACGCCTATTGGCAACAGTCCCTTATAAGGCCACGCTGTCCCGTTTCAATGACGATGTTCAACGTTCGCACTCTAAGACAAACAGGTCAGCAGGCTGCACTCGCACGCACCATGGACACACTGGGTATTGATGTGTGGGTATTGATGTGGGTATTGATGTCCGAAACTATTATCAATGATCTTGATGGGGTTGTTGAATTGACTGTACCCGGCTTATCCTCTCATTATTGGTTGCACACATCCGGAGATGCTGAGGCAGCACTCACGGGTCAAGCTGGTGTAGGCATCGTTTTAAGTTCCAAGGCTAAGCCATCGTTGATTGATTGGATTCCGGTGAACAGCCGTTAATGTGTAGCCCGTTTGACGGCATCAGCTAAGATTTATTAACGCAGTAGTAAAAAACGCTGTTTGTTTCCGATTTCCGCTTACGCTTCCACCGGCTGCAGTTCAAATGCTATCAAAACACATTCCATTAAGAACTGAACGCACTACTAAGCAATGCTGCTAGTTAAGATATTATAGTACTTGTAGGGGACATGAACGCACAAGTAGGGTGTATGAGCTCTTCAGAAGCTCAGCTAGGTGGTACTTATGGGCTTAACTCCGAACGCATTGACAACCGCAAGCCTCTGCTGCAACTGTGTGGGTAGCACCAGCTGTTTCTTAGCAGCACTGCTTTTAGACACGGTAGGCGCCGAACTGCCACTTAGCGTCCTCCTGTAGCTGGCCAGCGATGGACTCAAATTGCCCACGTAGCCATGAGTTACAGGAGGCGTGATTCCATCCTGGATTGCCGCTCGTACTGGAATACCTGCGTCGACTCTGATCATGACTTGGTACGCTGTCGTTTCTCCATGAACTTTACCGAGGCGCTCACCAAGCGTCTCCTCCGATTGGCAACTGAGAAATTGTCTCAGCCCTCGGTCAGACAAGCTTATCAAGACGCACTGCTTACCGAACTTTCGCTGTCTTGTTCTATTGACATTGATTTTCAGTGGAATAGGATCTCGGCCGTCATGCACGACGCAGGAGCATCTACTTGTGGCACTATCCATCGTCACCGCACCAGTCACTGGATATTCGAGAGGTCGGTGAACCTGTTGGAATCTAGAGGACCCCTCCCGGCTGGTTCTGACCACAGTGTGACCAGGCGGGCTATTAGAAGCGGACTAAAACGGAGCCTACGTGCTGACAAGGAAGCGTGGTGGACCGGTAGAACTCACGAAATGTAGAAGGTAGGAGCAGTAGGCAATTACCGCAAGTTCTTCCAGCTAATCCGCTTCACTGGTCCCAGAAAACCAGGCGTCAGTGAGACAATCAGAGACAACGCGGATGCGCTGATACACAATAAAGAGCGCCGCATGGCTCGTTGGGCGGAACAATTTCAAGATCAGTTCAGCTGGCCCCCTGTTCCCGGACCTACTTATTCTCAGGTGATAAAGGACAAGCTATGGACGGTTAGCTTAGAGCCTCCGTCGGAGGCCGAGGTCCGAAACGCGATCACAGCCCTTAATCGTTTTCATGCCGCTGGCCCGGATTCCCTCACACCAGCACTATTTAAGGATGGAAGTGAGGTCCTCTGCAAAACACTGACTTCCCTAATCGAACGTATCTGTAAAAATGAGTGTCCCGGCTGATTGAAGCGAATCGATTATAGTTGCAAAATACAAGAAGGGCAGTCGCACAGACTGTTCTAACCACAGGGGTATTAGCCTAATGCCAGTAGTGAAAAAATTACTCGCGTTGATTCTCGTTCGTCGTGTCACTGCGGAACGGGAATCTCGGATTAGGGAAGAGCAGGCAGGTTTCCGCCCAGGACGTGGCTGTATAGACCATGTATTCACTTTGCGGCAGGTGCTAGAGCAGCGCCATGCATACCGCAGACCGACAATAGCTGTGTTCCTTGATTTCAAGAATGCGTTCGATTCAGTTGATCGATGCACGCGGAAAGGTTTTCCCACGAAATATGTGAACATCCTACGTGCCCTATACTCGAACACTAGAGGCCGCGTCAGAGTCTACGTTGGCCTATCGGATAGGTTTCCGACCACAAGTTGCGTTCCTCAGGCTTGTCCGATTTTTCCAATTTTGTTCAATTTCGCCTTGGATTCTATCATAGAGTGTTTCCTTACGGAATCTCACGATGTAGGCGTTGAATTGTTGCCTGGTGAAAGATTAGTTAATCTTAATTATGCGGACGATATCGTCTTGCTTTTCCACGATGTTGCGGCGGCAAAATCAACCCTGAATAACGTGTCCCATTATTTGGTATGCGCTTTGCACCTTCGAAGAGAAAAGTGCTGCTGCTGGACCACCAGCCACTTGATGATCCCTTGGCGCTTGCTAACGAGGAACTCGAGGTGGTTGATCAATTCACTTATTTGGCAGCTGCATCAGCAAGGATGGGTGCAAAGAAACCGACGTCAACTCAGGCCTTGCAAAGGCCAGAGCTGCCTTTTTAAAGCTGCGGCATTTTGGTGACAGAAGAGCGTTTCCTTCCGTCTGAAAGGCCGTCTGTACAAGGTCACCGTGAGGGTCGTCATGCTGTATGGAAGTGAGACTTGGTCCCTTCGGTTTGAAGATCTGAGGCGCCTTCAACTCTTTGATCATCGTTATCTGTGAGGCATTGCTACTGTCGGATGGCACCAGCGTGTCTGCAACGATAACGTGCGTAGGTGAGTACTAGGTATTGATACTCATACTAGCTCCTTAAAACAACAGATAGCACTGAATAACTTGCGTTGGCTCAGGCACGTGCTACGTATGCCTGGTCACCGCTTACCTAGGAGGGCCTTGTTCAGTCTACCAGGTGTAGGATGGCGCAAGGCTCGAGGTGGACAGAAGTTGACTTGGCAGCGGCAAATGTAGTCACTGACGAGCAAACTGGGTGCCGTTGGTCCGTCTCACCTTCCGGGCTGGAGTCCACGTGACTCGCCTTGTGCTTGGCTCGTGACTTTACAGGACATGGCTCGCAACCGACACCAGTGGCGCGTCTGCTGCCGTCTCCTAATGGGATTGCCTGTTTAAAGTGTGTTTGGTGCTGAGTTATCTGCGGGGTAATGGCTGATTATGACGCGGGGCAGTGAAAGCCGCAAGGAAGATGTCTCGCCGATGCCGCCTTATCTTTACACGTTAGCCAGGTGTGTGTGACAATATGTTGTCTATACAAGATGTGGGCGCCTTGACCCTGAATGTTTGCATAGGGCATTAAAGTTTTGAGGTAAGTCCCCCTTCTCTCCCTCTTATTATTCTTTATTCCATAGGTCATCTTGTTTGTATGGCAGCGAAGCATCAGTTCAAATGGCTGATGTACTGCTGTTGATGACGATGATGATTTGGCGCAGTCGTGACCTCAGCCGAGTCCGCAACGCTGCGGTACGGGTTGTTCTGCTGCATGGCAGCGAGACTTGGTTCTTTCGCAAAAGATACTTTCCGCGTCTATTTGCCTTCCATCACCTCTGCCTGTGGAGCCTTGCTGGTGTTCGATAGCGGCATCACATCAGTGATGAGGAGGTTCGTCGGCGAGTGTTCAAATCCGATATATTCCGCCCCCCGAATGACATCCTCATTTCACTGCGGAGGGTTCGCTAGCTTATGTATGTGCTTCGCATACCTATCCAGCGGATACCACGACGTGCTCTCTTTGGGAGCGCAGGCGTGGACTAGAAGCGACGACAAGGAGGCTGATGTAAAACTTGGACCCAATGCTTTAAGGCGCAAACGTCGAAGCTGACTGTTGCTGGGCTTTCCCTACTCCTGGGTTGGGAAACCAAGGATCGCTAGTATATCTGGTTGCAAATGCTACTGGATGTAGCTAAAGACCGTACCAATGGCACACTTACTACGGGTCCCTTTTTCTCTAACTATCGATTTCCCTTTCAATGCATTGTCTTTTTCTCTTATATGCTGTGGAACCCAGCCAATTCAGTTGTAATTGATAACGTATTGAATATATATATATATATATATATATATATATATATGGGCAGTAGAACCCCCGTAAGTTGACCACCCAAGGACTGGACCGAAGTGGTCAACATAGAGAATTGGTAAACATACGGAGGCACTATACAAAAACTTACTGTAACCTACTTTCCCGTTGTAAGTAAAATGGCATGAAATATATTTTCACATGGTTGGCGGCATCCGGTTTCGGATTTGCCTATCACTGTGGCCAGCCACCGGACGCTTGCGCCTACAGAGGGACCATGGGTGGCTTGCGCTGCACCACCCACAGCTCCAACCACATATCCCATTTCCAGTGTCAACCCAAAGGAATAAGACCGGGAGGCATGCGTATGGGAGCCACGTTTCTTCAAAGGAGCCGGCGCAAACTCCTTTACAGACAAACACAAGCACGCTGTAGCTGGGGAATCAAGCGCACACATGGAGGTAGCTGGACTGTACTTCGCTCAACACTGAGTGCATGGAACCGCTCTTCGAGCCTAGCACGGCAAAAAGGACTGTGCATTCCGTCCTCTCCAGCAACGACCAACTGTCTCCTAGAGCCAGTATGGACGAGGTAGTGGGTAATAGACAGGTAGGCACCTTGTCAACATGCACATCAAGCGCAGCCACACCGGGGATGTCAACCAACAGCCAATCACTTGAAATGACGTTATCAAATTAAATGTATCTGTTAAAGAAACCGGCTATGCAGACATAACTCTACCCTAAATTAGCATATGAAGTAAGTTGGTTAGCAATGAATCCGCGATAAGTACAAAGTGTCCAGAAGTTACTCAAAAAATGCTACAAACGCACTAAAGTTAACGAAGATAACCACAATTAGCATAAATAACGTAGCCAGTTAATAGAAGTTTAGTCAGGTAGGCAGAACAAACCAAATAAAGTGAAATGAAATTTATCCAGCTTAAGAAGACCTAGTTCAAGTGTAATTTGGTTTAGGCCAACTGCAGTGAAGAAGCATCAGGAATACAACATCAGCCTCAGACGAGGTCTCACGTAACGGAAAATGCGGCTCAACCATATATTGTTATAATAAATCAAAACGCAGTTTGCATTTCGAAGTTAAATCATTTTTTCAGAAAAACTCAGTCATTGTCTGTTTCTTTCTCCTATCACAATGGAAACTGAAAAAGCCCTCTCAGCACAACCTACACTTCACCGCATACTTGGATATGTTTCCACAGCAAATGATTTCAGTTACATTAAAAGATGCCTGGCATCAGTCTCTTTTGGGTTTTCTGTGATTCCCATGTCATCCTCATTTATAAACATTATATACTAGCAACAGTCTATAAAATAAACATTGAGCCATTCATAACCGTAGAAATTTAACTAAGAACAAGAATATGTACAACGATATCAAATGGTAATGAATAAGCAAAAAGAACACTTTTGTCTTTTTTCACACGCCGTTTTTTCAACTTTTTTCTTTTTATGGAGTTATTACTTCTAGTAATCGGGGGTTCACGCAAAATTGCGTTCATTGGTTCCATTGCACCCGTTTTTGTGCCATTGTTTCGAGTGTTGTAAACCATCGGCGTTCTTCATCTTTAGATCCTTAACCGGGAAGGCGTACCGCACAAGCGATTGATAAAATGGATGTGAGCGATTTGATGTTTTGACTCCAGGTGGTCGGCTGGCCACCACGCTGCCTCTTCCGATCCAGCCCTGTACGCACAAATAGGGCGCGGCGTGGGCGTCGATCGCTAGACATGCACAGGACATGGCCAAGCTATCTCAACTGGCGCCATGGAACAAGCTCATGGAGCGTGATATTCGTTTTGCCAGGCACGTCGTCTGATGGCATCATTGCGCACCAGGTGTTGCCACCATAAACGGGAGACTCTCCGCAGATAGCCGTTATTGAAAGCCGAGAGACTACGCATGTCCTTCACTCGAATCCGCCAGGCTTCACATCCATGCGAAAATATCGAGCGAACACAAGCATTGTAAACCTTTTAGCAAAAGTGAGATGTCGCGACGACGCCACAGGTGTTTCAAATTAGCAACAGTCCAGCAGGCTTTAACGATGCGGAAAGACATCTCCAATGGTTCCGTCGGTAGAGATACTGCTCCCAAGGTATACAGTACTACCAACCTGCTCAAGCCAAATGTTTTCGATGGCGAGCTGAGGAAGAGCAGCTTGCCAATCCTGTGTCAGCACTTTGCATTTTGAAGGTGCAATGCACACTTGTTACATCCGCTGATGACATTGATTGGTTAGTTCAGCCACACCGCATTCTTATTTGTTTGCCTCACTTTAACCAATCAGTAGGTCTTAACGCCAGGCGTTAAATCGCGTGTCAGGTGACCTATTTGCGCAGTACTTCGTCCGCTACACTCTATTTCCTACCGTGCCTTATTATTGCATAACTGCGGTCTGGGGGTGTGCTTACGAATTCGTTACTACGCATTATTGGCGACGGGATCCAGATGAACTCTATCATTAACTCACCTGCTAACTTTTGATCGTCCACTGACACATCGACCTTATCAAACTGGATAAGGTGGAAGGAAGCATTTATTAACTATCTGGAACTACTGTCTGTTTTGAATCCTATGATTCCACGTTCGGAGTTCCACGAAATAAGACTATTCAGACAAGTGCTTGGGGATAAAGGCCAGCGATATTATAATGCACTACATGTGGAAAATTGTGACAATATTACATCTGCTTTGGATAAATATGTCACACTGTGGGGATTGAAACAGAATGTTTATACTGAGAGACATTGCTTTTCAAAGCTTGTACAGAAATCGAACGAGAGCGCCAACGACTTCATTGCACACATCCATTGGTTTATTCCCGATTGCAAGTACAATGAAATTCCTTTCGACAAATTTGAAGAAGAAATGAAAATACAGTGCTTAACTGCGGGGATTCTGGACGACAGTGCACGGTGAAAAATTGTTATCTGAACGAGTCAGATACCACGTGGGAGAATGCTTGTCTAATCGTTCGCCAAAGAGAGAACAGCTTGCACCAGATACGTGAATTCGATGCCCATCCATTCGTCGATACTGTTCATGCAGTTGCTAAACCACGGACTCCAGGTGAACCCCGAAGACAGTTGTTGTACTATCGCTGCACCATGCAACCTGCTCGTGTTTCTGAGCGTCGCCACAAAGAAAGCATCTGCCGAAAATGTGGTAAAATAGGCCACCTGGCCCCCGTGTGCATATCGGTCCAAGCCCCACCGACTTATCTCAGTCAACCGAGGCACCATAATAAGTTGCCGCTTGCGGAGAAAAGCCTTCTGGAAGACCAAGACAACGATCTAACTTCTGTCTATTTGAATACCACATCACCGAACAAGTGCCATCCATATACGATTCGTTTGATGATCGAGAATGAACTGACCGATTTGGAACTGAACACGGGGGCTGCAGTTACCATTATAAACAGTGATTCAATCAAAAGTCTGTCACCCTTACAACCAAATTACAAACTTGCACTAGAGATATGATTAAGATCTTGGAAAACTGCATTGTTAAACTCAGGCATGGCGAGTGGGAGTTAACTCTACCTTTGATCGTGGTACTTAGGAAAACACCAAATTTCTTGGGCAAACATTCCATCCGATACTTCCCAGATACTATGCAGATTAATGAGATCTTGATTAATGGCAGCAATTTAAGCGATCTTTGAATAAAGTTTGTTCTTTATTCGAAAATAAGTTGGGGAAGCGGAAACAAAGCTTCTATCAATCTACGGGAGAACGCCAATGCCGCTTTACAAAACACGAGCATTGCCGTACGCTATGTGTCCCAAAGTTGAAGTAGAACTACGACAGCTACAATCCGAAAGCGCAATCATGCCCTACAACACTCGGATCAGGGTACCCCAATTGTTGCTGTACTCAAACCCAACGGTACCGTCCGTCTCTGTGGATACTATAAGTTAACTCTCAGTAAAGCTTCCAAGGTGGAAAGGTATCCTTTGCCACGCATCGAAGCTTTGTACGCTACGTTATTTGGTGGTCAAACATTTTCTAAGCTTGATCTTAGTCATGCATATTCTTAAGTTGAACTTGATGAGGACTCATGCGAAGTAACCACCATAACTACACATCTTGGACTATTTCAGCATACCCGTCTTCGTTTCGGAATAGACTCTGTCGCCAGCATCTTCCAGCGGATGGTAGATGACATAGTGAAGGATATACCCTTTACTTGTGCTTATTTGGATAATATCCTGATTTCTGGCTGCAGTGATGCTGAAAATTTAAAGACACTTCAGACGGTATTTGAACGTTTGGAATCGAAGAGATTGAAACAGAAAAAATCTGAATGTGAGTTTTTGTCTGGATCTGGTTGTTCTCTTGGCTACAAACTTCATAAGAGAAGTCTGCATGTTTTGCAGGATAAATTATCCCCAATTGTACAGGCACCGCAGCCTAAGAATGTTGATGAACTCCGAGTATTCTTAGGAATGCTATCATATTATCATCGCTTTTTACTGGGGGTATCAATTATTTTAGCTCCTTTGAACTCAGTGCTACATAAAACACCCCATGGGTGTGGAGTGGTGAGCATCATTCCGCTATCATTCGTGCTAAAAGCTCTTTAGCGTCAGCGCCAGTTTTAGTTCACTATAATAGAAAAAAGCCTCTGAGTATTCAGTGTTATGTTCCTCCATACGAAGTTGGAGCGCTTTTGTGTCATAAAATGCCAAATGGTGCAATTCATCCGATTACTTTCGCTTCGTATGTCTTAAAATCTGCTGAACAATATTACTCACAACTTGATCGAGAGGCCCTATGAGTTATCTTTGGTGTCCGGAACTTTAACTAGTATATTAGGGGAAGTCATTTTGGGATCCAAACTAATCACCAGCCGTTGATATCCTTATTATGTGAATCCAAGGGGATCGATCAAATGTTTTCACATAGTATGCAACGATGGGTCCTAATCCTGAGTGCGTATGAATACAAAATATCTTACATCCCAGGCTCTAACAATTGTACGGCGGATGCTCTGAGTCGGTTACCGCACGCGACCCCCGCAGGGCCAGTAGATGAACCAGTGGTTCGTTCATTTTATGCAGTAACTCGACACTACCTCTCTGACAACTGACGTCATATGTCGATGAACCGATCGGGATCGCAAACTAGCATTCGTGATACGTTTCACGAAGGTGGGTTGACTTAGTAGAATTCCGGCTGATTTGAAAGCTTTTGAGCTTCGGAAAATTGAGCTGAATCTACATCATGGTTGCTTATTTTGAGGCTCACGTTTGATTCCACCGTTGAGGGCGCGCTGGCTCATTCTAAATGAACTTCACAATGGGCATCCAGGTGTTGTCCGAATGGAAGCCCTTGCACTCGGCTATTACTGGTGGCCCGACTTAGATGCCGAAATCGAAAACTACCTGGAAGCGTGTGGTGTCTGTCAATAATATCAGTCGAATAAATCTCCAGGTCTAGTATATTCTTGTTGTTGGCCTGAAAGGTCATGACAGAGTATCCATGCAAAACATTTTGGTTCTTTGAACAGAACCTTTTTCTTGTTGATAGTCGATGTCTATTCGAAATAGGTCGATGTTTATCCAGTGTCTCATCCCACAGCTGAAACAACCATTTAAAAGATGCGATCATCATTTGCAGTTTTCGGAATATCTGCAACTATTTGCACAGATAATGGGTCCTGTTTTATCAGTAGGGATGTTAATAGCTTTATGCAGAGCCTACAGCCCCACATCATTCTTCGTCAAATGGATTAGCCGAAAGGGCAGTGCAGACGGTACAAGGCGGCCTGCCAAAGCAGTTATAGGGAACCATACCAACGCGATTAGATCGATTACTAGTTGCCTACAGAATAACTCCCATAGAAATCACGGATCATCCACCGCAATACTGATATTCGGTTAAACACTTCATACTAGAATACACCTGTTATTTCCTAATCGTCCAGCGCAAATAGAAACGAAACAAAACAAGCCAGATGCGTTGAACAGGGATCCCAATGTTGTTTTTCAACCGGGGAATCCTCTGTACACACGACTTCCCCACGAACAGTCATGGCACCCCCAAACTGTGGTCATAAGTGATGGTACCCAAGCTCACCTAGAGTTAAATGGTCGCGTCTTGTGGCGGTTTTCAGATCCCACACGCGGGAAATATATCTAACTCAGTCCAGGCAACGGTGAAACAAACCACTCAGGTTACGGCGCATACAACAAAATGCCCACCACTTCGCAGATCTCAACATGTATCTAAATCAGTGATCTCAACCACGGAATGGCAACAGCCGAGTTGCGGTTTCGAGCATTACCAGGGGTCCGATGGAATGCGCACTGCTGATGATTCCCGAAAAGATGAAACGCGCGTACAGTGTTTTTCCGGGCGTGTGGCGGCTGTCTGAGTGAGTCTAGATGTGACGAATTTCTACCTGTATCTAAATCTGTTGAACGTTTCGTTCTCGGAGTATGACTTCTTCCAGGAGAGGAGGCAATGTTACATCCGTCGATGGCATTGTTTACTTAGTTTATCCAAACCGCGTTTTTATTGGTTTGTTTCGCTTTTACCAATCAGTGTTCTTCACGCCATGCTTTTACTCGCGTGTCCTTAGATCCATGTGCACAGTACTTCGTCCGATACACTATTTCCTACGGTGCCTTATTTTTGCCCAACTGCGGTCTGGGGGCGTGCTTCTTTGAATTCGTTACTACGCATTGTTGTATCTCGAAAAAGCAGCAGACCAGAGCAGCACCGGAACGTGCATATGGAGGAAACTGTCTGCAAACACGCGCAGTACAATTAAGTCGATAGAGGTTCGCATTGCAACCAAACAAATGCTAGATCACATGATAGGTCAACCAGTGTTAATAGAAGTGTGAGTAGGATAAGCGAATCGACGGCAGAAACAAAACAAAATATTTGAACACGACATTGTCCCGTCCTCTATTCGTAAAAATATAAGCACTACATCTCCATGATCGATCTAATTTAATGTCAGCACCCCGAAGAATTTTAATGTGGTGTTATCCGTTAAGGCCTATCGGTAGACAGGGCGGTGTATCCGACCGGAACGTCGTAAGTTTGTATTAGTTTGTACCGAGCGCTGTGTTGTAGGTGTGTTCATCTGTTCAATAGCACGTTGGGAAAGCGCTCTATGCAGCCGTCTTGCATTCACCTTTGTCTCATCAGCCAACTTGTAAGTTCATGGCGTGCACACAGATTCCACACAAGTCGGTAGTCCGAACACGTTACCTCCTTTCCGGGAATTGGGTAGTCTCACACAAACAAATATTCCTGGAGAATACGTTTGCCCAACGCGTCCATATTTAGCCTGGTAAACAACCCGTCTTTCGTATTCTCTGTGATCGGTGGTTTCTTCGGAGGTAAAGTTTGCATTTAATCGAGTTCGAATTTTCGCCCCAGCATTAGCGCCGAGGGGGTCTTCGCCGTTGCAGTATGTGGAGTGGGTCTGTATACCTCCAATGCAGATATCAACGCTTCATCTCAGGATTCTCCCGAAAGCCGAATGAGTTGTAGAGATTCTTTCAAAGTACGATTAAGTCGTTCGACGAGTACATTGGCTGCAGGTACAATCCTACTGTGTCTGATACCATTGCGCCTAGGAATTCAACATACTCGTTACTTCGAACTGTGGGCCGTTATCAGTGACTATTTTTTCTGGCAAACCGTACCTTGGAAACAAACAACGGATCCACTTTATGATGATGGCTGTAGTTACGTCCCCGCATAGAATAACCTCTGTCTATTTGCTGTAGAAACATGTAGCCACTAGCACGTTTCGCTTCTGCGGAGATACATTGGCAAACGGGCCCATAATATCGATGGCAATTTTTGCCAATGGCTTCATTGGGTACACGATAGGTTGAACTGGGGCATTCAGGGACCTCGCACTCTTATCTGATGGTTGGCAGGCGTAACATTCCTGAATAACCGCCTCGACGCCGGAATTCAACTTCGGCCACCAATAGCATTGTCGGATTCGAGCTTTGTTCGCACAATCTCTGGATGACCTTCATGCACACATGCAATCATCATAGGAATAAGGGTTGCAGGGACCACAAACTGCTCGCCTCTAATAATGCAGTTGTTCACAGTAAGAAAGCTCATTCCGTAGGGTATCGTATGAAAGTGACTCAGGTTGGATCATAGTACAACTGGACTATGAAGTGGATATGTACTCCCGAAGCTTCTCTAAGACATGGTCTTTGTCAGTGTGCTCTCAAATCATGTCAGATGTTTCAAATTCTTGGAAGATACTTGGAACCGATCGAGTAGTCATGAGTTCAGAGAGGTTTGGAAACGCCTTTGTCAGCGTATCCACTTTTGGTAGTTCCAGTGCATCAAAGGAACGTTGGTCCTCATTCCCTAATAGGTGGCAGAGAATTCTCAACTTTTGGGCCTCATTCTAAACAGAAATTGACAGTAATAAGTCCAGGAATTTGTAAAAGATATTTTCCATTTATCCTAGTCGCTCTCAGTAGGCTTTACATTTAAATCACATCAGAATTCGTCCGGAGGTTAAAGATGGAATGCCATTGTAGCAGTTCGCAGCCGCGACGCCAATGTTGTGTCACAATACGCAAACTAGACCCTACGCAAGCAGGGTTTTGGATCACTACGGGCGGAAACCACTGACGAAAACAGAACACAGGGACGGACACTCTCTGAACTTCTACTCACACAGGTGAGTCAGGTAAGGTACGATTGTAATGACCTTGATATTGATACATCGATGACACTCATCTAACATTTGCAGGCTGCGATGTGACAGACATGACTGGAAGTTGTGGTAGGCACTACCACAGTGACCTGTGGATTGCGTGGGCACGTTCCAAAGTAGGTTTACTGCGTGGTATTGTGCGGAAACATTTCCCACAAAAGCGGTCAAGGTCCATCGCGACGAGACTGGACCTTAACGTGGTGCGATGGTTTGTGCGCCTCAGTGATCTATTGTGCTATGCTGGGTGGTGCTTTTGCACCTTCAGAGCCACTCATACCAGATTGGTCAATGGTTAGAGGCCAGACAAACTCAGTGTCCTGGCCCTCCACCTTGGGGGTTGGAATGACGGTTGCTCCTTATTCCTTAAATCGACTCCTTGTAGCCCAGTGCCAAACCCACTGTCTTTCGGTAAGGTTTTTGAACCAAAGTCTTTGGAGGAGAACCTTAATCCTTCTCCTGCCTAGGCCTGAGCAACCTGACAGTATTCTGCCCACACAATACAATAAATCCTTCGTCAAACAATTTTCTGATGCTCTGGTCGTCACATAGGATAAACAACGGCGCCTTATCTGTTTCATCGAGCAGGGTGGATAGGCGTATGGATGCTACTGCTCAGGTCTTCCCGTCTTCTTATACCCCTTCTTGCGCTTTTTCCTCCTTATCGTCCCGCTCCAACTTTACTTTTATCCCCCATTTTCAATACCCTAATTATTGGTCCTTCCCTACCTTGCCTGAATAGTCGCTTGTCTTCTAGTTTCAAATCACACACAGTCGCAGGGCATCGCACCATTCCAGTCGACAAGTCCATGTTCAACCAAGCGGACAATGTTAGTTCATCCGTTTTCCTTTGGAGTCCTCGCGTCTCGCTAAGACTGGCATGCCTCAACGTACGCACTTTGCTGCAGATTGGCCAACAGGCAGCACTTGCCCGCACACTAGAGACCCTATCGATCGATATTTGCTGTTTATCAGAAACCCGCCTGCAAGATTCTAGCTCCGTGCATACTCTGCGATCCCCCACATGCGACACTGGCAGCACATTCTCATTGCACCTGTCTGGCGATGATGCAGCTTCAAATGCTGGTCAAGATGTCGTCGGCATTGTTTTGAGTGCCTGGGCTGATCGATTGGATCCCAGTCAACAGTCGGATGTATGCCGTTAGATTACGTGGTTCATTCTATGCTACGAAGTCGCGGCCTACGTCGCTACAAACTCTAGCACTGATTCGATACAAAATGATTTCTATCAGCAACTTCACGGTCTCCTTCGTTATAGAAGAAGCAAGGATACTGTGGTGTTGGCTGGCGATCTGAATTCCCAAATCGGAAAAATGTCCTCTGATGAGCTTCATCTGGGTGGCCAACATGGTGTAAGCTCCCGTAATGATAACTGTGAGCGAGTGCTACAGTTGTGCGAAGATGTTAGTCTCTTTCTAGTGAACACTAACTTTCGACACAGCACCCGCAGAAGCGTGACTTGGTGCCCACCAGCTTCGCATCAGCCATGGACGCAAATCGATCATATCGCGATCAGTTACCGCTGGAGAGGCTGTGTCCAAAACTGTCGCTCGATTTGGAGTACGAGCGTGAATTCTGACCACGCACTTGACTGCGCCGACCTCCGGGTTCGTTTCGGTGAATATCTGCAACGTCGATGTGGACAGATTGACACCAGTCAGCTGGCAGAACCAGATGTTCTGAATGTGTAGCAAAGTGCGCTGATATGCGGGCTGAGTAAGCGCCCACTGACCACCGTCGAAGACCACTGGTCGCATATTCGTCAAACATTACTATCAGCAGGCATGTCTTCATGTGGCAAATCAAGTTGCCAAACTGGACATTGGGTCTCTACACAGTCTCTGGAACTTATGGATGGTCGCCGAGGTATTCCGGCTGGAAGCGAATACAATGAGACTCGCAAATTCTCAGGACAAAGCTGCGTACTAGCCTAAAGAGAGACTGCGAAGTCTGGTGGTCTCATCGTGCCTCTGAGATGGAAACAGCCGCTGCCGTTGGCAATCATTGTAAGTTATACCGTCTGATACTGAAAAAAGGTAGCAGGAGACCTGGTGTTAGCGAGACCATACGCGACGAGAGTGGGCTGCCGATCCACAGTCTGTTAAAACGCTTGAAGCTTTGGAGCGAACAATTTGCAAGGCAATTTAACCAACCTGTTATCGCTTTCTTTTTGGGCATTGAGCGCCCTATTCTCTGGACCGTCTCCTTGAATCCGCCCTCACGCACAGAAGTCGAACGTGAGACTAGACTGTTGAAATTGCATAAGACCGCAGGGTCAAATAGAATTCCTCCAACCCTCTTCCAATTCGGGGGACCTGCTCTAATAGATGGTTTATACGAGTTGCTAATGAAACTTTTGGAGAAGGAGACTGTCCCGACAGACTGGAGCTGCTACACCATGGTCCCACTTTTCAAGGGAGACTCCCGTTCGAAATGCGGCAACCCCAGAGGGATCAGTCTGATTTCAATTGCCTCTAACTTACCTACGTCTGTCATCCTCCACAGACTGACTGGCACGCGTGAAGGCCAGATTCGTGAAGTGCAAGCCGGGTTTCGTCGAGGTCGGGGCTGTATCGACTACATCTTCACATTGCGTCAATTGTTGGAGCACCGCCATGTTTACTAACGACTCACCGTTGTCGTGTTTCTTGACATAAAAAGTACCTTCCACTCGGTCAATCAATGTGCACTTTGGGACTGTTTGCTGAGAAAAGGTGTGTCTGATAAATTCGTAAACCTGATTAAAACGCTGTACGCGCGTAGTTTGGGCAAAGTGTGGGTTTATGGCAAACTGTCGCCACCCTTCAGTATCACCAGCGGTGTGAGACAAGGTTGCCCGCTGTCACCTTTCCTCTTTAACTTCGCTATTGAGGAAGTCATGGAAACAGCATTCACTGGACACGACCTAGAAGGTGTGGAGCTACTACCTGGTGTACGACTTCTTGACTTGGAGTAAAAGGAGGATGTTGTCCTAATCTGCGACAGCTCCCAAACATGTCATGCAGCACTGGGCCGATTTGCACTGGCTGTCAATCGTTTTGAGATATGCTTTGCTCCATCGAAATGCGAAAGACTTCTCCACGATTGGCAGGGACACATCCCTGCGCTAAGGCTTTATGATGATCAGTTAGAAGTCGTTCAGGAATTCAAGTACCTGGGCAGCTATATTAGGGCTCGTGGGATCGAAGATGAGGTTACGAACCGTATAACAAAAACTCGAGGTGCTTTTGCCAATCTCCTTCACCTGTAGCTCAGTCGCGACATTACTGTCAACCTGAATGGCAGAGTTTATAACGCAGTCGGTCGTTCAACTCTCCTATGTGGTTGTGAAACCTGGCCCATCAAGTCGACAGACATAAAGTGGCTCGTCACATTCGACCATCGTTGCGTTCGCAGCTTAGTTCATGTGTGGTGGGAGCACCGCGTGAGCAATGAGCGTGTTCGGCGTCACACATTTGGTGCAGGAAGAGCGAGTGGACAGGTCAGCACCATAATATCACGCACCAGGCTCCGGTGGCTGTGCCACGTGTTGCGCATGTCAGCACACCGACTCCCGCGACATGCATTGTTTTCGCGCCGCGGATGCGGTTAGAAGAGGAGGAGAGGAGGCCAAGCGATGACTTGGCCGAGAGAAATGAAAACTTACTTCGAAGTTGGCGTCGGTTGGTGCATCCCGACTGCCTGGCTGGGGTCCTAAGGACGGTGAACACGTTTGGTTGGACACACTTGCTGATATGCTAGGAGCCTGTCCCAATAGCTTTTGTGTTGTGAGTTCTTTTGTCTAACCCCCACTTGCTTAGCCTCCCCCTTCAATCACGAGCTCATTCGCTAGGCATAATATAACTCTCTTTTTATGGCACGATAGCGGGTTGTTGACTCTCCGGAACAATGTCCATCCGCTACTGAGGACTCCGTCGACGTGCCACTGTTGTATTTTTCTTCTTGTCTTTAGTATTGCGGCACCATTGCTGTGCTGTTTCCCACCTGCAACTGACGTGCACAATGATGATGATGATGATGATGATGGGAACATTGCGCGAGGTAAATGCGGACGCGCGTGATCACTGGAGGGAGTCAGAAGTAGGTTCACACAAGTAGAGAACATGCTGTATCGTGCAACATTTGCGTACCTGTTAAAGGCAACGGTTGTGCACCAAAAGAATTTAATACATTGCAAAATCTCTCTGCACACTGTTGCTTGAAGAAGCGATCGACCACCATTGCACCGTGAACCTTCACATGGTCAACTTATAGAGGTTAAATTAGTGATGACTGTTATGTCTCAAGTGGTTAACTTATAACTTATAGAGGCAGTCAACGTACAGAGCTTGTCAACAGATTATATATATATATATATATATATATCCGTTTTCCGATTTTCCTGTCACTGTGGACAACTACAGGACGCCTGCGCCCACAGAGAGACAATGGGTGGCTGGCGCTGCACCACCCACAGCTCCAACCACACGCCCCATATCCAATGTAAACCCGAAGGAATAAGACCGGGAGGCATGTGGATTGGAGCCACGTTTCATCAATGGAGCCGGCCCACACTCCTTCACAGGCAAACACAAGCACGCTGTAGTTGGAGAATCAAGCGCACACAAGGCGGTGGCTGGACCGAAGTCCGCTCCACGCTGAGTGCATGGAATCACTCTTCGAGCCTAACATGGCCACAAGAACCGTGCACCCCGTCCCCTCCAGCAACGACCAACTATCTCCTGGAGCCAGTATGGACGAGGTAGTGGGTAATAGACAGGTAGGCACCTTGTCAATATGCACATCAAGCGCAGCCACACCGGGGATATCAAGCAACAGCCAGTAACCTGGAACGACAAGATGAAATAAAATAAATCCAATAATGCATACAGATACGGTGGCATAACTCTTCGCCAAATTAGCACATGAAGTAACTTGGTTAGCAACGAATCCGCGATAAGAAAAAAATGTCCAAAAGTTTGTTAAAAATGCTACAAATGCAACAAAAATACCGAAGATAAGCACAATCAGTGTAAACAACGTGGCCAGTTAATAGAACAGTATTCAGGTAGGCAGAACAAACCAAATAAAGTGGAATGAAATTTAGCCAGCTTAAAAAGACCTAGTTTAAGTGTAAGTTGGTTTAGCCCAACTGCGGTGAAGAAGCATCAAGAATGCAACATCAGCCTCAGCATGGGCCATATATATATATATATATATATATATATATATATATATATATATATGGATTGCAAAAGAGACTGTAATGACTTTTTGTAAGCCTTGCTAGTAAATGCTAAGTACCAAGGTAATTTTATAGTTCAAACAGCCTAAATGTGGTTTTATTAACCAGTGAGCTTCATTTTCTCCGCAAAATAATGAAGTGACCCTCAAGGTGACTTGTCGTTACTATCTTAATGTTTTGGAGAATAACAATTTAAGGGTATGTAGGGTAGGTTACCTCTCTTCCGAGCAGATCCACAGTGTTCGAAACCATTTCATTCACGGCTTATCACAACTCATACTGAGTGATGTTAACGCCAAACATTGGAGACCATCATACACATCGGCTTACTTGTTTTCCAGAACGTCTTTCAGTGCCAATCCGACCGTTCGCCATGGCTTGCTGGGTCAATTCAAAGTGCCTGAAATCACACCTTCACTACAAGTTACGGATTGTACGCTCAGTCGACTTTCTGGCTTTGAAGATTACTGTGCACGCCTAGTGTGTTCATCATTCCCTTTAATGCATTACACTGCTCCTTATGGTCTGTCAACATAAATGCTTACTTATATGATACTAATGCGTCACTGTCTGCATGATTCAGTGCGCATACTTTTGCACAATTGTTCCTACCTGACCGTGTACCGTATAGACTTATCCATGCTTACAAGTCACAGGGAGGCAGAGGTGAGAAAGCAATGTTGATCGACATTGGAACAGTACATTGTGAGCTGCATATTGTGTTAACTTATTAGCGAAATATCAAACGATGACCCACGCAGTAAATAATTTAACTCATAGATATGGAAAATTGCAACCCCAACTAAGCGGGATACGACTGGCAAACCACACAATCGCATTTCGTAGTTGTTGGTAGCCGTCGATTGCAACCATGATTGCTAAGTTTACTGACTATATATTATATGGATAACGCTGCAGATGGGCCAATAAGGGCTCGAAGGAGGGTGCAGTCTCGATTAGACAGCATACCGCTACGAGGTTAAAGGAATTCTATGAATGCACTTGACGGTCTTGTAGGTTTACGGTGCAAATAGTGAGGCTGTTGATGCTGGGCGCAGCGCTGATCACATTAACGGGGAGAAAAGGCACACCATTCTGCTAGACATAGTGAAAGCTATTCATGTGGGCGATGCAGTCACGGAATAACTATCACGAACTCATGGAGTTGTTGCATTTAGTTCGCAATCTTCTAATGGGCTTCTTTGAAAAAAGTACAAAGTATGGCATCCTGAGAGCAGCGGGTGGCCTGTTTTCCGGTTTCTAAAATTCAGGCCTCATTTTAATCCTGCTCTAGTACCATGGAAAGTCCCTTCCTTGCTTCCATGAGGTCAGTTTGACCCCATGGTGAAAAAGGTGCTAGATGACCAGGATAAAAGCACTTTACCGCAATGTTGTGTTTTCACCCCACAGTAGGCAAAAGGTTACTTTCAGCATTGGCTGCATAATTGCGTGGTACGCTCTCCGCAGACAAACTTATTGTACTCCGTTAATTACATCCACAGCGCTTTCAAATTCATCCTTAAGAAAATCATGCTCTTTCATGGATCTCTCACGCCGGCCCTGAACTCTATCAGTTTGCATATAACGTATGCGAGCTCCCCTAAATTCTTCTGTTCATTGAGTGACCAATCTCAAATCGGGTAATAGAAATTCATTCTGTATGCTCTTCCACTCTATTATTCGCTGACCTGAGATTGGTCACAGTCAACGAAGTGCACTCATTCTTAGGGCTGCTTGTGGATGTAGATTGAAATTTAGCAGCATTAAGTACCATCTTGAGAGATCTATGGAGGGACGTGATTTGCTTGAGGAGGAATTTGAAGGCGCCATGATTGCAGTTGGCTGAGAAAAGGTGTAGTTTGGTTTTCTTGTCACATGATTTGGAAAGATAGAACATATCGTGTGTTGTCGTGGATGCGTGTGTGTACTGTTGGGTATTCTGTCAGCATTCTTGACGGCTAGTCTAAACAGACACGTGCACACAACTCCAGACACACACACACACACACACACACACAAAGCGTCTAATTCTCCGCTTCCCTATTGGTTCATCCTTCTCCTTGCGACACATTAATGTATTCACCCAGTTAGACATTGATCAGATTACAGCAGTTCGTTTATCACTATGACCTCCTAAATTGCTCGTGCGTTTGACCTTCCGTATACAACATATGATTTGGGAAGCTAGAATATATCGTGTGTTGTCGTGGATGAGTTTGTGTGCCACAATATTACAACTGCCAATAGCCTGTTTGATATTTTTCGGCGCATGTTGCACTTAGGACTGTTGTAAAGTAATCAAATGGTTCTTTCCTTCAAAAACTTTGCCATTTGTTTTTCTTACATTTTGTGAAGCTGTCCCTATCTTCAATAAAACCAAAAAATACATTCAAATCAGGGCTAGCAACCACTGCAAAAATGACCCTCGATGGCCAACGATTTGTTTTTCTTGCTGTTATAAGTGCTGACAGTCGATCAATGACTCGTGTTCATCAACCCCTACCCAGATTCTTAGAGTGTCCAGTCTGCGTGAGATGAACGGAGACATTTTAGATCTGTTGAAGAAATCAGGTGCGGTTTTTGCAGAAACCGTTGGATCCTGCTCGAAAGCAAAATCACTATTTCGTTGGGACCCGAATGCCAACCCAATTCTCAGGCCTAAGAGGCAAATCCTACACGCAGCCCCACAAATAGTTGACGCTGAAGTTAAACGCCTCGAAAAGGCTGGAGTCCTGACTCCGGTAGACTCATCTTCTTGGATGGTGCTAATCGTCGTTGTAAGAAATCCAAGCGGGATTGTCCAGATTTGTGTCGACTGTTCCACAGGACTGAATGTTGCCCTCAGCGAGCATCATTATCCGCTACCAATACGGGATAACACTGTAAAAATGAACGGCGTCACGTCCTTCACAAACCTGACCTGTCGGATCCCTACATACAGGTTAAGGTTTCAGACGAATCCAGGAATCTGGCCACTATCAACACCCACCGTTGTCTGTTTCAATGCGCTCGCTTACCCTTTTGCATAAAGGCGGTCTCAGCTATATTTCGACAAATTATGAACATCATGCTTAATGGATTGGTAGGAGTGGCTGCCTACCTCTAGGATATCATTAACAGAGGACGAACGTGATCGTAGCTATTTCTCCGTGACTTTCAGCTGATACATGAATACAGTTTCCAACTAAAGAGGGATAAATGTGAGTTCTTCTTGCATTCAATAAAGTAGTCAAGTCAAGTCAAGAAATCGCTTTATGCACCCTGCATGGGTGAATATTCAGCTACAACACACACGATCTTAACAATGTACCAACAAAGCAAATCGCTGGCAAAGCAATACCATGCGGACGATATCGTCCGCATATTGTATCAGGGTCGCTTCAATTGGAGCTGGCATAGAGCTGATGTAAGTAGAAAAGAGAAAAAGTGACAGAATTACTCCCTGAAGGACACCTGCACCTGTGAGTAGTGAGGAGGAACATTTGCCACTGAGTTGGGTGATCTAAGTGCGTTCAGCATAATAATCACTCAATAAGTAGACAATGGGGGACGTACTCCTTCATTAAGTAGGTTTTCTAGCAGTAATTCGCGATTTAAACAGCTAAATGCCTTGCTGTAGTCAAGAAAACACATCCGAGTGGCTTTATTCTTATTGTCAGGCGTTGACAGTACAAAATGTACGAGTTGGGCCACAGTATCTAGGGTAGACCTCGAACTACGATAGGTGAACTGGCGTGGGCCATTAGAGCGCGGTTTGGACGGAATCATTTCGAGTATGACTTTCTCCAGGATCTTCAAAGCAACGGAAGTGCACGCGATACGTCGATATTTGTTGGATCCTTGTCGGCAATCAGATCGACCCTAGTGCGTATCCAGTATGAGATGCTGTTCTTTCACGTTGACATTGTGGCTGACTCGCAACAGATTGCAACTAGTATGGTTAGGATTCGCCAGTATTAGCTAAAGCATAATGAGGTCTCCTTGCTGATGCCAATATCACCACTGTACTATCCCAGGGCTTGCAGCCTGCGTTGGTAGGGAAGGTGAAACATTACCGATTTTCGTTGCCATACGTTGTGACTTTTTAAGCGCATCAACATCGTGTTTGCGCTGTCACCAGGCTTGGATCGCGAATTCTACTTGAGGCCTTCTAAATGCGTTCAGTATTGGCAGAATGACAGGCGGCTCGAATTTCCCAAAACCCTCCGGGGACCGAAGGGATGACTGGTTATCCTCAATGCTATTTCCACCTGTTCCGGGCAGCCAAAGTCGCCCTGCACCATTATTGAGCGGTCACTTTCCTGTTTTGCATATTGCACCGTCTGTTCTCCCGGTCGATATTCATGAGTACATTGGTGACGTACGCTCAAGTTGATCTGGAGCTGGTTTTCGGATGACTATGTATAGGCCCTATCGAGATTTCATTGGAGTGCTGCATGGTCGTCCACTGTCTTGATGTCATGCCAGATCTTGACCTCGCCTGCAAATAGTAAATTCCGAAGGCAGCTCACTTGCAGGATCCTTGATGAATAGTAGAAAAGACATAGTCCTATTACCGATTCTTATGGCACACCACAATGGCCTTCAATTGAGTCGGAGATGAAATTAGAAACTCACACATTCAACTGATGTTGAGTGAGGAAGTTGCTTATCCAACCCAACACAGGCTTACCCATTCCATAGTTTTAAAGTTTATGAAGAAGAATACGGCGGTTGATAAGACCGAATACTTTACAGTTGTACGACGTCAACTTCTTGTCTGGCATCAGCTAACTTCGTCCAGCTTGCTCAGGTTAGTAACAAGGTTGTGGTGCGGAACCGCGTTCGACGGAATTCGTGCTGCTGTGGCACTATAATTTGGTTAACCTCAAAGTATCCCATGGGTGTAACTGCGATTACACTTTTTATTACCTTTGATAACACCGGGAGGAGAGGGATTGGACGGTGGTTAGAGAGCTTTGCACAATTCCCACTCTTGTAAATATGGACGCCTTTTCCCTGTTTCCACATTGTCTTGGAGTGCGTTTCATAAAGGTTTCGTTGAAAGAACCCAGCTAGCGGTTCATGGCGGCTGTGTCTAATGTCTTCGGTCTTATATCGTCCACACAAAGAGAGTTGTGCACTTGCAAAGACGATAGTCTTTTCCTCACAATTGCAGCAGTTACTGATACATAGCTTAATTTCGGGGGCCGAATGAGCTGTGTCAAAAACGGGCGGGGTGTCGAATCACACTGGAAAGTGTAGGTAAACTGTTTCCATAGCACATTGTCCACCTCTTTAGTTATCGTCAGACTATATACTGCACGTAGGACTGAGATTACACTCTACAGTGTGGAGCGTCTTGAGAGTAATACTGAATTCCTTCGCTAAGTCCTGTTGGTGTTTGTGTTTGTCTTCGCGGAATAAGTTGGCACGTGGATTTCGCTGGGTTGTGTAAGCATCCCGGAACACCTGCTTTCTATCCACTATCAAATGGGTGGGTGAAAAGATTTGTCACATTCGAGCGTACTCTACTGAAATCCAGAAGTGTGGGAACGACAGCAGAACCACCGGATACATTTCAATGGAACCACTACAACGCAGCGAAGCTCGAACATCTGTTCACTCTGCGAAGCTCTAGTGGACAGACAATTACATCTGGCACATGACGTTATCCGACCAGCTTTCGGCCCCTCAGCTGATTTTAACTAGAAAAGCGGGCTTTACAACAAGATCGTGTGCTAGTCAGAGACAATCGTTGCAACCATGCAACGCGCCCTTGGGATCGAAGACGAGATCACGAACCGTATAGCGAAAGTTCGAAGTGCTTTTGCTAACCTTCGCCACCTATGGCGGCGGCGCGACATTACTCTCGCCCTGAAGGGTAGAGTATACAATGCAGCTGTACGTTCGACCTTACTGTACGGTTGCGAAACCTGGCCCCTAAGATCGGCTGACATGAAGAGGCTAGTTACGTTCGACTATCGGTGCCTTCGCAGTTTGGCTCACATCTGGTGGGAACACCGCGTGAGTAACGGGGTGTTCGACGCCTTGTTTACGGCCCAGGAAATGGGAATGAACCGCTCAGCACCGTTATTTCATGCACCAGGCTCCGATGGCTGGGCCACGTGTTGCACACGCCAGCCCACCGACTCCCCCGACGTGCGTTGTTTGCTCATCTGGGATGTGGGTGGAAGAAGAGGAGAGGTGGCCAAGCGATGAGTTGGTCCAGAGGAATGATGTCCCTCACTTCTGAGCTGGCCTCGTTTGGAGCTTCACGGCTCCCTGGTTGGGGTCCAAAAGACGGTGAACACGTTTGGCTGGATACACTTGCTGACATGGCAAGGAGCCGACCTCAGTGGCGTTTGTGCTGTAAGTTTCTTTGTCCCTCCCCATCCCTTTTAGCCTCCCCCCTCCATCTACGATCTCATTCCGTAGGGTAACGCATAATAAATTTTTTTCGCCTTGTAGCTGGCTGGTAGCTTACCGGAACGATGCCTATCCGTTGCTGGTAGCTCAGCTGGCATGCAACTGTTGTATTTAATTTTCCTTTATGTATTGTATGTATGTATGTACGTATTTCCTAAAGTGAATGGCTGTTGTTTGATATCCCTGGTATGGTTGCGCTTGATGTGTATGTTGACAAGGTGCCTACCTGTCTATTACCCACTACATCGTTCATACTGGCTCCAGGAGACAGTTGGTCGTTGCTGGAGGGGACGGGGTGCACGGTTCTTGTGGCCGTGCTAGGCTCAAAGAGCGGTTCCATGCACTCAGTGTGGAGCGGACTTCGGTCCAGCCACCGCCTTGTGTGCGCTTGATTCCCCAAATACAGCGTGCTTGTGTTTGCCTGTGAAGGAGTGTGGGCCGGCTCCGTTGATGAAACGTGGTTCCCATCCGCATGCCACCCGGTCTTATTCCATCGGGTTTACACTGGATATGGGGTATGTGGTTTAAGCTGTGGGTGGTGCAGCGCAAGCCATCCATGGTCCCTCTGTAGGCGCAGGCGTCCTGTGGCTTGCCACAGTGACAGGCAAATCCGAAACCGGATGCCGCCAACCATTTCCTTTATGTATTGCGGTACAATAGCGGAGGTGTTTTACCACCTCAAGCTGACATGTATGATGATGATGATGATGATGATGATGATGATGCATAGTGAACAGTCGGTATCATTAAGGGATGGATTAAGTGTGCTCTGTGTGAGGTATAGCTGGGTCTACTGCTATGGATGCCCCACGCTAAACAACATAGTAAAACTTTGCAGTAATCATCAGTGCCGATTGTCATCTTAGCTCTGATCTTCTGTATTAGGGGCGTTCGCAATGGAGAAGCCTACTGATATAGAAACTGTTGGCAACCCAGTGATATTGTCATTTATCACATTCCAGCCCAGACACAAACCCAGCCGTGCACGTAAACCGCGTATGCTGTTCCAGGTTAACCGGAGACGGAAACCGTACACCGAACAAACTAGCGAGGAAGTTGCGTCTCCTCGTGAGCAGCTCAACGAAGTTCGTGACCCGCGGCAAAAACAATCACCTGCCACCAATGTTCGAACAGACTGAAGCCAAGATCAACATTAGAGATTGCCCAAGAGTCAGATCGAGACAGATCGGAAAGGTATCGATTAACTGACTAATGTTAATCTGATATCAACACCCATGATCAATCGGGGTAAATCTAGATCGGTCTGTCTCAGTGCAATTCAACTGACGTCTTTGGTCTTCAATAGACTCCAGCATGTCACGAATTCGCCTTTATGTTTTTCCTTACTGCTGGCTGGTCTATCCTTCTAGTCCAACCCTACAAGTATATCCGTTGACTGTGTTTTAGGCACCGAATGGAGTGCATTGAGATATCAGTTAGAACACTGCCTGGGCGATTTCATTCAAAGAAGTTGAGCAACTAAAGTGATCTAGAGAATTGTTAACAACGTTACGTGCATTGTATTAGTAGTTTGGCTGATAGGCTTGGGGGAAGGGAATGCAACTTCGAGGATCCATCACGTCAGTCAATGCCTACAACCACGGAGCTTTATCGATCCGTGATCCATAACAACTGCGTTACGCAGTAGTGTCGCCGGCTTTTCACCTATTTGCTTTGCTTTCATTGCCCCATTTTCAGCCGGCAGGTACTAGACTCCAACCAAATAAGGATGTCGCTCGCATGCGCCACACTCCAAAATTAGGAGGTGATCATCTATACAAAGGATATTGTTAATCTATGTGAGGAACCTAACAAATGTCAGAATGCGTATTTCAGCCTCAGTCGCACAGAAGTCGCTTGCAATCTGCTTTTGCCTTGTGCGCACCGATAGTTAGAGCTCAGCTCTCGCTTAACTACTGCGTTGCCCAGTGCCACTACTTCACTCAGGAAACAATGAAATCGCTTATTTGCGGGTTAATAATCATGCACTTTACAAGTCCCTTCGGGTACTCTAGCGGGAATTCCCGCAGGCGATGCAAAAGAAGACAGTTTACTTTTCTGAAAAAAGCGACTCATTTGTTAAGTGCTTTCGATAGACTAGTTGTTCACTGCGCCTCTTTTCTGTAGCACAACTATTTCGCGGCTAGTGAAGCTAGCGTTTTTGTCCCGCAAATGTAACAAACAAACTACGTTAGGTGACGTAATGTAGGTGAGTGAGTGCGTCATCCGTTAGTCTTTTAATAATGGCTAGTGTCTGTCCGAAAACAACTGATCCGAGGGGTGTGTTCCGGAAAAGCAGTGAACGAACAGGAGAGAACTTGCTTTGGCAACGCTATTTACACCGAAGTGTAATGGCTACGGTCCTGTATCGTGGTATGATACAGCGAGGTTTCTATACGCATCTTCTCTGACACCAAAAACAATCAATGCAACCATAACTATTAGGCAAGACAAAAGTATCGACCACTCTTGGGGGAACTTCGATAATCATATGAGCTGACAATCAACCTTTCCGCTGTTGCAAAAAGGCACCGCGTTCTGTAGTCACGAAATGTATTTCGAAACGGAGACGATATGCCTCATGTCATTCATTATACCTTGCCCTCAAATGGCGCCTGGCCAGCCGGTCGAAATCTTACCCTAGCTGAGGTGGATAATGTTTGCCTTCTTCGGACAACATCAAACAAAGTTACGTTTATGGTTTAGCAAATGCCAATTTGGCCAAAAATCCCCTCTAATTGGATATACCGATGGACGGTACGTGAGAACTCAAGAGGTAATCTCGGTTACCTGCACGTTTTGCACTCACACTCACTATGTTCAATCAAGCAAGTATTGCGACCAGAGCTTTGATAACCTTTCACTTAATATGATAAACAGAAAACCAACTGTAGTACTTACACTTCCCTTTATTATTCCGAGTATTTTTTCAAATTGCCAGGTTTCAGACCACAAGAAGTATGGTACTACTGCTAACCGCCATACCACTTATGGTTGACTTTCCAATTGTTTTATCAGGTAACCCCATTGCTGGCGCGGGTAAAGGTTGGCTTTCACAACTTATCATAGGAACTGGGGTTTATGAGGGATTAAAAAGCAATGCTTCAGTATGTCCCGTAGGTTGTTGATCGAAGGAATCGAAAACTCGAATAATACACAAGTAGACCAAATAAACTACTCATGGATAAAGCCATAAAGTAATGGTATATGGAAATAAGGTTGTGGAAACGGGATGGTATCATGCAAGACGGACTAACAAGTTGTTATGATAATGTATCACTGCGGATTATGTTTCCAAAGAAACTGGTTATCCTGCACATATCTCAGAATATCCGTTCATGTGACAAATGTTATGGAGCTCAGTGTAATATCCAATCGTTTTTCAAGGATAAATTGGGGTCACAGACAACTGAGTTTAGAAGGGCCTTCCGGAGTTAGCAGACTAGGAGGTGGAAGTACATTCGTCAACAATCTCGACGGCTGTATTGTTGTTTCATTTTCAAGGTATTGCCTCTCAAGCTGATGTTCAGGCTGAGTTGCAGAATTTAGCGGCATACACGACTGTGGTCGCTCAGTATTTGGTAAACTAATATCACTCCTCCACGCAGCCGCCGGGAGCATCCGTTTAACAATCCAAGTTACTTCAGTTGTTCTTGGTACGGCTGAAAACCCTTGACATTTTTCACTGCCCGGCGTTGCGAAGTCTCAAGGGCTGCGAGGTTACACTTTAGCCATTGTTGCCAAGCCCGGATAGCTTATTCGACCTTGAGATGGACGTTTGCATTGAGTATCTGAGAGAAGATGAATGAATTCAAGCTCCCGAGTACCTTCCGCAAAAGAGCAACGTGCTGCTTACCACATCTGAAGCGAGGTCGTTCTGCAGCAGCATACCGAGGTCACGTTCCTTAAAGGTAGTCTTCAGATCGTGCGCCCAAAGCTTGTGGTGGTAGGCGTGTCGATGGCGGACGTGGGCGACGCGTCACTTGTCCACATTGAATGGCAGCGCGTTTCTCAACGATCAATTCCAGGATTCATCGAGGTCGCTCTAGATGACATCGTGGTTATCCAATCCCTTGATCGCCCGACAGACCTTAATCTCGTCTGCGGGAAGCAACTATTTTTTGATGACAAGCTTCGCTAGCTTGTTAATGGAGAATAAAAATAGACGAGGCCTAAGCAACCAACTCTGCGATATACCGCACTCCACTCGATCTCGGTCGGAGAAATGCCTTCGGACTCTAATCTTCATTTGTTATTCACGGAGATAGTTAACCATTCAACCCAATACTGGATCTTTGTCATATTTCTGAAGTGTTTGAAGCAGGATGCGATGATCCGAGCAATCGAAAGTTTTTGAAAAGTCCAACTATTAACCGCAGTTCCTTTCCCCTGTCAACTGCTACGATCCAGTTGTCATATGCTATCAGCAGGTTCATGATGCATGATCGATATTGACGAAACCTTTAATGCTCCGATGCGATGAGACGGTAACTTTCCAGGTAATCAGTACGTCTGCGATGATCGTTCCAATGATTTTGAAAAGCACAGGGAGAACCGTTACCAGGCGGCAATTGGCAGGACCAGATCGACTTCCTCTCTTGTGAATAGCGATGATAATATCCCACTCCCACTTTGACGGGACTATGTTTCGAAAGAAAGGATTTAACAAATCGTTCGGCTAGGTGCATGACTGCTCCTTGAAGTGTTTTCGGGTGAATGTTGTTCTCTCCAGGAGACCTGCGCACGCGCAAGGACAGCGGATTTTTCGGCACCATTTCTGCAGTTAATGTGACGCTAATCAACTTTGATTGTAGAGTAATATCAATAGAAATAACGTTCGAACCTTCTATCTCTTAAAAGGTTGGCAAGTACTGGTCCCTTAAGTGTGCAGCCTCCTTTTTCGCTGTATGTATATACCCACCAACCATAGTAAGTGGTGGGCTTTCGCACTGCGCTTTACGAAGCGTACTGACCTATCCAGAAAGGACCTTGTGGTTTCGAACAGAATCGTTTCGTTACCTCCTTGTGGTGTGTTATCTACAAACTAGTCGAACAATAGTTGCCTTGAGCCACGTACGCTGTTCAATCTTCTTTGGGGGTGTTTTGTTAAAGCGCCAAGTCAGACCTCTCAAGGCCATGTATTTTCAGGTTGGGCTTCAGCAAAAGCATTTTTGGTTTGTGGGGACGATGGAAAGCCATTGGTTCTGATGTTATTGCGATTAAGGTTGTTTCCAGTGCTATCTCTGGGGAGAACTCAGTTCTGAATGCTAGATTAGCGTCTTTAAGGAGCGCAGATTATAGGTGGTAGTGCGCAACAGAGTGCATCCTTACGGGCTCTGCATCGGGATATTCGGCGTAGCGAACGTAATCGACTGGTAAAGTTACGTGATTGTTTCTACCCGAAGGACTCCACACGTCCAGCCTATCAACCATGAACTCCTCGCTAGGTCCAACATTGACGTCATTTGCTGTTCTACACCTGGTGAAATCAGGGACGTAATATTTTACAGAGTAGGACTAGGGATTACCTCTTGCAAATAGGCATTTGACTGTTCAATTTCGGTTGCTGGAGTTTCTAGATCGTGGAAATTAAACTCACTTGTAATGAAAATGTGGCTCTATTCCTGATTTCTCACAATACGAAAACCCAATATTAGTCTGTTCTCTATTTCCGGAGTTTATTTGGGCTGTCCGCTAGCTATGGACACAAGGTATGGGTCGTCGCCCTTCAACCTTAGCCTGCACCAAATAAGATCAGTGACACGTGATTTTAGATCGTTTATGAGTTCAAAACAGAGGCTTGTTTGTACTAAATGATCATCCTATTCCCCTACCCGTTCTGTCCTTTCGGAGTAGTGACATACCGGGAAAAGTGACCTCAACGTCAGTAGCCTCACAAATCAGTCACGTTTGGTGATCACTAGTATATCTCGAAGCTGTGAACTCTCACGATGACGGAGTTTGACCAGTTTATTAATAAGGCCTTGTGCGTTAGAATTCAAGCAGAACAGTTGCTCGGTAACCAAAAGTAAGTGGATCTTGAACCAAGAATGGGGATTGTGCCAACCGTTGAAGGGTCAGTCAACAGCCGTCTGTTTATCAAATCCTTGACCTTTGAAATTCGGTTGGATTATGCTACTGCTAATCGCGATCCAAGCCATGATCTTCTCCTGTGCTTAGTTGTATTTCGTTGACTGATGACATTGCCATTAGGCTATTTCCCTTACCCAGCTGCATGAAGCTAAGTTTCGACACTTTAGTGGCACCCAGCGAGTCGTTTACCACCTGTGAACGTATACCCTGTGACTTAAACAAAATTTCTGCGGGTAATCTGTTTCGATGTCATTAACGCAGACAGAAACATTTCCTACATCAGCCTGGGATCCTCACCGTTGTACTTGGGCGAGGCTGGAATTCTTGTCAACCGCTTAGTAATGAAATTATCGAGGGTGTGTTCTTCACGAGGTAATTCCATTTCTCCCGGTCATGTGCCTTGGATTCCTCAGAGGAAGAGCTTTGAAGCTCGGGCACTCCGTAAACGATAACCTTCCGTAGGTCCTCAGTCTTATGAGTTTCGTTACGGTATCTTTTCTCTTTTGGACGTCCTTTCCAGAGACGTCCGGAAGTATGCGCACCTCAGGTGATTATGATGAGTAGAATCGATGGCAGTATAACGACCTCTGTGTCGTCAGCCGAAATCAGCGTCACCCGAATAGGTCGAGGTTCAACGTAATGCACCGAATTTGAGTAACGCGTGATTTGTCTCGGCGTTGTAGACTCAACCGAAATGCCAATCGCACCACAACTAGTATTCCACTGGTTACCGTCGTCAATTAGCTTCCCTTTTCTGGTACTAAACTGCTATTCTGAAGCATTTGTGCACACAACAGTTAAAGCGCCGTGATTTCTTCTATTAAGTCAGCGTTGGGGTATTAATTGACACCGTCTTTAACGATTTGGTTGGTTGTGGTAGCTGCGCCACCCTAATGTTGCTCGGTGCTGTAACCGAGGTCAGTATTATTCTCTCCGGTGTTCTCCTGGAGACAGTTGATGCATACGATGCCCGGCTTTTCTCCATGGTGGCCACCCTCTAGGTCGAAGCTGACACCATCACCACAGGCTTAAGGTAGGCTGCCTCGCTTAAAGCAGGGGGGGGGAGCAAACACTCTCGACGGTTGCCCGCTTATGGGACTTAGATGAGCCAGATGATTTGAAGAAACAAACACCGCATTCCGGTTGGAGTCTTTGGCCCTCTTTTTCGGCCTGGATGTGGAGCTTGAGTGAACTGTTTGATGTAGGAGTGTGGTCACGTTCACCTCCGAGGGTGCGACCTTACTATTCACCAGATGCACGACCGTCCTAGTCAGCCTATCATACTTCTTCATGAGCAAACACAAACTCTTGACAAGTGGAAAAAAGCAAATTGCGTTGGCTACTGTGTTGTGCTGCCTCACTTCTTGAACAGACTTTCTTATAGATTTGCGATGGAACGATCCAATGCGGTTTGAGGACATAATCTCTATTTTAACGTCTTTACTACATCCCTCTGAGGAACAAACGCCGCGTTGTACCATGCTTGAAATGATGACTGTGCTTTTCTGATCCCGTGAAGATTGTCTTGGTCAATGCAACTTCCGAGGTCAGCATTGAGACAATTTCGGTTACATGTTTGTCGGTTGTCCGCGTGGTCACACGACCTGGTGAAACTGATTGGTCAGGTGATCGACTGGTTGGCGCGGCTTGCCGGCGAACTTGGAATACAAGCTGGATGTGCGCGAAGCTGGATGAGAATGATGGGCAAAGAATCGATATCAAACCGTCCCGTAGTTCAAATGCTGCGCATATACTGCTCTATCGAACATAGTGACACAATTGGTTAAGTAACCCAAATGCGACAAGTTTGTACGCGTGATTTCAAGCACGAGCGCTGTAAAAACAGTTAGAATTGCAATAATCGTGATCCGAGGAACTACTTCTGATCAAGATGGCTCAGAGGATGGAGTGACTTAGGGAGATTCGAGTGAATGTAAGCTAAGTAGACTGTCGGATGATAAACAGCAGGAACACTACAGTAACAATGGGTGCAAAACCGATGCGGTGGCACGGTAGGGTGTTGTCAACATGATTTTTATGAGGTAAAAATAAAAGTTCTAAGTCAGTCTTGTCTCATTAAACGGTAAGTAACCTATTATCTTATGTATCGTTCGTCAGGTCGAGAGTGCAATCAATGTACATTACGCTTTACAACTTTTAAAGGTTGTTTGAGCTCGTTCTTCACTTGGCATCATGATTGTGAACATCTTGTATTGTTGCGTTCTTCTAGGTTGGTCACGAGTACAAGGGCCGCTATCAACAAGGTGTATCTAGACGTTCATTTCCCAAAGATCCTTGCTTTTAAACTTACAGCAGCCAGAAGCATTCCGCTTTACATGCTATCACAATCTTCAATTGCAAGCAATCCGAGGAAATTTATCATTCTATCGGCTTCCCTCTTTGTCCAAAGTTGCCATCTTCCCGACTGTGGACTTACCAATGTAAATCGCAGCTCCAGTTAGCAAACCCGCTTGCGGTTAGCCGTGCATGCACTGGTGACAAGGCGTAGTGCGATTTACGCCTGGGCCCTCCGAAAATATGGTGAGAAGAAGTTTACAGTTAAAAATAATGTTGTCGACGTTGTCAGCAAGCTGCATCTTAAAAGATAAATGCACGCTCTTGCGTGTGTGGTTCCTTAGTCGGTGGACTGCGTCTACACCTAGCCAATGTCTCTGGTCCACTCCTTATGGGTTCTTGCGTGAAGTTGGTTGTGGATGACCCAGATTAACACTCCTTCGGTGGTTAGTCGCACGCATTTACAGTTTTTCCGATACATTATCTTTTTGACTTCTTTATCTGCTAGCTCCTGGCCAACCCTTTAGCATAAAGTGTCTTCTGTTGTCCACCGCGCGACAATTCAGTGTGCGATGGTATGGTGACAAAGTGTCCTTTCTTTTGGTCCCAGAGTGTACTATCGGCGCTCACAAAAGCATTTTTATCTGTTGACTCCCCCCTAATGTCTCCACATCGTTGATCCAAATAAGATTCCACCCCATTCAGCAATAATCTATGCCTATAATCACATGATCGGATTATTTAGCTGCAATGTTAGTTCAATCGCATTCTCACTCAGGAAGCGTTTACTTGAGAATAGACTCATTTTCTCATCAATCGTTTTTAGTCAGACGTCCACACTTTCCAGCATTTAAATGTATTGAACCTTTTTACCTTTGGTAGCTTGCAAGTGGTATTCAAAGTGGTTTTTTCTGTTGAACGCCAGTTGTTGCGGAAGTATAAGGTGCTCCAAAACGGACTACCTAAGCATCCGTAACACATTTATTTTGTTGGAATGTGGAAACCACAGACCATCCTACGTTGGGGGTGGAGTGTCCTATCCCGTCCCGAGGCAGTGCGTTTTCGTTTCCTCTTTGGTCTAAAGAAAAAACTGTTTATGAGGTTCAAAGGGAGTCACCCGCTCTTCATTGTTTTCTAGGCAAGCGGTGAATGTCTGGTTGTGTTCCCATGCACTGAGTACTCTCGAAATTATCTCACTGTTACTCCAAATAAAACGAAGAAGCTTAAGTTCTTATTTGCCATTATGCCATCATTCTATTTTGGTCATACTAACCGTGTTCTTCCACGCATATGCTTCGTCAATGGCGGTCGACGAATTCATCGTCCCTTACCAGATGGTACCCTCGAGTTCGTTGACTGTGTTGGACCGTATAGCTGGGTTACAAAACTACATATGGAAGGCCAACTTACGCTTCACCTTTGAAAAAGGAACATCCTTCCTAAACATGAGAAACATTATGCTCTGCTCGGACTTTGGATATTTCTTGCAATGAAAGCCACTGATAATTTTGCCGCGGTTGAACAGTTCAAAGGCTTCTCTTAGATCCGAACTACCCAACCGATACGAAGCTTGGAATGCGCGAAACGCTACCAGAACTATGTCGTTCTCCACCTCTAGGGCTTTCAAGCGGGAGATTGATGAACTTGAGGTTGCATTATTACTATTATCATCATCCCTTATACGTTCCCTCTAGCAGTATGCAAAGTTCCAAATGCATTTTGGAACTTACTCCAATCGTGTAAAACGATACAAGAGCACCTTAAGTTAAGGCACTTCATAAAGCCATAGAACCACTTCGTTCGGTTGTTCATCATCATTAACATCATCTTTAATTAGGCGACCGCATGAAATGTCAGCTTACCTTCACACGCGCGTCCCTCTGTCACTCCAGATGCTGGGTGGGCAGACCTAACGAATAAGTACACACGGCGTTACAACGTAGTGACGAGCCGACACCACTGCTGGGGATGTAACGGATTTTGTGAGCAGCTATTAAGATACTGCACACATCAGCAAGAATGTAACTGCGCTCACGAACTGCTGACCACAGCCGGAGCGCAACGACGTCGTACGCAGGTGAGGAAATCCGGAGCACATCGATAGCGTAAGCGGGCCGATGACCAGTCGCAAGCGGATTACCACATCTTTTGCGCCGTGACCAATCCTCGACTCCCGCGAAGTGTGTTGTTTTCGAGCCGGGGGTGTGGATGGAAGAAAAGGATGGGTGGCCAAGCGATGACTTGGTCGAGAGGAATGAAGGCCCTCACTTCTGAGCTGGCCTCGGTTGGAGTTTCTCGGCTCCCTGGTTGTGGTCCGAACGATGATGAACACGTTTGTTTGGACACACTTGCTTGTATGGCTAGGAGCTGACTTCATTGGCGTTCGTGCTGTAAGTTTCTTTGTCCTATCCCATCCCTCTTAGCCTCCCCCTCCAACCACAACCTCATTATTTAGCCTTAGATAATTTTGCATAGTAATTTTTTGATGCGCAGTAGCCGGTTGGTAGGTTACCGGAACGATGCCCATCCGTTACCGGTTGCTCAGCCGGCTTACACCAGTTGCATTTTTTTTCCTTTTTTCTGTGTATTGCGGCACAGTAGCTGAGGTGTTCCCCACCTCTACCTAACGTGTATGATGATGATGATGATGATGATGATGATGATGATGATGATGATGATGAATCATCCAGTCAGAATTAGATCAAACCGGTTGAGGTTAGGATAGATATGATTGGAAAACCGAGGTGTCCATGTTGAGTTGAATGTTTGACTTAAAAATATAAGCGATACACATCATCAGCCGAGTCTTCATTATCCGTTTTCCTGTTAGATCGGAGCACCAAGAAAAAGGTGCTGCAAGCGTCGCTACAACGTCAGACCTTCAGGCTACGAGACATCAGCAGTACGCCAGTAGGCAGAACCGACGCTTCGCTGCCGCATAACTTCCACCGGTCGCACGTGGACTAGGGATACTGTGAGGGTTGCCCTGCCCCTACGTAGGCTCGAACCCGCGCCGTCAAATTACAAGACCAGTTTGTTACCTTTAGGCTACTTGCTGGGGCTAGCCCATCAAGTAAACGCATCGTGCAATATAGTAATAATGAATGTGTGGTATACGTACCATGCACACCCGCCGGGTCTTATCAAATATTAGCATCCCTGAAGTGAACAGGAAAGCTAGAGCAAGCGAGTGAATAACATAGTTAGTTAGTACCCGGTTATGTGAAAGACTTTCGCGTGCGCTTGACAAAATACAAGGGGTATTGCCATCAACAAAGACTATCACTATGGCTACCATCGATCCAGTACGGTGAGTCCCTTCACTGAGCGTCCGCTGTTTATTTCTGTCATTATGTCAATAGCACTGCAAAGTGTGGGTACCTCCATGGCGAATTCCTCCATGTCCTTATCATCAACATATGGATTCAAGTGACGGCCTCTTCTGCTCACCCTTTTTCTTCCGCATGTGTGTCTAATCAACTTAGATCGTTTCAAGCGAATGAAACCATGAGGAATGAGTTCAGAGAGGTTTGAAAACAATCGATTGGTATAGTAGGTTGGTAACATTTCTTCCTCGACACAAGGGCAACGTCAGAGTAGGTAAATCAGTGTGCAATTGGGGTAGGATTTTATAGCCAACAGAGGCGATAACCGCGTTACCCGAGACTTGAGCCATGGTGTCATTACAGTCAAAGTTCGTGATGTCAGCTCAGGCGGTTCAATCACAGTGGGAATAGTCAGGTTTTTCTTTGTGCGTCATGGCATTGACGCATAAGCCCTATGTTGACAATGGTAGTCGGTTTGCATTTTCCAATCTGACCCATCCACCGATGCTGCTCAGGCTCGCCGGCTTAAGACCGCTCGCCATGCATTAGGGAACTCTACCTCCTCCATTCTACTCACACAGTTGTCAGATTTGGCAATTTCCACCGCCTCGGCAAGCAACCGCTGAGGTGTTGATCGTATACCCCTCCTAATGACTTCTACATTTTCCAAGTCTATCTGGAGACCCGAGTCTAGTGCATGCACAGCCACAGCCATTCTTTTACTACTGCCTGGTATTCAAACTCGTTTCTTAGTAGTCTCGAAGTGCGCCTTTTGTGTTCCGAAATGCATGTGCGGAATTCCCTCTCTGTTAGCCTGTGTACACATGTACAGTCCTCACATTTAATTGTAGAAACACAGTTAGTCATCCTATCCCTGGGAAGGGGGTCCTTCAGGTGTAGCAGCGCCGGACGTAACGTTCGACCTCGCTGAAAGATCACACTTATATTTGCCTTGTTTAGTACCCTCCGAATTGCTTCTGAAGTGCCTTCCTTGTACGGAATGTCGACTGTCCCTATCCACTCGGTTTTGGGTCCTGACTGCCGGTTTAGCACTTTATGCAATTGGGCTTTTAACTAGCCACAGTGGGTAACCACTTTTTAGTAGTTTGCTCATTGCCACCTTCCGCGCAGCCTTTTTGTCCTCCCACTGTGATTGAACCACCTGAGGTAACCTCACAAACTGTTACCGTAATGACACCATGGCTCAAATCTCGGGTAAAGCGGTCACCGCCCCTGTTCGCTACAAAATCCCACCCCAATTGCACACTGATTCACCTGCTCTGACGAAGCCCTTGTGTCGAGAGCGAAACGTTACCAAACTACTATACCAACCGATTGTTTCCAAACCTCTCTGAACTCACGAATACTCGATTGGTTCCAACTATCTTCCAAGAATTTGGAATCATGCGGAGCTTATCATATGGCACGGGTGCTCCAGTTAAGACGAAAGAATCTTTCAAATTTAGTGCGCTTGTTACCTATTTCGATACGATTCATGACAATCATCCAGCTTTTGCCAAATATATTCATTTCCAAAGTCTGCTATTTTCACCTGATTCAGTGAAAACAGAAGGAAAATGTCAGTTCGCCAATTTGGACCAGCTTAAGTTTAAGGCGACACTGCAAGTACAGCCCAAACGATGTCACAACTTGTCAAAAATTGCATCACTTACTTCTATACGAGTGAACATGTTGTCGATATTCACTTCAGTCATATGTTTTTTGTTTAGTGGGTAGTAACATTCGGCCGGCAATAGAGTACCGCTCAAGATCCACAAGGTGCCATCCTTGACACTGTAGCAAACTCATTTTGAAAAGGACACTGCATTGAGCAGCTCTTTTATCCTCTATTACTTTTGTTGAAATAACTCATACGTTGTGCACTTGTTACTAGTATTTATGAGCCAACTGTTTTTCGTTTGGTGCACTCATTAGATGGTTGTATTGATAGACACAAGCTCAATCTGGACTGCCATTCACCTGCAAGTAGATCTCGGTTAGATATTGGGTATTGCCTGTTGGAAAATGCTGCTCTCGGTCACTGGGAACTCGGTGCTCATTGACGCAGGAATAAAATGCTGACCGGCAGTCTCTACATCCGAGAGTAGGGTCATAGTTTTGCTGTCTCCACCTGGAGAGTATGAACAGGCGTGAACTCGGCCATGGGATGCAGTGCTGCCGGCAGGAAACATATAACCTGGATCTGCTTCGGGTACCTTTGGAATCCAAGTCTGAGCGATAAACACGTATTAAGCTTTGTTAACAATCTCACCTCATGTTCAAAGGTTCTAACTATGAAGGCCCTAGATGAAGAGAGCGGGAAGGTGTTCAAGGAGTGCGAACTGGCAGCAATAGCACTTTGCGCACTATAACTCCTTACCGCCACTCTGATGACTGAAACAAATGGGACTTACTTCTCAGTTGCTTCGTTTGCCCGCATCCTTGCCTGTTCGGCTATCACTCGAGCACGCTTCACCGCCCCTGCCACTTCCATCTTTATGTGGTAATTGTACAAAAGCAAATGTGGCTTGGTGCCTTTCTGCCAGGCTAGGAACACCAAGCGACCGTAGTGATAGCGGCCTTGTTCACACGTGCCGTCCTGAAAGTGAGTTTGCCCATAACCGTGTCGCTGATTTTTGAACCACTGACCCTCGTAGGTCACACCGTCCGAGCGTTCACATACACCGTAGCCGTGCCGGAAGTCTCCGCCCCACTGTCCAGCAAACGTTTCTATCGTCTCCGGGTCTATCGCATCATCCTGTGGGACACAATATAGGAAGTTGTGCATGGAGTGTGAGGAGCATCTGCAGACTGTACACACAGCTATATATATATATATTTATTTATTTATTTATTTATTTATATTTATATATGTACAACACGGCCAATAGCAGCATTGGCATAGTGCCAAAACATATGGAAAACAATAAACATACGAAGATAGAAGGAAAAAACCGGTGTTCATGGGAATAGTGAGACACAACAAGTCCTCCATTGTGCAAGATTTCTTCTCATATCCGAAAGTGTTTCCAGACATGTGTATTCCGGAGCCCACACACTCCAGCCAGGCAGCCGAGAGCGCCCGATCAGAGCTAATTTTGACGCAAACTGCTTTATCCTCCTGGCCCTAGTCCTACAGTTGCCACCTTGCTTTCGCTTCCAACTGACTTCTGCGTACACAAAAACGGAAGGCCGAGGTAAGCGGTGAGTAAGCATGAGAAGAACATGCCCAAGCCACTGAAGTCTGCGCAGAGAAGTTATATGTTTCAGTGGCCTGCAAAGTCTGTTTGATCTGCAAATGCTTCGTCAAATATCTTCATTGCTAATGTGATGTTGCCATCGTACACCAGCAGTGTTCCGAAGGTAGCGGTGAGCAAAAACAGACAGCCTCACGACCTCATTTGCGCGGACAGTCCAAGTGTTGCAGCCATAGAGAAGAACCGCTCTCATTGTGGCATTGTAAACTCGGCCCTTCAGAGCTAGACTCAGATCACCTCGACGCCAGCGATGGCGGAGATTAGCAAAAGCAACCGGAGCCTTGGAGACGCGCAAAGAGACCTCATCCGCTAAACCTTTAGAGCGGAGGCAGCTTCTGAGGTAAAAGAAATTGTCCACCAATTCCAATGAATGACCTAGGAGATTAAGGTTAGGAGCAGCACCTTCAGGATAACCTTGCATTTAGATGGTGCGAAGGTCATTCCAAACTGGGAAATAAACATTTCCAACCAACAGAGGATATTTTGGGCGGCCTGTGAATAAGCGCAGATTACGGCGATGTCGTCTGCGTACTCCAAATCTTCAAGTCGGTCCACGGAAGCAGCTCGATGCCGCTGGGCTCGCAGTTGTCCAGAGCACCCACCAGAATTTCGTCCATAGCGAAATTGAACAAGGAGGGGGATGCTGGGCAACCCTGTCTCAAGGCACTGGGGATACCAAAGGAGGAAAAATTCCGACTCACAACTGTACTTGGCCCGAGATTTATGAGTAGATGGCTTGAAGTAAGGCGACAGTTCTCGGGCACTCCCCTTCTCAGTAGACAACTCCAGAGCGCAGCTCTTTTGATTGAGTCCGACGCTGCTCGTACGTCTAAGAAGACAACGATTGTTGACTGGCCATATGTTTGACAACGCTCGAGTATTTGGCGAAGTGTAAGATTTGATGGATGCAACTCCTATCTGAATGGGACCCTGCTTGCTCTTCACGTATGCATATCGGTCAAAAGCGATAAAGCACCTAAATAGACTTACGCAATGAAATGTCCTGGCTGTTCTAACACAGCTTACTTCAGGTGTCCAGTTGAGTTTAATAGTGGTTGCAAACACATCTATGTGTAATCTGGAGACAGCAGGACTCAGACAGCTATGAGACAGAATGACGTAGGTGCCGCACCAACATAACCCGTACTACACTGCCGATCATTTGACACTGCCCATTATCAGAACTGTCATGTACTTTGGTACAGCATGTTCATCACTCTGTCAACATAAAAACTACCTGGACGGGTTCAGTTTGGTAATAGACAAAAGTGCTCTTTTTCATCGCCGGAATTAAATAAATGCTGGCCGCTCACATTGTCACAACCATCATGATGTACAAGCGGTTACGTGATCCTTTCGAGACCTCCGGGTATTCCGGATTCCGGGTTTTCTTCACAAAATGCACTCCTCCGTTGTCTGGTTAATTCTGTTAGTAGAATATTTGTTGCATTTTAGGTGACACACCAGGCTCCAAAAGTTTGAGTGCACTTCTGGCTCCGTGTCCAGATTTGGGGGGTAAACTTTGAAGGATTTACGGCCACTTCTGTGTGCTCTGGATTTCGTCAGCTACATGCTACGTGTAGGCATTCTGTATCCAAAGCAGTCGAACTGTAACCATATCAGCTGGTATCCCTAGCCAAAGAAATGATGAAATCTGCTATCAAGCAAAGTGTCTTTTGACAGAGCATTCCCAAGATAGGTAGTCTCCCGACTGATAACCATTCGGTGTTGTGTCTCAGATAATTAAAGACGTAACCGTAGACTCACCTTGGTTGTAATCTGCATACTGGAGCCAAAGGTGTGGTGCTAATTTCATGGCTGCTTCTTCTAAAATTGATGATCTTTTAACTCAGATTTTCATATCGAGGGCTTCCGCAAGCAACCATGCAAGCGAAGGCTGCAATTGCTGGGTATCTTCAGCGGACGCTACCGAAGGCTGCGCTGTGATCTCATATTTGTGTATCAGATATTCAGTGACCACAACCACGTGTGCCGCCATCTGCTGGAATAGCCCCCAGACCGAGCTCAGGGGTAAATGTCTAAAACTATGTGACCAATGCAGTCGTCCAGATTGTCGACGGAATTACTTCTCTCCTCGGGTTTGCCAACCATGGAACTCTCACAAAAACAGTTGTTTCCTCTCCTACGTTAAATAACTTCAAAAGACGATCCGACGTTACTCTTAGCTTCCAGCACTTCGTTACTTAAACTGAGCTATTGTGGACTACATTAATCAAGCTATTCTACCGGATTTCTGTGTCACATGGACCCAAGGAGGCTACACATAAGTGAGCAAACATATCTTACTTTTCTCACGTTTTACGTCAACGAGCACTGTACCCTGTGTACTTCTGCATGGATGCATTCGATTTTTCTTTTACATCAACGTTATTTAGGAACACATTTAACACGGTAGACATTCGATAGATGACTCGCATACTTTTTGATATTATGATAATTGCCCCAACCATCCTGCGGAACATGTCAAGCACTTTTCATTTTAACCTATGATAACTCATTGTTCCTCGTCCGTGATAGGCTACTCTGGAAGTTCACACACCACTTATGTTAGTTGAGTACATGCTTACCGGCACCAATTCATTGAATTTTATATTGAACGGTACCAGTTAATAGATTATAACTCTCCATGCTCAGTTTACCATGTGTTTATATTAAAGTCGTGACAAGTGAGTCCTTGTGCTTCTTGATAAAATTATCTTTACTCACCAGATCAAGGTTGAAGACGGATTCTGCCGTGGCCTCATGTTGCGCTTTGCGAGTGGATCGTTCCGATGCACTTCCCTGACGCTTCACACGGGGAATAGACTCGCGGCTGGCTGACCGGTGGAATAGATTGGTCAGTGATCTTGCCCTAGTGTGTCCAGACCTGTTGCTGCGGTCCCGGGACTTCCTTGAAACTTTAGCTCCGACCAATTTGAGCTGACGGCGCTGTATTAGTTCACTCCTTTGAGAGGATAATACAAAACCACAGCGAAATTTTGTCGACATCCGCAAGTCCCGCATTCCACCACCAGTAGGGCTGGCAGTGTTCGGTGTCTGTTTGCGATTGATGTACAATTCATCCTCGTCGTAGTCGTCGTCGTCGTCTAAAAGTTCACCGTTTTCTACTTCTGCGTTATCTCCCGAACGCTGACTGAACAGACTACCTTGGCGAGTGAGTCTTCCTCTTTCCAACCCTGGTGGACTTCCAACACGTTTCGCTTTCAAAGCCATCTCTGCGGCGAGGGCTGCTTCTTCAGGGAAGAAATTTATCACCTCTCCATATGGAATTGATGTGCGTACTCCCAAGCCCTCACGGATTCCATTCTTGTACTCACCAGCATACGATCCTGTGTAAAGAGTTAAAATGGCGTATGGAACTCACTTTCCTAAATCAGTGCTCGATTAGCCGAATCACATTACGTGTATTAAATGTATTACATTAAGTGTATTAATTACATTGAGTCTATACGAGGCTACCTAATGAAAAGAACTACAGATACACGTTCATGTAATTCATATAGCTGGCATAAAAGCGTTAACTGCGCCGAGCAACTTGTCTTTTTCGCTCGACTGATATGGCCGAGATGTTCAGTGTCCCTTTACGGAGTATACCAAACTGTACTCCGACCGATCAGAAAAGCAATGATGATCAAACAATGCGAAATTGGAATCTGGCACATTGTGCTGAAGTCCAGAAATCTGGGCAGAAATGAACTAGCTGATGAAAACCCCAGGATTCATCTAACTCTGGACAGCTAAGTAAAAATTCTATGGATTAGTTTGTGTAGACTACATAATCGCCGCCGTCCGACGTAAGTTATGACTTATCACCAATGATTTGGCACAATGGAGTTGTATTAAATTATCATATGTCAAATCGTATTCAACTTTGAATTAGATGTACAGGTGTTCGAAAAATAATTGGATAGTAAACTAATTATCTGTTTCGGCTGACCAGATCACTAGCTCACAGGTTGTAGCTATCTTAAGAATACACGGGAAAAGAAAAGTGTAGTGGAGCACTTTCTTGGAATAGAGCAGGACAAGGTATGCTCCTAGGTAAGAACATCTCAGACGAACCCTACTTGTTCCCTACACATTCCCAATTCCGAACGTAGATAACAAGGCTCGGGACTTGCTCTATTGCTTGACCATGTACAGTCACATTTACCTGGATGAACTCCATGGGGCGCAGTTTGTGGTTTCGTCACGACCTATCCAAGCCGCCTTCAGGAAACTACCAGGTTCCAGCTAAACTAGAGTGGTACCTTCTAGTGAACGGGCAAAGTACGTTTCTGCGAAATGACATGAAAACAGGCTTGGTTACTCCGAAGCGGATTACGGCCAGGTGCACAGTCGGTGAAATGGTATCTTAATGCTCCAGTTGAGGTCCTCATCATGACGTGATTACCTTCGGTACTGTAGTGCTACTAATTACATGTCCATGGATTTCGTAACGTCAGACCAGGTTGTGAGAAGCTGCGGTATTTTATTGAAGTAGCTACGTAGTAAATGAATGGGGATAAGTTCGAAATGCCTAGATTCACACGGTAAAAGTTTATCATCGAGTGGACCTGAAGAGATGTGATGCAGTTTTGGTTATTCCGACCACATGAACCTTTTCCGAAATAGGGGACGTTTCGGCGTTGCTCCTCCCAACACTGACACCTCATGGCCGGTTTCGTCCTACTTTGGAATCCTCAGATGGATATAGCCTGATCTGGATGAAACTCGGGGCCTAGAGGTTAACGGCTGACACCTTGATCCCTATACCACTAAGATCAGTGAGTAACGCTTAACACAGCGGTGAGGAATTCAAAGTTGGGTTTGATTACCCGCTGGTTTATTCTACCAACGGCATGCCCAAGTTATCAAAAATCGCAGTTGTTCGTTGTCGTTCGGTGCGGACGTGTGTCTATGTATGATTATCTAGTGCCATGAAGTCTGAAACGTCAATCGATTAAAAAATCAATCCGCATTTCATGGATACTCTTCAGCGATTATTCCATAGTTGTAAATGTCAGAAGGCTTTCGCAGCCCGCTTCCAACAAGCTTTGACATTTTCGGTTACTGGGACCGTTACTTAGCTAGGTCAATTGCAGAGGTTTGTCGTTCTTGGACACCGCGTTACAAAGCGACACCGTCCACAGTTGTACTCTTCGTATGTGGCTACTCGAGTTTTGACACGGATGCCGCGTTTAACTAACATGGCAAGTAACTCAAAACTCTAAAAGATGTGTTCCCAGTCGTTACTGTAAGCGTTGTCATTGGAGATCAGTGGTGTGGCTGTGAAGGAACATGGCCCCACACTAAGCTCAGGTTGTCCTTACTCGAGGAATGCTAACTAGGAGGATGCTTGTCTTGGAGCGTTTGTGGTAAAACGCCTTCTTTGAAACATTGTTAAAGGAATTGTGGGCACCTAGGCTTCTCACAATTTTCGGTTGCAGGATTCAAAACAGTAGGTTATTTTACGGAATGTTGCACTGCCTAACCACAACAAGCCATGGTGCGCTTTCAGCACTTGTGTTTTCCTTTTGTGGAAATGAGTAACCCGCTCATCTGTCAACGCTTTCGGATATCCCTACAAGGTGTTTTGCCATCACGTTTCATCAAGTCCATGCGAAGTGCTGCACTTTCTGTCAACAAATTCCGATAATATATTGTTTAAAAAAAATAAAAATGGGATTTGATAAGCCTAGCTAACGCACTACTTCCATTCCTTCAACGGTGTTTTGTGGCACATCAAAATGAGGAGTTACTTATTTAACTGCTTCTTGTATGTCTTGAGTTCACGAATTCCTCACCGTTCCCGTCAGCGGCTGTGCCATTCTGTGTTACTAGGTTGAATTTAGAGAAAGGAGTTACCAAAGTGACCACTACGTAGTTCACTTGGGGATACATAGGCGATGCGCTCCTTCACAGAATGTGACCGTTTCATTAGGTGACAAGACTTGCATTATGCAACTCTCGATTGAACGTTAGAATGGCCTCGAAAGCACAATTTCCTAATATTTGACTCCGAACTCGTTGCAGGAAAATAAATGTATATTCTTAATGTGTTTATTAAGATGACCTCCTGTGGATGTTCATAAATATGAGGTTTGGCCGCCTCATGAGACCAGACGCCCGAAACCCGCCGTGAAAAAATTATAATCTAGGCAGTAGTTCATAATGCTACAATATCGATATAACTATGCAAGGGTATTTAGCGTATTGACGATTGTGACAGCTGGTTTCATTAAGGTTCGTTTATTTACATCAGATATTGGTTTTCTAATTTAGTGGTGGCAACTGGAGAATTGTTCTTTTCGTTTTCACTTTCAGTAAACTAGCATGTCGGTTACATAGCTGCTTGAAGGCAGTTATCTCTCGCAACGTCAGAAACATTTGGAATTGTGCATACTTTCGCCCACGGTGACTTCGACATACTTCGGGATTAGCAGCGTTCTCCTTGTTATGCACGTTTCAAATTCTGCATTATTGGGGCAACACTAACTCGCTCGAATCAAATAATGCTTCTGCTACCTGCCAGCCTTTTTCGCTATTACTATGGGCTCATCGAACAAACTTCTCTCCGTCATAGGACAGCAAATCATTTCCTACTTAATAACTTATGTCCATGTAAGGACAGGATGATTACTCGTCCACGAACATGGTCACTATGAAGTTTTAGATAGCTAATACTCACACAAACGATACGCGACAGCAATCAGCACAAAAACAATGATTCAAAATGCTGTCAGTAGACTGAGCTAAGTGCTCGGAAGATCTACGTACATACATGTGGATCGACACAGCGTTCAGAAGTGCAGCTTTGTTTATTCTTCTCGTTAAATATCCATTAATTGTTTTACGAGCTACATTCCCCATATCATCATACTAAACGTTTTGACGCCCGATAGCTTTCTAAGGGTACCCATGTCAGCGTCGTTCTGGCTGGAACTTGTTCAGCTTTGCACCACAATCCTCTATGTGGCGTTCTCTGTGACTCAGAAGCTTTAAATTCATCACCCTTCAAATAATTGGGCACCCTCATAGGGGAAATGACTATGCCAAAGCTAGAAACTGGGATAACACGGTATTTTCTGAAACGCTATTGAAATAACTGGTTAGACAAATTGACTTTCCCTTTCGGGGTATTTAAACAGAGGTTGCAACAAATGGTTAATAGGCTGTCTGAGTAAAGTATAAACCCGTCATACGAAAGTAGTAGACACAATGCCTAATTATACTTGCACATAATCCGTAAAAATTTACCTCTTCGATCTCGTTCATCTCGACTAGCATGAAAGATAACAGGCCGAAACCCCACCCCCAGTTGAATGTTGACAGCCTGATGGACTACCACTTATGAGTATCATTTGAGCACGGCCAAATAATAGCAGTTCACGGGAAGCGACATATCCAAGCCATACGATATACCGGGAGCGCACTCATGAAGTATTGCAGGTAGGCGCACGCATCCAGCGTAAATTAACGCCGGACACCAAGTGCTAATGCTAAGTGCACACTGCGCGTTTACTTGTTAGGCTTGCTCAACTGTAGCTGTCGCATCTAAGAGGATTCCTTAAGTGGAAAATACAGCGATTAATCGGGAACTACGTGGAGTGAAATTTTATCCTATGCTTTTCATCAAACTATCTAAAACTACGAAGTATTTCTGGTGAGATGAGAAACTGTACCAGAGAGCAGTGGAACAACTCGTTATAAAAACACTGAATTTATTAAATTGTTCAAAAGTGTGAGAGGAGGAAATGTGATGTAGATCGCGTTTTCGGGAGCAGAACTTGCGCCGCATTTTTTTCAGTTTGAAACTCTAAGACCGGTCCGGTTATACACAGCCGCCATTGTGCACGCCCATGTGGTCGGACAACATGCACCGGTATTTCACAGGGAGTGCTATCGATTTTCGTTAGTGCCGATGTTTGGCGCACCTAGCTGTCGTGCCGCCAACCATTTTAGTCGGTTGGACGTGGTGCTTGGTTAAGGACAAGCTTTCCGAGATGGTTGCTGCTCTTTAGTCAGAAATTCGCATTTGCCGCCGTCACCAGCTCATATCTAAGATCAATTTAAATATGTGTGAGGATTGAACTCGTCGTTCAACATATCTATATAAATATCTATATAAATATAAATATAAATATATCTATATAAATATAACTATATATATATATATATATATATATATATATATATATATATATATATATATATATATATAACTTGCCCAGAGTGCCACAACACGAGTAACAATAACAAAAAGGAGGAAGTAAGAGGTAGCTGAATAGATGGAAAGTTCTATGTGCTGTGTGAGCATTGAGCTTCCTGGTTGCCTAGGCCGAGGAAGAGGGTTGGCGTAAGTGACCCCAACCCGAGCCTTTGGTCTTAAAGTCTTGACCCGCAAGACAGCGGCATGATTCAAGAAGGCCGTTGACAACCAAATGGCTCATTCGCCTTCCTTGTGTTTGGAAGCAGTCCACAGAAAAGCCGGTGGCCAGCGAGGTTGTTCATACACTCTCCGTCGTTCAATAAGTTTCCCAGAACAAACGAAATGCCGCCAGGCATGATTAGTTGCACCTGGTGTCGCTCCGCATTGAAGGGTGATCTTCACATATCCCCAAGCGTGTGTATGTACAGAATTGTTCCTCACCATCCGTGCAATTCAGCTTATCGATGGGAGTAGGCGGGTTTAGTATCATTGGATGGCAGATTGTAAGGCACACTCGTCATGTATCTGTGTTTTCTTGATTAATGAGAGGTTTTCAAACTGTCGAAGCTATACTGTCAGTAGCTAAATATATGGTGGATTCGTAGTCTGAGTGACGGTAACATGCGGGAAATTTGACGAACGATTTCCACCGAGGTTAAGCTTAATGGACTCAACACTCAAAACAACTGTGAAAAGCTGTATTCGATGTGAGAACAGATTTTACAATAAAAAACAAATTAGCCTCTAGTTGAGATGGAATCTGATTGGCAGTGGGCACTAAAGTCACTGACGACCAAATTGGCTGCCGTTGGTCCGTCTCACCTTCCGGACTGGAGTCCACGTGACTCGCCTTGTGCTTGGCTCGAGACTTTACAGGAAATGGCTCTCAACCGACACCAGTGGCGTGTCTGCTGCCGTCTCCTAATCGGGTTGCCTGTTTAAAGTGTGTTTGGTGCTGAGTTATCTGCGGGGTAATGGCTGATTATGACGCCGGGCAATGAAAGCCGCAAGGAAGTTGTCTCACCGATGCCGCCTTAGTTCTGCACGATAGCCAGCTGTTTGTGACGGTATGTTGTCTACACAAGGTGTAGGTGCTTTGACCCTGAATATTTTCTTACGGCAATAAGGTTCTCCGGTAAGTCCCCCTTCTCTCCCTCTTCTTATTCTTTATTTCATAGATCATCATGGTTGTATAGCAGTGAAGCATCAATTCTAATGGCTGATGTACTGCTGTTGATGGGGATGATGATGATGATGATGATGGAATCTGAAACAGCTAGGTTTTAAATTACCTTGATCTTAGCTGATGGATTTGCTTTATTCGTTCTTGGAAAGTTTTCTCGGTACAGCGTCGATGTGGACTTGGAGCTTTAACTATTCAGTTGAAATTAGCAGCAGACTACAATGTTTGGAGCTAGCGGCACTGCCAATTATGGTTATGGTAGTCGAACTGCTGAGAGTTAACCGCGAAATAATTCGTGGATCAATCCGCTCACATAAACGGGCACTGTAACTTGGACAACAGTGGAACTCACAATGCAAAACTTTTGTCCCTTAGGGAAGAATATATTTACGTTTAGTTTCTCTATAGCCGTGTTTTCTTACCATAGCATACCAGAGGATGCTTTTCAAATACTCAACCTAATGTGTTAGATATCCTTAATTAGGCCAGGGCAAGTTGCATTTCGTGACTCAACTGTTTTCCTCCCTTAGCCAATGTGATTGTGCACTTCTTCTGTTAGATTCCAATAGGAATTTTTCTGCCAACTGGCACTGCTTCAGGTACCCTTAATGCCATCTACAGAGGAAATCACATCGGCACACCGGCGTCGCAAATTTTGTAATGATGAACTGAGAGAACATCCTCTCTATATGCCTTTGTCAACCGGTTTTCAAAACTTCGCCTGATTCCTTGATCTAGTCTCCGTATGGAATTGTCCCGGAGGTGAAACGGCTAACTACGATGGTCCCCTGTAGCAGGCCGCAGCGTAAGAAGATGACACGCTTTCGAGACTCCTGTCTGTATGACACGCGTTGCTACCCGACCGAAGGTAGCACGGTTGACTCACACCGGAAGGTGATGATATCAGAACGCATCGTTGGGCGCGACAACAGCAAGCCAGTGCGGACCGAAAGAAGATTTGACATCTGCCCAGGGCAAGTGGCTTGAGTGAGTTCTGGAAATTACAACATGAGATAATAGCTTGTGACCTATAAAATGAACCATGTTCTTTGCCTACTATACTTCGATCTAGCAGGCTTCGGTGTTCTGTTTTGTCCCCAGCTGGGTTGACAGTTCCGAGAAGAGGGAGGGCCGCGTTACAACTGAAGAATTGTCGGCACTACTTGCCCATCATCAGCGGATTTGCAGGCCGCTTACTTAGATGCTCTACAGGATATCCATCAGAGAGCAGATCTAATTCGTTGAAAAATCACACCGCTTAGCGCAAGTTAGTGTATGAGGCAGTTACTCAGACAGTGGCGGAATCTATCTCATAGACATATTTCGGCGGTTAAAATTGATGGGTTGTCAACGGGTACCACCGATTTTTTGCTGTCCTAAATCTGATCCCACGCACATACCGAATAAGCAGAAGCAAAATGACGCAGCTGTGCATTGTTTCTGCAGTAATTCCCTTAGGAGCTAATTTATCTTCCGATGTTTGCTTGTTGTGTATCGACCTCGCTTGATAAAATAACAGGCCTGTCTGCGCCAAGGTAGGCAGCTGTAGTGTGTGTGGACTAGCTAGTAAAGCTACAGCGGTTGCTAATTGGGCCGATATCCGGAAACATTAGCTAAAATTAGTATCAATGTACGGACTATATATACTGACCCTAGCGGGGTATGGCCTTGTTGACTCTCTACCTTCTTGATCTACCTCGTGCCTTACCGACAGAACCCAAGCAGTCAAGATAAATAATTTCACATCAAGTCGCGTCCGTGTGACAAGGCAACCTTCTGGGAACACTCCTTTCCCTAGATACATAAATAGCATTCTTGACATTATTTTCTATGGTAGGCCTTACATGTTTGCGGATGATATCAAAGTTGGGTGCAAACTTGATCCCAGGACCCAGGAGTCCGTGATTAGAAGCATGCAAACTGACCTGCCTGCACTTGAAGGATGGTGTTGCACTTCAAAAATGAATTTCTCTCTCGAAAAGAGTAATGCCATCTCATTCAAAAGTGATCCGGGTGTACAACCACTAACCTTCTTCAGCAAACACCTAACACTTGGCAACCAACTTAGAGACTTAGGGCTCCACTATTCCAACTTCTCCGAACATGTACACGACATTGCCGTTAAACCGAGACAAAATGTGCACGTTGCCTAAACTCTTTACCTTGATAAATGTTGAAATTACACTGTACAAGACTTGTACATGCCCAATATTAGACTACTGCTGTATGGTATTCGGCAATGCAAGACAACGTGACACAGTTTCACTACAGCGCATTCACCGCGCATTTACTAAAACGATCATGGGCTTTACTCGGAGGTTAACATATCCTGGACGACATAAATTGCTGAAGAGAGACTCAATATGGCTGCTGAACATAGAGTTACAGATATCACTGCTTTTGGATGTAATTCATGGACACATTCATACATCTAGATGCTCTCCACAGTTACAACACAATAACAGCTGTCTTAACCGTGATGACAGTGCGCTCTTGCAATTGCAAAGTCATGCACCAATAGGTGTGCAGACTATTTCCTCTTTAAGTATGCATTGATTTGGAATCGTCTCCGGCTGTCGATTAGATCATGCTCATCTCCTCACATGTTCCATGTACAAATGCATAAATTTCCCACAGTTCAAAAATCTTTGCAACATTTTAAGCTAAATTTCGCGGAGACGGTGACCGATCTGAAGGGACCAAAGGGCATATAATGCATGTCCGTGATACCTCTCGGTCGTAAATTAGAAAGCTTCATTGTTGTCACAGAAGTCAAAAAAGAAGAAAAAGAGACCGAATTTACATGCCCACTCTTCCAAAAATTAGCGCTTTCTCTCCTTACCCGGCCATAACAACCTCAAAGCCCCCAGATCAAGATGGTGGCTGAAGAGAAGCATTAAACATAGTCCTCTTCTTCATTTTCCGACTATTTGTATATTCCTTCTTTAGTTGGCCATGTCGACCGCGAGAATTTTCTGCCCTCATGGAAATCAACAGTGGAGGGTAAACTGAGTCTTCGGTTTCTCTCCTTGGATCCCTGCTATGTCCTCTCGTTAACCGACCACACCTTTCTCAAGGCCAACCGAGTACTCATTCTCTTCTACCCGACAAATGTTACACCATACATTTCCAATTATTTTGAAAAGAGCGATAGTTGCTATTGCTAACTCTGTCACAGTAAACCATGCGCACGTATCTAGATAGCATTCAAGAGAAATGTGCTATGTAGTTAGTTTTGCGCCTTCTTAACCTACCGTTTGCGTACCGCCTCTGCTACAAAGCCTGAAACATTGGCAGGCTTACTGGCGATTTATAGATGTACAAACCCGACCCATTCCACTGAATGACCTTCTCGAACGTGATATAATCAGCTAACATAAATGCCTCTTTTACCTATGTTTACTCATTGTATGCTGCTGAACACATTATTATCAACCTGTATCATATTTTTCTCAGCATATATTAGATTTCTTAAAACTGACATAACCACGTCAGTCTTCTGTGCTTGCAGCTCATTTAACCTGTCCACCGTTCTATCTTTCCAACATGTCCCTTTCCCCGAGACTTGTCAAAATACTGGGGAGAAATATTCCAATACGTCTGACTTCTTAGCGTCTTGAATACATTCTTCTACCTGACGAAACAATCTAGCTCAAACAGCTAGCGACTACAGTGCTATGACGGCCTACACCAAGTGCCGAGTGTATACAAGCATATGACTGACAAAATGCCACATCGCAATCTCTTCGTGAACTATCATTCAACATGTGATTGACACTGAACTTCTTAAGGTGCTGATTGACCATGTTAAATGACGCGTTCTCCACGCGCACTTTTTCGATTTATCTGAATCGTCAGCAAATTATGAGGAGCAACATCGAAATTTGCGATACCCTCGTACAAATTGTTGGCACCAACAAACTGGGCTGTGTCTCGCACAGTCGTGAAATAAACAGATTTCTTTAGTACTCACTCGAATAACGAAACTCTGCTTGTTGCAATGTGCTTTGACATAGCGTTGCATGCGAGTCACAAGTGTTATTGGCCGGCTTCATATATAATGCCGCTTTAGTCGGTTGGTAAAAGGTTAACCATACTCAAAAAAAGCAGAAATTTCGTCCCTAAGAATGAAATGAAAACATTGAGACTACCAGTCACAACTTAATACATAGGCACAAATATTCTGCAGGCGCTCAACTGTCAAAACCCATCATGAGCTAAATCCAAGAAACCGTGTATGGGAGCCAAAAAGACTTAGTACTGAAAAAAACGCAATCCCGTCACTGGGAGAGATTTATTAATGCCAGCACCTACCGAGTTGTGTACCTAGGCGGACATGTATGCCATGTGTCCCATGCGGGCTATTTGTCGCAACCTATGTCTTAGTGGTTCAGTTGGACCGTGCTAATTTCCGTATAGCCAATGTGGTTAATGCTGTGCGTACTGACCCGAGATACTGTTGTCTATCCTACGTTTACTTTTTGTCATATATATATATATATATATATATATATATATATATATATATATCATCGTTCTTCGCATCTCAAAAAATACGGCAATGTTCTCCTTCCAAAAAAGAATTCCTCTGTTTCTATATTTTCCTCAATTTCACTAAGCAAACAACCGTAGTTATTGTCAAAAAAATTTAACGGTGTATGAAAAGCATTTTCTTTTGCAAGGTCATAAATTTGCTGAAATCTGGTTTGGAGGGGTGTCGCAAATATATATGGTGCTCGCCAGCCCCCAGGTTATCGGAATAGAAGGACCCACAAGTTTTACCGTGGATAACATGTTGCACCCACAGATGTTAAGTTCACTTTGAGCGCAGACTGGAACTTATATATTTTAAACTGACCATGTCCAGGGATTTGTCACACCTAAGCTTTTTTGACCGTACTGTAACTTTCGTCCAAAGGCAGAAGTAATGCTACTCCTCAAACTGAGAAGACATTGCCTACAATCCAGTCCATCGCGCTTGGGATCTCTCAAATATTGTTAATGTCCTAAAACGGTAGCAAATACAACATCAACAGGAGTGCATTATATATATGGCTGGCGACATCCGGTTTCGGATATGCGTGTCAATGTGGCCTCCACAAGGACACTCATAGGACGCCTGCGCATACAGCTGGACCATGGGTGGATTGCGCTGCATCACCCACAGCTCCAACCACACACTCACATCCAGTGTAAACCTGAAGGAATAAGACCAGGAGGAATGTGGATGGGAGCCACGTTTCATCAACGGAGCCGGCCCACACTCCTTCACAGGCAAACACAAGCACGCTGTATTTGGGAATCAAGCGCACACAACGCCATGGCTGGACCGTAGTCCGCTCCACACTGAGTGCATGGAACCACTCTTCGAGCCTAGCACGGCCACAAGGACCGTGCACCCCGTCCCCTCCAGCAACGACCAACTATCTCCTGGAGTCAGTATGGACGAGGTAGTGGGTAATAGACAAGTAGGCACCTTGCCATCTTGCACATCAAGCGCAGAGACACCAGGGCTATCAAGCAACAGCCAATCACTTGAAATAAAATTATCAAAGAAGTATACCTTAAAGCATACGGATATGTAGACATAACTCTTCGCTAAGTTAGCACATAAAGTAAGTTCGCTATCAACGAATAGGCGATAAGTGCAAAATGTCCACAAGTTACTCGAAATATGCTACAAACACACCAAAATTTACGAACATAAGCACAACTAGCATAAGCAACTTGTGTAACTTAATAAATTATTCTGGTAGGGGGGACAAACCAAATAAAATGGAGTAAAATTTATCCAGCTTGGAAAGTCCTAGGTTAAGGGTATGCTGGTTTATATACTGGTATATGCTGGTATTGTGCCCCATGCTGTGGCTGATGTTGCATACATTATGCTTCTTCATCAAAGTTGGGTTAAACCAACCTGCACATAAACTAGTTATTTTTAAGCTAAAGAAATTTCATTACACTTTATTTGGCTTGTGCTGCGTACCTTATAAACTTCTCCTAACTTGCACACGTCGCTTATGCCGATTGTGGTAACGTTGCGTAACTATATTACGTGGTACATTTTAAATAACTTTCCGACGTTTCGTACTTATCGCGTATTCGCTTATGACCAATTTATTTCATATGTCCATTTAGCGAGTATTGAGGTCGTCACAAACGTTTACTTTATTTGATATCTTTTATTTGATATTGGCGTTTCGAATGATTGGCTGTTGTTTGACATTCCACCTGTGGCTGCACTTAATGTGCATGTTGACAGGGTGCCTACCTGTCTATTACCCACCACCTCGTCCATACTGGCTCCAGGAGACAGTTGGTCGTTGCTGGAGGGGACGGGATGCACGGTCCTTGTGGTCGTGCTAAGCTCGAAGAGTGGTTCCATGCACTCAGTGTGGAGCGGACCACGCTCCAACCACCGCATTGTGTGTGCTTGATTCCCCAAATACAGCGTGCTTGTATTTGCCTGTGAAGGAGTGTGGGCCGGCTCCGTTGAAGAAACGTGGCTCCCATCCACAAGTCTCCCGGTGTTATTCCTTCAGGTTTACACTGGATATGGGTGTGTGGTTGGAGCTGTGGGTGATGCAGCGCAATCCACCCATGGTCCTTCTGTGTGCGTGGGCGTCCTGGGGGGCACAGTGACATGTAAATCCAAAACCGGATTCCGCCATCTTTATGCTGGTATTCCCCACTGCCTTTTGGGTCAAGCTAATATGCCAAAGGCTCCGGGCGGAGTCCCTATAGCAAACGTCCAAACTACCCACCGCTTTGTTGGTCCGGCTAATGGACCGAAGGCTCCAGACAGTGTCCCTCAAGCAAATAATTAAACCCGCTACTGCCTTGTGGGTCAGGCTATTGAACCAAATGCTCCGGGTGGAGTCACTCAAGCAAACCTCCGAATCACAAGCACAAAGACCACCTCGAGTGCGACTGCTCACCAATGCAGTCGTATGCCTGTGCGCAAAGTAGTCAGCATCGGATGCTGGAACGTGCACCTACTGCTAGACCGGAAATCGAGTGAGCGCCCTGTTCGACCCAATGCACTCGTTGCGATGGAACTGGAGCGCTACCACGTCGATATTGCGGCACTCAGCGACACCTGGCTCGCTAGACAAAGTAAGTTACATGAAGCTGGTGCCGATTATACGTTCTACAGAGTGGGCAATGACATTTTAGCACCGCATGAACATGGGGTCGGATTTACACTATCTGATCATCTCCATGGCCAGCACTTTGGTGAACCAACTGATATCAGCGCGCGACTGATGACTTCGTCTACGACTCGGAAGCGGTAAGTTTACCACTTTTATAAGCACCTACGGTCCGGCCATGGGTGATCTTGATGAGATGCGTGATCAATTATACCCCTAGTTATTCTCCGTGATACCGTTTGTGCCGAGGAGCGGTCGACTATTTCTGCGGGGCCATTTCAACACACGAGTAAGGCGTGATGCATCGGTGTGGACAGATGTTATTGGTCCGCATGCCATTGGTTCAGGGAATGCGAAAGGCGACAGGCTGCTCTCACTGTGTGCCACTCACAGCCCGGCCATCACGAAAACTCGGTTTGTACTGGGTGCCAGTGATATAGCAACTTGGACGCACCCATGGAGTGGTCACGCTCATCTGCTCCACAATGTCATCGTACGTCAGCGTGATATGCGTGAAGTGCGCATGACACGTGTACTGCGTGGAGCTGAGTGTGGCACTGATCACAAGTTGGTTCGGACCAAACTGTACATATATTTTCGTAAATGTATGTATTGCACCCCAGCCGTGAAGTGGCGTAAATTTAACATTCTCTCCCTCGGTACTGTGGCGAAACGTACTGAGCTGGAGAAGGCGATGGCTGCACGCCTGTGTGGTGATGTGGAGTGTATAGCCACAGTGGGCGACCTGTGGCACCACATTCGCGACCAGGTGACAGCTGCTGCCGAGGAGACCATCGGGCGCGCGAACTGTAAACGGCCTGATTGGTTTGATGACAACAATGCCACGATCAGCGCATTGTTGTCTGGGTAAAATGCAGCATTTGCTGCACATGCTGCAGACCCAAGTGACTTGGAGATGAATAGTCAGTTTCGCAAACTTTGACAGCGACTGACCCGAGAGCTCCGTCGCATTAAAAATGCATGATGGACGGAGAAGGCGAAGCAGATGGAATGCTACGCTGATCGTCGCCGACACAAGGAATTCTTTGACTCCTTGATGGTGGTGTATGAACCGAGATTGGAGCCGCTGAGGACGCTGAGCGATGGTAGTTCAGGCGCTACCTGCACACAGACTGCAGACATAATGCAGATTTGGCGGAAACACTTTGACTGTCTCTTGAACAACCGTTCACATATTGAATGGCCTACATTGAACGGCCTCAAGCAGCACGATGTGAAGGCGGATCTGGCGGACACTCTGACACTGGATGAGACGCAGAGAGCACTTGATCAGGTGCAAAACGACAAGTGTGCCGGGGCCGACGGGATCCCGCCTGAAGTATTGAAACATGGCAGACCCGCGTTGTTGACTGCGCTGCACCAGTTGGTGAAACGCGTATGGTTTGAGGAGGACGTGCCTCCTGAGCTGTAAGATGCCCTTGTGCTACCACTGTACAAGGGCAAAGGGAGCAAGCAATGTTGCACGAATTATCGTGGCATCAACTTGCTGAGTTGTGTGGGCAAGGTGATTGCCCGAATCCTGCTCAATCGCCTCGTGAGTCAGGTTGTGGAACCAAACGTGGCGGAAGAGCAGTGTGGATTCCGTTCGGGTCGCAGCACTATAGATATGGTGTTTGCGGCTCGTCAGTTGCAAGAGAAGTGCAGAGAACGACACCAGCCATTGTACTCGCTTTTTGTTGATTTCACCAAGGCATTTGATACGGTGAACCGCGAGGCATTGTGGCTGGTGTTGGGTAAGTTGGCTTGTCCGCGTAAGTTTGTAAGTTTAATTGGATGTCTGCACAGTGGTATGCGAGCGAGGGTGCAGCTGAGTGGAGAGACCTCGGATGACTTTGCAGTTGTCTCTGGTGTGAAGCAAGGTTGTGTCTTAGCTCCTGACCTGTTTAATATCTATCTTCATGCAATGTTGTCTTGTGCTTTTGATGCTGCTTGTGCTTACGGTGTTCATTTGGAGTACCGTATTGATGGTGGGTTGCTGAACATCTGTCGTTTCGGTGCGAGAACCCTAGTCTGTGAGACAACTATGCGTATGTTGCTGGTTCCAGACGACTGTGCATTGTTTTCACACAGCGCGGATGAGTTGTAGCACATGACTAGTGCTCTGGCTTCGACAGCGGCCAAATTCGGGCTCACCAACAACACAAGCAAAACTGTCTGTCTCTTTCAGTCTTCACCGGAGGTGCAATCTCCAATATTGCCGCATATCAGCATTGGTGCTGAAGTATTGGAAACCACCTCCCGCTTCAGCTACCTTGGGAGTGTGATATCGACTGACCAACAGCTACATGTTGATTAGCGTAATCGCGTGTCGAAGGTGGCAGCGGCATTCGGGAAGTTAGAGTAACTAGTAGGGAATAACCTTCAGCTTAGCATTGGCACGGAGCTGATGGTGTACAAATCCAAGGTGCTGTCCGTTCTTCTATACAGCAGTGAAAAGTAGACGATTTACCGGCGAGATGTGCGATATCTAGAGCGGTGCAAGCAACCATGTTTTGACGGATGCTGCGCATCGATTGGTGCGACAGAGTTGCAGACACGGAAGTGTTGCGCCGAAGTTGAATGTATGCAGTGAACTATGTACTTCTGCTGATACACTTGAGGTGGCTTGCTCATGTGAGCCGTATGGATTCGAGGCGGATACCGAAACAAGTATTATAGGGTCAGCTGAGTATTAGGAAGCGGCATGTGAGGAAACCAAACTTACGTTACCAGGACATGATCAAAGTGAGCCTCTCTGTTTCTGATTTTGGTTGCAGGTCATGGGAACCGAAAGCGGTTGAGCGATGTGCATGTTGAGAGCTGAGCAAGAACGCAGTTGCCGAGTTGCAGGAGAAAGACCTCATACATGCGGAGAAGAAGCGGCAACACCGATGGGTTGTACTCCATCGACATCGAGCGCATGGTGCTGTAGCACATGTGGTCGCGAGTGCTTGAGTCAGGCAGGCCTAGTGAGCCGTGAGCGAGGCCACTCGGGCCAACCCCGAAGAGACGACGGGTTCTCAGAGAAGGTAGGCGGAACCGGCTGATGATCTTTCGACGTTGAGTTAGGTAACATCGCCAGTGCAACTTCAGAAATTCCTACAGACAATAGGTGGAATGCTAGTGCACGGTTCGTTAGAAAAGCAATCTGCAAGGTGTAGTCGCAACTAGTTTGAACGTTGTCTCCTTGTCTAGTGTTTGCAGTGCATCAGGGAAACTATTTCAGAGATAAGACAAACCCACCAAGATTTGGTCCTTCCTTACGAAAATGGTATGCGATTTCATGATGGTAAAACTGCTGTGTCCCAAGCTGCTTGCTTTGAGTGATTTTGATTACGAAAGGCGGGCATTGGTTCCTTGAGTGCAGCAGGGTGGGTGGTCCAATAACGGAAAAACCGGGGCTACCGAGCTGATTAGTGCTTAGTGTCCTTAACATGAAACCAGCTATCCTATATCAATGTACTTGCACCTGTGATGTAAGCTACCCCGGACACACGACCAGACGCTTGGCCAAACGGATGGTAGCACATGGACCAGCAGCTTTAAGCAAGCGCCAGTTAAAAATAGCAACAGCTCTATGTCGGAACATTTATCCCAAGCAGGCATTAACTGGTGACCTTGAAAGATTGTAAAGTTTTCTACGCCGCACCAAAACGCTACTCAAAAGGGATTAAAAAGCGCCTACAAATGACGACCTAGGCCATTGCCATCCGACTCTTGCAACCGAAACTGTGCAAACAAGGGACGCTAATGCGGACGCTTCATTTCCCCCTGGCAGTGATCTCACCGTAAGTGCCGCCTAAATCGATCTCAGGCGGTGACCCCGTGACCCCATGTACGTTACTATCTTCATCGATTGGCGAATATGATCAACAGCCTGTTTAGACTAAATCAATCCTAGCCCAGCTATATTAGCCTGTAACAATTTTGACAATTGTTATACATATATTAGTCCGAAGGGAATTATCGAAAAGGAATTTCTTTGCTGATTTGAATTCTTCCCTATGAGCATAGTTCACGAGTTAGAAACGGCCAACGGTAGTGAACACTATTTCTTTCCAAGGACCGTAGGATTTTCCAGTAGCACGGCTATATGTACTTTCGGGGTTGCTTCTTAGATTTTCAAGAAAATGCACCGTGCGTTCGAAACAAACGATTTTAATTGAACCAATATACTTTTGTGCGAAATGAACTAAGTTACAGCGGCTATCATAATGGCACGTGTGTTGTCACTGACACTTCGAAACAGGCGGCGCGCTCACTAGACATGTCAAACATATCCTACCCCACGATCAATTTAAAGACCGAAAACGAATCCGGTTGCAGCACATGTCAGGGGTAACATTGAAGAGGAACCCAGATAGCACATTCGTTGGTTCCGTTACAGTGAATCTAGGTAGACAGATCAATGCGTCGACAAAAATAATTTCTGTCCTATGAACAACAGCGGGGTTTGCATATCACCCCTTTCGCCAGAACATTTCCTATTTTTCCTCCACATACAATGGAAATTGAGCTGAAACTCGTTGCTTTGATACTACGCGAGAATGGATATCACGGGCGATATACCGCGCTGTACGCGAACTAAAAACCCTCAGAAGAAACCATCGGCTGATGTCTCTTATTGAGCTCCAGCACTAAGGCATGGAAGTCCTATCTGGGAGAAAACTGTTCGATCTGCATTGTGTGGCGACACCACCTGACCGGTTGGTAACCCTGAGGAAGCACAGTCAGCTCTGAACGAGCTGTCCAAATTTATCCCATCCTCTGGCATCTGCTCTGCACCCACGCGGTTCGAAATGTAAACGTAGGACGCTCAAACAGTTTCATGTTTTCTACCTACCGACAACAAGTTGCAACTTCAACTAGGGATACCCCTGTTGAAATTAACGCACAAACTGCAAACGAATGAACTTTTATCATGAATCTGTAACACCTTTATATCCAGCCATATGGCTTTGTTCCGCGGGATCTAGTTAGCAGCATTCAGCTCCGTTATGGTCAGTGTGTCCGTTTCTCAGGTTGAAATCACCGTCTGTACCCGTATTAATCCTAAGATGTCACAGGATACGGATCGCACCAGTCATCAGCGACATTAGGACGTCTGTCCCAATCCAGAAGACCTGTTCTAGGAGTAATGTGCATCAAGATATTCGGGGAGAAGTACTGATTAAGTAGTGTTGCACAATAGCCATGAAGAGACTGTGTGGGTTATCATTCTGAGACACATATTCATTAATCGCTGGGACAGTCTTTTCCCGCCGTGGTGCGGTGGTCCGGGCTTAAGAGCTTCTAGCAGAATTGCATCATACTAGGTTGCACTCGCAAGTGCTAAAGCATGTAACGCTGCGAACGGGCAACAGCTGATCCTTATTTCACACAAGAAGAACAATGAACAATGATATGTAATATATATATATATATATATATATATTACAGGCAAAAAAGCGCTTGCTTTACAAGTCCCGTAGGATGGTGGAAGTGAAGGTAAACATAAGTGGAAATCGTCCATTTCAACGTCTAGCGATTCAGGTCCACCTTATTCATATAAACATTTTAGAATATGTACTTAATTGTTAATGTATAGCAATATGGGCAAGGTTTGTCTTAAGAACAAAAGAAACGACAAGGCTTACTCGTGCGCCGCTTTCTTGGACTGAGGCAATTGATGAATGCAGTTGTAATATATCCGAAACTATATTCCACAACAGTAGCGTTGAAGTAGTGAAGCACAAAAGCTGATAATAAGCACCGTTTTTCACGTTTCGTTGACGTAGACACCACTGATTATATAGCGTAATGTTAGTGGATAAACAAATCATCCAGACGTCTTTTGAATACCGTTTGCGTGGGGGAAGAAACAAAGTACTTGGGAAGAGCCTTCCAGTGTTGACACACACGAAGGGAAAAGAAATTCCGACAGCATTCCAACCAGCTGAGTTGTGTGTCCAGCTTTAGATGGCGTCCTCTGAGTGTGGTATTGCTATTCAGCTTTAGTAGGTGACGACAATAATGGTTTGGATTCCTCAGGATCATATATGTCGTTATCAAGTCGCCACGTAATCGTCGATATTGTCCACTGTAGACCCCGAGGGTTTTCAGTCTCAATCGGTAAGGGAGATGAACCAGGCTCTTTACGTTCTTGGTCGCACTTCGTTGTGGCAGTTCCAGAGCGATAAAGTCTTGCTTTTGCTATGGCTGCCAGGCGTGGATGGTGTACTCAGAATGAGGCCGAATGTAGGCGTTGAGCATCTGAAAAAAGATGGAAGGATCGAAGCGCCCGAATGCCCTCCGCAAAAGCCCAAGGTGTTGGTTAGCTTTTTGGAGGCTTTCTCGGCCTGACAGGCACAGCCCAGATCTTCCTGCACTATCACGACTAGATCGCATTCCGTTGAAGTGCGCTGCAATATTTGATCCCCCAGTCTGTATGCACAAGTAGTCTTATGACGTATGCTCAACACCTTCACTTTGTAGAGTTGAACTGAAGCAGGTTCTGAGTCGACCATTCGTAGACCCTCTCAAGATCATCCTGAAGTGCTTCATTGTCGCAGGTTGTTAAAATGGCTCGCCATATATTGAGATCATCAGCGAAGGGTAAGGAGTTGGAGGTGATTACTGTCGCGAGATCGTTTATGTAAATCAAGAATAGTCGTGGACCAAGTACTGTGCCGTGGGGCACTTCGCACTTAGCGTCGATTGGGTCAGAGATGACGCCGCGAACTCTTACATTCAGATGTTTTTGAAGCAAGAAGTTACCTATCCAACCGAGGATTGGGTCACCAATTCCACAACACTGCAGCTTGTGAAGGAGGATATGGTGGTTTAGACGGTCGAAAGCCTTTGAGAAGTCCAGATATACTGCGTCAACACCTACGCCGCTGTCAACGGTCTCAGTCCAACTGGATCTAGCAAGTAGCAAGTTTGAAGTACAAGATCGGTTCTTGCGAAATCCATGTTGTTCTTGTGTTATGATATTGCGTTCCTCCAAGAAGTTCGTTATCGTTTCGGCAACAATCGCTTCCATAATTTTGGAGAGCACCGGAAGTAGTGTTATGGGGCGATAGTTGGCCGGGTCTGTACGACTTCCTCCATTTTGGATGAGAGTGACGATGCCCTGCTACCACATCGTTGGAACCCGCATCTCATCGAGGCATCTTTGGAAGAACTTGAGAGTGGGTCCGCCAGGTTTATTGCGGCCAATTTCAACGCTTTTGGACGAGTAGTATCAAAGCCGGGAGAGGTTCTCTCGCGCAGGGCAATTAGTCTTTTCATAATATCCGCACTCGTAAACTCAATGTGGCTAATTCCTGGTGTTGGTACAACGATCGGGAACAGTGTATGCGGCGATGTCGTGCTCTAGTTATGAATGGAAGGATTTCGGTGTATTTTTGTTCGTCGCAATCAGCCGACAATTCAGATAAGTCAACTAGCTATCCGGAAAAGCACCAGACGGCCGTTTCGCCCTATTGGGGCTCATCAGTGGTGCGCATCCTTCGGTCCTCTGCGGAGGATCGAACCCATGACTGCTAGTGGCTCTTGCCAACTAGCCCGCAGCTTATGCAACTGCGCCATGGAGGACGGTATCTGACCATCACGAATTGTTAGCTAAATGCGATATAGCCCGACCCATCCTCCACTGCCATGCAGGCACCTGCCATGCAGATGACAGCGGTTGGCCTTCCGGCGTCAGGACTTCCAGGTTACGGCAGCTATGAATCGACATAGCATTTTGTGGAATCCGTAAGGGCGAGTTTGTATTACTTAAGACCGCTGCCATCTGCATGGCAGGTGCCTGCATGGCAGTGGAGGATGCGTCGGGCTATATCGCATTTAGCTAACAATTCACGATAGTCAGATACCGTCCTCCATGGCGCAGTTGCATAAGCTGCGGGCTAGTTGGCAAGAGCCACTAGCAGTCATGGGTTCGATCCTCTGCGGAGGATCGAACGATGCGCACCACTGATGAGCCCCAATAGGGCGAAACGGCCGTCTGGTGCTTTTCCGGATAGCTAGTTGACTTATCTGAATTGTCGGCTGATTGCGACGAACAAAAATGTCGTGCTCTGGAAGTTCGGAGTGAGTTGTTGACCTAGGGCGTTGGTCGTCTTGGTTGCGTTTTGTGCGAGTCCACATAACGTGTGTGTAAGGCAGGAATTCCTGGCTGCAATTTGCGGAGCTTGTTTAGGTATCTGTACAGGAGCTTGGGGTTAGAAAGGAATTTTTTAGGTAGATTCTCTTAGTGCTGTATTTTGTCTTCGCGTACCAGATTTACGCAGTGATTCCTTTGGATAATGTAGCCTTCCCATGTTTCGGCACTCGATGACCCCATGTATCTTCGCCAGTGTAAATTCCTCATAACCATACACTTGCGTGTCCTGCTGCGCATGAATGCTTTTACTGTGTTCGCTCGCGAATGTCTTTTCCTAGAAGCACTAGTTACTAACGTGCTGAATTGGTAAGCGAAATCAGACCAGGCGACATCGCAGAATAGTTCTGCTAGAAATGCCCAGTTTGTAGCATTTAGAAGTTGGATTCGAGCGCCGTAATCCGTAATGAGCTGACACGCCACGGTGTTTTCTGAGGAATACTCTGCATAACAGATGTAATTGAACACGAGGGTTGCATTGCCACTGTGGTCTAAAGAACTGTCTATCGATACTGTTTCGTTTATAAGCTATTCATTGGTGAATACGAGATCCAGGACACCCGGTTCGTTTCCCATCCTGAATCTTGTGGGAGATGTGATGTGATGGTACAGTGGTAGTCCACTAATTATCTCCTGTACTTCCGTTTTGAAGTGTTCGTTGATACAGGCTGGTGTTTCTATGGTATGAATATTGAAGTCACCAATCAGGAGAAATTGGCTGTACGACTGCAAGAAAATGAACTTCATTTTGGAGGCTAGGCGGCTGTCCATTTCCAAAGTAGCCGACGGAGGGCGATACACCACACCAAAAAACATGCGTCCCCACGGCTTAGGGGAAGACGACACCCAAGCGCATCGACAATCTGAACCTCTGGGTCATGGATGAGATTAATGTGTTGTTCGTTGCGATAATAAAGTAGTACTCCACCTCCTCTACTTGGTCGATCACTGCGTAGAATAGACATCCCAGGTAGTGCGATTTCTGCATCAGTGATCGCTTCATTCAACCAGGTCTCGGTTATCATAACGAGGTCCCTTGACATCGAGGCCTGACGCAGGCGAAGCTCCGTCAGTTGGCTTAAAAGACCTTGTGCGTTGGTATAAAAACACGAGAGTGGTTCTTAGGTTAGAATGTTGTTTGTGGAGATAGACAACAGGTTTTGGACTTGGCCGACCCTCTTGAGGTCGGCTGCTACTAGTTTTTTGAATTGTCTTAGGCCGGCGAGAATGACTTGGAATAAATCTCTGCATCATGCAATCAGGTTCATGATGATCCTGCTTTGCACTCATCTCCTGCAGTGCCTCGCCGGATGCTATGACGGCAGTCAGATCAGTCTCTGTGGTGGACTCTGCAACAACGGTTGTTTCCACTGAGTTGGTTCTCTCCATTGAGTAACCAGTAGCCTCTGGTCGTAAACCTGCTGCTTTGATTCTAATTTCTGTTGGTAGCATGTTCCGGAAGTTACCCCAGTTCTCTAGAACTGTCTGTAAAGTTAACTCAGACGGTAAGACCAACTTCAGCAACCTAGGACCACACCCTTTGTAATTTGGTGACACGAGAATCCTGGTCAGGTAGGTAGCAATGACATTTTCTAAAGGCAGTGCCTCACGTATGTATCGCCATTGCTCCAGGTCATGTGTCTGAACTTCTTCACGCGATAAAGCTTGAGACTCAGGGAAGCCATGAATAATGACGCTTTTCAGCGCGTGTTTTCTACTTCCCAGTTGATTTTTCATATCCTTTGAACGTTCTTTCCACGGAATATCCGGTAAGATACATAATCCGTTCGATGCTCTGTAGTGTCTATTTGCAACGAGCAGAATGGATTCCATTTCTTTCGCGGAATGTAGTGTTACTCGAAGTAGTCGATGCTTACCATAGTGTAAGGTGTTTGGGTGGCGTGCGCTGCGGCTCAGCGCAGTGGGTTCAGCGCGCATGCTGATGGCAATACAGATGAAATCCCACTGACTACGATGGTCTATCAATTTGCCCCTTATTGTGTTGGATTTGGATTCAGGAACGTTGGTGCACACAAGACTTAAGGCACCATGATTCCGCCTTGTGGTTCGCGGCTTAAGGGCACTAGGTTCTTTTGTTTTTGTGGATTTGTGAACGGTACTGGCGATAGCGATCCATGTTGAGGCACATTTTTGACCTCTCAGGTGTCTTTGATGGCGTTTTCCTAGAAGCAACCGCTACGTAGGATATCCAGTTATTTTTTACTGTGGGCTTGCTGGAGTTTTGTGTTTCGAGTGTGTCCACTGAATTACTAGTTATTGCACCCTTGGAGAAGATGGAAGCAAGTGGGTTGTAAACAACTTTTTCTTTTAGTGGAGTCATGTGGCTAGGGGCCGCTGGAGACTGAGACGCAATGGTGAGGTTGGTACGCCTGGCCCTCTTCTTCAACCTAAACGGGGAGTTTGTAGGTGTCCGTTCCGTTTCAAGTATAGCATTGTTTACTTTCACAGATGCGTTGCTAGCGTTCACCAGTTGCTCAACTGTTTCCGCCAACTTTTCACACTTTTTCATTAGGAAAATTACACAACTAACAACAGGGATGGATCTGCACACCTGGCAGAACCAAAATGCTTCGGTTTTGCTGCTGTATTGTCTGGTTTCGAGTACACTACTCCCTAAACACTTCGAATGGTATGGTTTTTGACAGTTAAAGCAAACTAGACCAGACTTAACGGTTTTTACACATAGGTCACAATTGACTTTCGAATGGACCATATCCACTTGAGGCGTGTACTTTGTTATTGTGACTTGCACCAAGTCCAAAAGGGATGAGATAGAAAAGGAGAGTTCAAAATTTATGTTGTAGATCTCTCACTTGCCAGTAGCTTAGAATGGAATAATTCTACTGCTATATGCGGTCACGGTCACTAATGGGGCAGCGAATTAGGGATGACTGAAGATGGTGTTGATATGGTGTAAAGATTCCCCACTAACAAGATGGAATGAAGTAACTGGATGCGTACACTACAACAGGGGTAGCAAGAGGATGGAGATACTGAGGCACTGTGTATGACTTCACTTGCTTGATTTTACCCGATATACACATAGCGATTAGCTTTAGTAACGTACGACAGTTGAAATTGCCAAATTCTATAGCCTTAAGAAGCGATTAGTGCTGATATTCTGTATCAGACTGCCGTTACTATGATTATTATTAGTTGCAGGTGCAACCTTCGTTCTTATCTCAGTTGCCGTTGTAGCAACAGGAAGAACTGCCTTACAGATGTTAATATCGACTGCTGATGGTAAACCACACTGAATCCTCTTCTTGTAAAGTACTTATAATTAGAATGCAGCTTGTTTCAACGGTCTACTGATTTAAAGCAGCCAGAGGACATTTTTCGCGTACGGAATTCCAACGTGATGCTACCGTATGCCCGTATAGAGCTGGAACACATGACAAAGCAGTCAGTCACCAGTGAGTAATGCACCTGTGAAACACATAACATAACTATTATCGTCCCCGTAGTCTAACTGGTGTCTTGACTGTGCCAAATACTATCAATCCTCTGCATTCTCTGATATTTTCTTCGCCTTCTGGGGTTAATGCAGATCACAGCAGCTTTTTAATGCCATCGCTGTCAGCCCTGATGTGCTGTGGGTGCTTCCATGTGACCCGTCTGCGTAACAACTCTGTTTTCCATCAATACGCGCCGGTTTTATTCCCGGTGAGGTTGCACCGCTTGCGTGGTACCCGGGAGGAGCAACTGGTAATGTGAAGCGATGCGAGGCACATGGTGTTGCTCATACAGATACAGTGGTTATTCGTGATGACGTAGTCTAAATCTACAACATTAAAACCGATTAGCTTAAATCTTCACTTTCTTCATAGGAGGTTTCACACGTGATCACATTTAGCACAACTTTAAAATAGGTTAAACTGTCAGCCTCAGACGGTGTATCCACAAACATTTTTTCTCTGGAAAATTCACGGAATGCAACCTAAAGTACGAACGAATGTGTTATCCTTAAGCGCAACCTGACAATTGATGGCTTTGCTCTACTGCAACATTATACCCTTATCTTAGAACAGATACCCATCAGGTAACTCGAAAACTTCGCTTCTTTACGTGCCGAGCTACGCCCCAGGTCTACAGCAAACCTCGGACGGACAGCGTAACTTCAAATCCTGGCTGCGGTTGGTTAAGACAGGTCACGCACTTCATTCTAAAACAATTCAAACCTTACTCCAACCTAGCCCAGGTTATCTATTGGTAAGTTGCCCCTGATAAGTGATGACAGTTTTACTTCCTTTACTCGCAGAAACAAATAGTTCAAGTATATGTAGGATTTTAAAGTGACCCTCGTGTGTTTGGCTTGCCACGTAGATAGGGATGAATCTCGGAGTACTTCCAACTGAACCGTAGCGCAAATTCCCATGGCGTGTCCCAGCACAAAATCAGGGTGGATGGTCCTAGCTACAACCATGAACACCAGTGTCTAGCATTGCTCTCGGGGCCCAATGTCGTCATCAGTCAGTCCCACTCCCAGCTAATGATGAGTCCAAACAAGAACGAAACCGGTCCTAGAGGGCAGTGTTTGGAACGCGATTAACGGAAACACAAGTCACCTCAGCACAGTCAACTAACTACCACACTTCAAACCATCCAATCTCATTATGCCATGGGATGATAAGCTTGGAAATTGGGAACACGACAAAAGCGATTAAACACCAAGCAAATTGGTTGAAGGCAATCGAGAACGCCGGGCTGAATAAAAGCTCACTGAAATGGCGAAGTGGATAAGAATAGGTTACGCTAAGGCATAGAGTACCTCAGCTCTGTTTTGATCTCACTTGCGGCCTAAGGGTACGGTGCAAACCATCAGACTCCTAGGAAGTGGGCCATTCTTGGTTTTTATAAATGACGGAGCGAAGCTCATTGCCTTGAAGTTCGTGATTTTCGGAGATTGTTTTGAATCATGCTAAGCGATCATACTATGGAACGGGGCTGGCTTGTCAAATAACCTCCTCGTGGTGCCAGCTGGGTGGGTCGGGATGTTCCCGTTCCAGCAAATGGTTCGGCGGCAGTGTTCCAGTATATGGTGGGTTTTCGTCTGGCAATCGTTCTCCCTATAAAAAGCCACATATGTCCAGTTAACAACGCTGTGACGTGGCGGACATAACTCGCTACTAAATAAAGTCACTGCCCCTTGCTTCATCCTGGCGAAGCATTGTATTCCAGCAACTTTATGCTGTAATTCTGGGGAGCACTAGGCCCCTGTTTGACAAAGGAACAAACGAAAAGCGTAGGAACGGATCAATCAGTCACCAGCTCCCAATGGACGCGATTCCCTAATTCGCTCCGCTGCCTTGCGGGCAGGCTAATCAGCCAAAGGCTCGGGGTGGTGTCCCCTAAGTCAACACCCTACTTCGGCTTGAGCAACCGGATAGTGTCTCGTCCTCTGACGAAACCATGGACTTTGGTGTGTTGTGTTTTCTTTTACTATTTCTGTACTTTCTTTTGAGTCCTATGGTTTCTGATGGCTCTCTGTCTATTCGCAGACCGTTGCATATGTATATATGGATATATATATATATATATATATACTATGGAACAGCCATTATTTTTCCGGCACGACATTGACTGGAGTCAAATTCGTGGGTACAAACTAACTTGCTAATGAGCGTGCACAATCGCTCAGATGACACCGCAGTACGCCTGCATGTAGGGGCAGAGATTACTCTGCATGTGTAGCATTTCTCCGAGAAGGTAAGCTGGATGAGCTCATAACATGAACGATAATGCTTTGAAGTAGTTTAAGATAGCCTTAAAAGTTGGCAACCAACACTTCGGTATGTCGTACCGGGCACTATGAATTTTTGCCCAGCCAATCGTTGCATGCGCTCTGAAGTCCAACATATCAGCCAAGACTAGTAAACTTGGTTGAAGCATGAAATTGAAGTATTTGCGAAGCAACAACTCCTGGCAAATAGGAATGTCAAAGATCTGCGCAAACTTCCGTACCAGGAAAGTTGAAAATACTGGGTGCTTTCCGTGGGCGCTACCGACGGTTGCGTGATGGACTCACGTGGATATAGGAACTACTGTGTAATCCTAATCATATATACCGCCGTCTGTTGAAGCCAAGCAATAACACCACTATCATAGGTATCCATTTAAAACTGGGGAGCCACTCTAACCGTCTATAGTGTTTGCAGATTATATTTCCTTCAGGTCTGCAAACCTTGGAATTATCCTTTAAACTTCTTTGCTTCTTCCCCTACCTTTGATAATTTTTAAGTGCTTGTATATAAATCTCACATTTGCGTCTTTTTACAAAAGCTGTCTAGTTGTTTAACATAGCTAACAAATCCTGAAGAAAATCAAAGCAAATCATCGTCAGTACGCCGGCGCACTGTACCAACGCTTTGCTGTCGCGCAACCACCACCGGTCGCGCGTGGGCTGAGTATACCGCGAAGATGCCCGCCCCTATGCGGATTCGAACCGCTGACCTAAGCATTGCAAGCTAGGCATACAATCCTGAAGGATATTAGGAATATTTTGAGCAGCTAATTTGGCTACGTTAACTGGTCTCCAGCGACACTGATGGGGGTTTCCGAAATGAAGGGCTAGTTTAGCACACACAAGCGTGTGATCAGGAGTAAGCTAAGTACTCCATCGCACCCACTCCATCGCCCACAGTGATCGATGGCACTGTGGTCAATCTGCGTCCAAGACTGTAGGGCGAAGGGGGTCGGAAGGTGACGCGCTGGCACCAGAAGCTTCGAATGTTTATGCTCTAGAGTAATTGGTCGTAATCGCCACAGAAATGTAGAAGGTTATCGCGGTTATCCGTCCTACGCGTACTGTGGCCATGCTGATCACTGACTTTGCGTTCCTCAACTTCGAGTCTACCAACCTACGCATTAAAGTCCCGGCAAGCACCCCGATGTTCGCACAGCGAATGTTATAGGGAAGGTTGGAGAGTCGTCAGTAGAACAGATCCTTAGCTGATTTCAAATTGTAGTCGGTGGGAGCATACGGCGCTACGACAAAGAAACAGCGTATGGTTGTCTCCTGTCTGGACAAACCTGCGGAGATTTCTTGCCGAATTGCACAGAGTCGACTATTTGTCGAGATCCAACACATTAGCGCTGCTTCTGGAACCAACTTAGTGAAATTCCCGCACAAGTATAGACCGTGGATTCGTCATTTGCATTTCTCGATAAGCTTAACGTGAATGTGTCCCATAGGTTGGTCTCAGAGAGGCAACAGATATCCACGTTAGGAGTTTCTAGCGTGCGAGCGACAGCTTTTTGCAACCCTAGCCGCAAGAACGTCCGGATATTGAAAGCGGCTAACTTGAATTAAGAACGAGAACTAGAAAGTTTCTGAAACCTCGACTGGGTTGCGCATGGTCGGTATTGAGCTACTCATAAACACAGTGTCACTCAGAGCGGCACACCGTTTGCGATCCAGCATCAGAGGTGGACTACCAAGAATGGGTGAGTTCAGCAAAAGTGAAACAAAACATGTAGCACGGGCTGTGATAGAGCATGCTTTTGCGCATCCGGCCGACTCATCTCGGCCGAGGAAAGCGAAGTTAAAGAATGTAGAGGGGGAACAGGGGAACATTGACTCATATTCATTCGTGTTGTGTGGGCATAGCGCTTCCATGTCCAGGAAGAGAGTAGACTTTGGAAACCCCATCCCGAGCCTTAGGTCTTGAAGACCCGACCCGCAAAGCAGCGCGGCAACTAACATTTATCGCAAACAATCGGGATGGTATCACGACTCTCTAGTAGCAACAAACTCCTTAGGGCCCCGAAAAGCCCGAATACAATAGCACGGGGACTAGGAAACTTTTTCTGGTATATCCAGCTCGCCGATGAATACGTGGACCATGGACAGCCAGGTTGCTCAGACGCCTTCCACACACGGAAATCTTTACACAGCAAGATTGTTGATCCGTGCTCTGTTAGGTAATTAATTCTGGTTATAAAGGGGTGGTCAAAGACCCTATAGCTGGTAAAATTGTCTTTGTCACAGCGCCGTGCGAGCTCTTGTGGTGTTTAATAGAGAATCAGGTGACCAACTTAGAACTCACGACGCTTTAGGACGCTTCAGCTGATTGCCCGCGACCGCTTATTCATTTCGACTACAAAGTAAACGAAACTTATTCACAGTTGCCTCCACAAGGAAGGCATTCTTCAACCCGCAACATGGGAAGGGCACGAAAGTGTATTGCGACCCTGTAAAGTTCTCTATATGTAGACATCCCATTCCCAGCTTCGTCTTGCGTCCCTACTACTTCAGCACTAGTATATCCTCGTATCACCGCTGCACTGGTACAACCTCAACTGTGATGATACTTTCATCTATGGATTCTGCTGTTTATACCCTACTAACCTACGGGACTTGTTAAGCATTTGCATCGTTACTAGTACTAAATCATTGTTAATTGTACTTTTCACCCGTTGCCTTTAAACGCAGAGCGTGCTACCATTGGAACAAACACCTAGATCACTGTAGCATTAGCCGCATTACAATCTTAGTGAACAGATTGGTACGTCTCACTTCGCAATCGCATGAAGCCAGGAAGCATTGTACTCTGTGGTCGTCTCACCTGTGAAGGTGGTGAGATGCACCGGTGCATATTCATTTAGTGGTTCGGTAAAATAAATCATCACCTGGTGTTCCATTGCGCCACTCCTATTACGCTTGTTGTCTGCCGCAAGCCATGTGTCTAGTAGGAACAAGCACCTGCTGTCCGTGACAGAATGCGAGTACCTGGGAACCCAAGGTGCCAACAGGATGTCCTATAACGGTGCTGTGGATCACACACAAATTCCTTCCAGTACATCGACCCAGTTTACTTGTAACCTGCTGTTGATGATCACATGCACTATTAAATTGCAGCCCCAGTCAAGTACTCAGTCACCGCCCATATGACAGTTCGCCCACCAGCAAGTCCGAGCTTGCACCCATGTGCCTCATACATGCGTACACGTAGTTATGCCTGTACATGCGATATCGTATTGGCTCGCGCTGCTTGGCTAAGGAAACAACCGCAAGCCGGCTCGTGCAGGTACCTGCCGCCAGAATCAAATAGGTTCATAGATGGATCGAACAGGTTAAATAACAGAGGGAATTGATTTCCGAACGTCTCAACCATTTTTCTGTATGGAATAATTTGGCTTAGAAATGGTACGCCATGTTTCACGTTCCGTGCCGTGTATGACCCATTATTGTCGCATACGTATTTGAGTGTGGACAACCTTTGCAGTGATCTCGATCACAAGGTACCAAAAGGGGCAACGTAGCTTTAATATGGTGAGTTCAATCCACCAAGCTAATACCACGAGGGGGCATTCGGCGGACAATTCGCTATGCAACTTAAAATTATAAGGGCGTTTAAAAAAGTCGTTTATTAGCGGAAACGAAAAACCACATGTTTACCATGGTGCCAAAGTAGCTGTAAGAAAAAGGTAGAGTTATCGCAGAGTAATCCTGAAATAGAACCGCCAATTACGGGAAGACAGGATAGAGAGCGAAAATACTATGACTTAGAGTGGGACCACAACGATTCAAACAATCGAAGTACATAGTGATTTTCATTACCACCCGATTTTACCTGACAAGTCAAAACACAAACCCAGCAGAAAACGTGTGTGATTTTAAAACCCATGTACTTAGCTTTCTTCACTTGGTTTGGAATCATAGGAATAGAGAAGCCTGTCGAAAATGCACAATGTCTTGGTTGGTTCACCAAATAGATCTATTCTGCTGATTAGTTCAAACAGAGACGAACGCAATAGTGGAGGGCAGATTTGGATCGAATAACTTCAAGGGTTACTTATGAATGGAAGGAGTTTGGTGAGTATTTTTTTTTGTCGCAATCAGCCGCCAATTCAGATATGTCGACCAACTGTAAGGAAAAACACCAGACCTCCCTTATCCTCCGTGACGGGAAGCGATCGACTATTCCTACTGGGTGATTTCAACGGCCACGTCGGGCGTGATGCGTCGGGGTGGACAAATAAACTTGGTTCGTATGGTATTGGCACAACCAATAGGAACGTCGACCGGCTGCCCTCACTGTGCGTCACTCACGGCCTGACGATCACAAACACCTGGTGTGCACTGGGTGCGAGTGATTTAGTCACGGATATAGTCACGGATTCCTTACGCTCATCTGCTCGACTGTCATCCTACCCCAGCGTGACAGGTGTACTGCGTTGAGCTGAGTGTGGCGCTGATCGCTATTGGGTACAAATAATTTTTAAATCTATGTATTGCTTACCTGCCTTGAACTGGCGCAAATTTACCGTTAGCTCCTGAGGTACTAGCGAGAAGAGGATGCAACTTGAGAAGGCATTAGCTACCCCGTTAGCGATGCCGAACCCATAGCCCTTGTGAGGGACCTGTGGAACCAAGTTCGTGGGCAGGTGACGGTTGCGATAGAAGAAACCATCGGACGCGCGACCTTCAAGCGGCCAATTGGTTTGATAGCAACAGTGCGATCAGTGGCGTATTGGTGTCGGCAAAGTATGCAGCGTTCGTTGCATATGTGGCGGACTATGCTAACTGTGAGGAGAGTCACTTTTACAACTTGCGACGGCGCGTGATGTGAGAGCTGCGTTACATCTATGATACATGGTATACGGCGAAGACGAAGCAGATGGAATGCTACGCCGAACGACGCAGACATAGCAAATTCTTTGCCTCCATGCAGGTGATGTATGAGCCACTTTGCAGCTGCTGAAGACGCTACAAGATACTACTACAGATATTGTCTGCACACAGATTTTAGACATACTGCAGATCTGGCGAACACAGTGCGACTGCCTTTTGAACAACCATTCAAAGATTGACTGGTTTACGTTGCGCGGGCTGGTTTGCCGACACACTGGCAGTGGTTGAGACGCAGATAGAACTTGCCAGCTGCGAAACGGCAAATTTGCACGGGTTGATGGGATACCGGCAACATTGTTGATAGACGGCGGAGCCGCATTGATTAATGCGTCGCACCACTTGGTGCAGCGCATGTGGATCGAAGCGAAAGTGTCAGCTGGCAGGAAGGATGCCCTTGTGCTACCATTGGGCAGGGGCATGGGGAGTAATCAAATTTGCACGGAATTTCGTGGCACCAACTTGTTGAGTTGTGTGGGGAAAGTGATCGCCCGAATCCTCCTCAACTGCCTCATCATTCAGATCGTTGAACCGCAAATGATGGAGGAGCATGCGCATTCCATTCTGATCGCAGCACAATAGATATGGTGTTCGCGGTTCATCAGTTGCAGGATAAACGCGGAGAGAGACACCAGCCAATGTACTTGCTGCTTGTCGAATTCACCTTGTCAATTTGCCGGTATGAACCGTGAGGCACTCTGTCTGGTTTTGGGTATGTTTGTTTGTCCAGGTAAGTTAGTAGTGTATCTGTACAGTGAAAAACGGGCGAGGGTGCAGCTGAGTTAACAGACCTCGGATGACTTTACTGTTATCTCTGGTCAGAAACAAGGTCTTGTTTCAACCCCGTCCTGCTTAATGTTCCCTTCGCGCGATAATGTCACGCATTTTTCATGATGCTTGTAGAGCAGCGTATATCATGCCGAGCATCCGTTGTTTCAGTGTGAGAACCATAGTATGGGAGACAACCATCCGTATGTTGCTGTTGGCTGACTGCTGTGCGCACAGTGCGAATGAGTTGCAACATATGTCTTCGGTTCTCGCTTCGACAGCAGCCACATTCGGGATCAGCATCAACACAAGCACACCTGTTTCTTTTTGCCAGCCTTTACCAGAAATGGTATGCGTGGGTTTGCCTCAAATCCAGGTCACTGATGACGTGTTGGAAACCGTATCGAGATCTTTGCAACATTGTGAGCGTAAAACCAACCGACCTGCAGTCAATGAGCGAGTCGCGCATCCGTGTGTTGAATGTGGCTGTCGTAGATGGCAAGCTGGAAAACTTGTGTAGAACAAACACCAGCTCACTGTCTGTACGAAACTGCTATCGGTTCCTCTATACGGCAACGAAACGTGGACGAGATACCGGATATTGCTGGTAAGCCACCAGGTTTGCCACGTTGAGCCAGCATCCAAAGGACGACAAGCTAACTGATTTTCTAAGCATAATCAGTGCAGAGATTGGTAAGTGGGCTGCATCCGCATCTTTTCGATTCACTAACCTAGAGTACTGCGGCAGTAGATGTGCGCCGTGTGCTACATCATCGTCGCAGTTCGTCTGTGGCTGACTGATTGAAGATTGATTGGCTGAAGATTGATTTTCTTACATTTCAGTGGTTGGTTCTTGACTGGTATCGCCGGTGTGGCTGCGCTTGATGTCAATGTTTAAAAGCTGCCTACCTGTCTATTACCACGCACCTCGTCTATTCTGGCTTCATGAGACAATTGGTGTTTGCTGGAGAGAACGGGGTGCACGGTCTTCGTGAATCTGCACGAATCAAGGACTGGTTCTATGCATCCAGTGTGGATCGGACTACGGCCCAACCACCGCCCTGTGTACGTCTGGTGTACATGATTTCTCAACTAGACAGAAATTCTGCTGCTGTACGTGTTGAAGAAATGTGGGCTGGCTCCGTTCTTGAACCGTGGCTACCATCCACTTGTCTTCCGGGCTTATTCCTTCGGGTTTCACCGGAAATGGGGTTTGTGGATGGAGCTGTGGGTGGTGCAGTGCAAGCCAATCATGGTCCCCCTGTATGCGCTGACGTCCTGTGGCTGTCCTAAGGAAGCTGCAGTGACAAACAAATCCGGAACGGCATACCACTAACCATACTTGTCTGTATGTTATTGGCAGGTCTAGCTTTGGTCACAATGCACGGTACTCATTTATGTGAGTAGCACTGTGTACAATTTGAATTGCTTATTAATTTAATTGGGTTGCCCTTCTTAAAAATGCGTCTGGATTTTCTCTTATATCCATTAGGTGACATAGTCTGTTTTCATCGAACTCCAAATTAACGCAAACACTTTACCCATCAAAGCAGTCCGCTACGTAGCGGTGGGCATCCCAGCATATTTTTATGTGAAAACTGTGAATACTCCTTTTTCTTGTCACAACAACAACAATCAACAACAACAAGCAACAATCAGTTTATACGCCTCACTCAGGTCATACTACGAGAATACAAGGCAGTAGCTTTTTTACTCGTTATACACCGCTGCTCGTAGTTCATTATGCTTAGATATGGATAGCAGAGTATCCTGCTGAGGTTATAACTAAACTTTTGACATCTTAGACATATGTCACCTGTATATACAGTCTGAACAATTAGATTCTGTTGTCCGCATTTATATAAGAGGGTTTTGCCTTGGTAATTACTTGCGATTGCTGCAAAATTGTACAGGAACCAATCCTTTGACTCTGGATTGCACATTTTTCTGCAGTGTTTTAGCTTAAGTTCTAGAAAGCAAATTCCTACGCTCTGTGACGCGCTTTATTTATTCCAACATTAGCAAACGCACTCCGACCAATCCGAACAAATTTAATGTTGGCACCTGATAACGTAAGCATAGAGTTTACTATTCCCTATAACGTCCGTCTAGAAGAAGTACTAACCGCCTTACTGAACATTCCAGTTTGATTAGGATAATGACATCAGCTATCAGGCTAACACAACGCCGAACCCCTAATTCCGCCTTGTGCGGCACCTATATCGCAACCCATCTGTGTACAATTTCTTGCTTAATCAATACACTGGGCTCCGACGAATGACAGCGTAGAAGTACCTAAAGGTACACATATATTTAGTTTGAGATCACCGAATATAGTGCAAAATCATCTGTTAACTTCGAAACTGTGCCTCCGTTTATTGATTCCCGTTTGACCCCTTGTTCAAGACGGTTGACCTCAGTAATAATATTTTTTCGTTGGATGATTAAAATGCTAGGCTGAAAGTAGAGCGTGACGCTATCCGGCCGAGACAAAATGTCTCATGGGTCACCATCGATCTCTGGTAGCGTCTAATAACGCTCATTGTGTTCACACTTGGTACTGCGAAGAACAAACCTTGATCGGACCTGAAAAAACACGTGTGTGATGTCGCAAAAGATTTGGATATAATTATACGGGGCTCATGATTGGCAGCGAGTGGAAGTGTGAACTAGATAGTGTGATAAAACAGCTACTGTTAGATAACAGAAATAGTAAAGTGAGGCCAATACGATGTCTTGCGTCAGGTCGACAATTAGCATGGCCGGTAAAATCTCGGCCAGTTTTAAAATCAGCAGACAAGACACTAAAATAAACAAGTTTTTAAACAAACAAGTACAGTGCGTGAAAGAGCAGAGCCTGTCGCAGGCTGGGGTATAATGGTTTTCAGTTCGGGTCAGGTTCGGTGCGGAGTTGCCTACGACGAGTTCAGCCGCTGAGAATATGGATGATGAAGTGCTTGTTTTAGCCGCCAGGCTAATGGATACAGGTCGAAGGTTGTTTCGAAAAACCAACGTGGAGCACTGTTCTAGATCACTTAGTGTGTTGAGTGAGCACAGTACCACGTGAAAGGAAATCAGGCCGGTAGAACGTATTATAGTAAGAAACAAGAATATTTTCTTAGCTGTTTGTTTAAACAGGCCTAAATGTGTCAATCCCACATATTAAAATTCACTACGGCTACCCGATGTATGGCGTTTCTGCGAACAGAGGAATTATAGACTACAAAGCCACGATTTTATGAGTAACAAATATGATGCATTTTTTAATAAATGTGAACCGAGGTGTCAATTTTAATGTATAGTAACTTGGAAATAATTAATAAGCTTGCTGACTAACCGGATTTAGTGCTAAAGGGGTGATTCATCTTAATCTTGTTCTATTATATATTTTAATGTTTCCGAACGTGAAGCATTTTCTTCCTTCAGCTTTTTCCCCATAATACACTACAACTGTGTTTAACAACACTGTGACATGCCGGGCGTGACCAGTCACTAAATAAAGTCACGACCTATTGTCGAACTTACTCACTCCACAGACGATAAAAACTTTTCCTTTACTAGTACTATGCAATGTATTTCTGAACCTTATTCTGGTAGGTTTGAAAATACTGACGCCACAGCCGACGTGTGCCTGCCTTATACTATGATTGTAGGTTTTTCTCTTCCGCTTCAAGCGATAATCATTGCCTCCATTTAACTAGTATAGGACTTACACTTTTCAATCCCTTCTTTAAACATTTGTTTTCAAAATAAGCTTAACGTATCTTATTGGGTTCATTTTCAGCATTTAGACCATCACTGCGGACACCTGGATGATAATATTAATATACATACTTGGGTAGAAAAGTGGAAAAAAGCAGAACTATTACTTCAACATGCGCTCGCACAGCATGTTTGTGACTTTCGCTGGGTCAACAAGCAATCGTGAGAGATAAGACAAAAGAGTACTACGATATAATGAGGTGCGGGAGCATAAAATTCTGAATTTCGAACGAGTAGAAGAAAAATAGAGCGTTTTGGAAAGATTATTGTGAAGTGGATAAAAGCGATCAGTTAGAAGGTTAGAAGTAAAAGCATTGCAGGCACCAAGATGTCTAAATAATCAAATCAACTAAAGAATCTTTAGACAAACCACTGCATCTAGGAATGTGCTTTATAGACCGCACCAATAAGATGCAGTCTTTCTGAAGCAGTCCAAGGAAAATGACAGGAGAGCAGTATAGCAAATGTGGTCACAAACCTGAAAATTACAATATGAAGTACTGAAAGCACCTTAAGTCTGATTTTTTGAAAACTTTTACAGACGTGAGAAACAGGGACAAAATCCCTGTGATACTTAACGGTGGAAGAGTTGGGTGTGGAATTTTTATTCACGGTAAGTGTAGTGAGAAACCTATGAAGGACTGCAAGTTATCGTCACGTAGAACAGGACATATTAAATCACTGCATTTGGAAGCATTAAGCGTGAGATCTGGATGAAGACCATTCCACCAGGTCTTCCAACCCACGTTGAAGTCATGAGGAGTCCTGGTTAGTGGGGGCAATACATCCCAGCACAACACCATCAGCATATTTACACGCTATAAACTTGGTTTGTATAGGAAGATGTTCAACATAAATTAAAATAGAAAAGGTGATATGATCGCTCCCTGTAGAAGACCACAGTCTGCACGGAGGGCAGAGTATTTCTTACCGTTTAGTAAGCGCGTGTGGAATTCAAGCGTTAAGTGCATAACTTTGTACTTTGAAATATGAGGACCAACAGCTCTGTCCCCGTTAGAATTGTGACCTAGGTATCAGAAGAAATAATTTGTTATTTTATAGATCCTGAGAAGCGTTACTGAACCTTCATAATCCCATTCTGCAGAGACCTCTTGAATTTGGCGCTTATGTAGGCATTAAAACAGTTTACTGTGTGGCGCGGACTATTATGTGTAGGGTGAAAGGTTAATTGATCTGTTTGCCGCATTGCCAACTATTCATTTCTTACTGAGAGAATACTTTAGCAAATGGACCATTGAAAATTAATAATCCCTTTCCTGTCTTTTCTTTCACAAGAGAAGACAATTAAGATATGTTGTTCCTTGCCGGTTAAAAGAATCTTGTTTAGTACAAGATGTACCATATTGGAATACGAAGTAGCAATCGCTACGTTGTAGTGACTTTATCATGTTTACGTTTCGCAAAGCAGAATCTAAAGCATTGTCACGTTCGAAATAAGTTTCAAGACGAGGATGTCACTGCATCTGTAGTGAGCGACAGTGAGAGATTACAAATGGGCCGTCAGTGAGCCATCTAGGAGCCGCATGTCTCCACTAGTTATCAAAACACTATGTTTAAAGAAAGTACTCACAAAGGTCAAGAACCTTTTTATTCTGCTTTTCTTGCCCGAGATATGTTTATGTGTAACCACCGGCTCGATGAGTTTATCACAGCCGTTGTTCTTTTGCATCACCCCCATGTTTGTTCCTGACTTACCAAATAAGAATTTTGCAGCGTTTAGCAAGTCACTAAAACCTTTGGCTATTTGATATAGCATTCCAAAAACATAGTTGGTACAGATTGTGGATATTGCTGTAAGCAGATTCCGAAAAATACCTATAACCCTTACTTCATAGCTCACTATCTCTATACGTATGCCTGTTCTTGACCAGAGGAAAGTAATGAACCACTTGTGATCGCACAACACCTTACAGCTACTCGGCCACTTCATGTCTTACACACTTTTGACAGACCATAATCACACGGGTGAATAATTAGTCCTTGGGTTTAATTGCTGATAACTTCGTTCATGATTTAAAGGAAAGTAATTTCGCTTTTAATCATCTGTACTCTCCATAGCTGTTATTCCAACTGAGAAGCTTGCATTTGTGTTTCGGATGAATGTTCACGAAACCCTGAGTGCATAACTCACACACGTATATATCGTCAAATTATCTTCATGACAACCTCAAATGTTTTGTAGCCGAGAACCTTAGTGCGTTTGTAACTGACCGTACAAGTGACCCAAGGCACACAAAATGCCCTAGTATTCATCCAGTGATAAATCACCTACCTCCATCTGCATATGTCTCCACACCGAAGCTTGGAAAACCATTTTCGAATTCCCCCTCGAATCGTCCGATGGAATTCTCTTTACACTTGATACCAATGGATATGAAATCTTCGGAAAACTTGCCCTTTATCACCCAGTCCTCTCGGGTAAACACTCCGTGGCCGTTGCGCCGATTGTTTGCCCACTCGCCCTCGTACATAGCTCCTGGGGCATTCGGCCACAAAAACACGCCACTCTTCTCCATTCCTGCATCCCAAAGCCCCGTATATTCCCCTTGGCACTTGTCCTTGGTGATCAAGCCCAGTCCGACAGCTTTTTCATTCAACCATTCACCGATGTAAATTCCAGAGTCTTTAAACTCGTACCTCCCGGCTGGCAAACAGGCCGCCTCCGGACGGAAGAGATCTTCAGTCATCATGACACAGGATGCCAAATGGCATTTGTGAGCTTGAAGAGGAACGGTAACTACAGTCCATCTCTTTGGAACGAAATTGTGATGGCTGCTGGAGTGATGGAAGCAAAAACTATCAGGAAGGGCGTATTCCGGATCCCTTCACGTTGGAAAAACCGAAGAGGCAAAAATCCCACTTCGATTGCAAGCGCGATAGCTGTATTTCCGAAATTGCACACTGGCGCACAAATACTGCTTATAGTAATCCCATTGGCCGGTCAACCTTTCGCGGGCGCACAGTATCGATTGATGGGATAAATCAGGGTTGGCACAACTGCAAGACAAACTGATTGGACAGGAATAATTCACCTCGCATGACTCGAGGTATGTGGCCGTCTGTTTGTAGTGCTGTCTTTCAGCGCAAAAACCAATAGTAGATAAAATATTTTTTGTCTACGTGGGTCGTCTTAGCCTGTCGCGATGGTATGCGGCTGTCTCTAACAACAATGCTTCCTGAATGCCTGCACTTTTCTGTCTAAAATGACAGCGCATCGGATGGGACGTAGATAACCTCACTGGAGCAATCCATTAGCCGTAAATTGCCTGAAGTTCCAATCTAAGGGCAAAATTTTCATACCCAACTGAGTTGTACGACCTCGGACGGTTAGGGAGTTCACCAGCATCCGATGGGACCATCTAAAATGAAATCGGTCATCTACTAATGTTATTTGATAAATCCTAAAAGGTTAGTTCCCTTTATTCACTTGAATAACACAGAAAGAAGACGAACATTGGTAGATGCGCGCATTTCTTATCATCTCGTCAGTACCATTAGGATAAAAGGAAATAATTACTGTAATCAAAGGGTGTCACCAGACTAATGAAAATACTAATCAAAGAGTCAGTTACGTAGGCAGAACCGAGCGGGTTTTGAAGTCCAGATTGAAGGAACACCTGCCCAACTGGATTCAACGGGAGGTCAACAAACCCACCTCTAGTGCTCCGAGCTCACGTAAGCCACCAGCGTCATCAATAGGCAGACACATTTGGGAGTCCAATAAACTGGTTAACCGTGTCTCGACGTTCTGGATTCTACAGCGTCATCCTAGTTCGCGGTTCTTACGATTCGCCAAAGCCATGGCGATAAACCGAATGAGACCGACCCTATGTGTGCAAAAACAAATGGTTGTAACACTTCGGCTGCCGCGGTCTAAGGGCTATAGCCGCGGTTTACCCTGGTGCACGTGACTGGTTAGGTGACACCCTTTGCTTATTATTTTGATTATTCTGTTGACACCCTTTGATTACAATAATGGTACTGCCGAGATGTTACGAAATGCGCGCATCAACCCATGTTCGTTTTCTTTCTGTGTTATTCAACTCCAAAATGAGCAGGTCAGCTTTTGCATTGCCAGAAATAAGTTATGCTATTGCTCATGCCGTACCTTGAAATGAGGACAGGTCTTCGCATTTCGTGACCTAGCTAAGAGATCCGGAAGTGATTAAAAGCGGAATAATGCATAAAAGAGCCGACATCGATCGTTTGTGCTAATGCTGGTTACTCAACGTGTGTCATATTAGGTTAGGGCAACCTTAAGTGTTTTCTTTAAAAGCTTTGGGCGGGATAATTCTAATTTGGGAGAGCGTGCCACGGCTAGTAGACGAGAAGTGAGTAAAAGTTTCGCCGACCTAGCCGACTGTATTGCGTATCCAACTTGAAGTAGTAACTCCGCAAATTCGAGTTGTGATTGGGATGCAGTAAGTGAAAACAGAGGTGCTTGGGATTTCTCAAAACCTGTTAGCCAATTATTAGGTCGCCACATAGACGCCGATACTGACCACTACACAATCTTAGAGCAATCAGCTTAAGTTAAGATGGAAGATGATACAACCCTTTGACGTGCTTGGTGGTTAATCGCAGTGGAGTCTCGAGATCTGCGTGATCATACTTGTGCCAGAGCTGCCAGACCTGTATTGCGTATTCCACATGAGACCGCAAGCAAGCGTTAAGCAACTGCGGGCACACAGATGAGTCGCACCGCCCGAATGCCCTCTGCAGCACGACAACGTGTTTGTTTCCAGATTTTGACGCGTTCTATGATTGTTCTGAGCAGCCTAGATTGGTGTGGGTTAGTGCCGTTAAGGTCGCGCTCCTGGGTTCCTGCTTGCATTTTCTGCTCTCCAATCTTGTGTAGGATGTCCATCCGGCGACGGATGTGGACCACCTTATACGTAGACAAAGTAAACTAGAGCAGATTGTGGAATGACCTTTAGAAGACACTGTTCAGATCTAGTTGAAAGTTACCGTGATTTCCTTGGTTGGTGACTGTCTGCCGCATCTCAACATTATCAGTGAAAAGCAAGGAATCCGAAGCAGTCGGACACATAAACTCATCAGTAGACACGAGAAACAGAAGCGGCTTCAGAAATCATCCCTGTTGAACTCCACATTCTGCATGAATCGGATCACACAGCGCACTTCGAACTCTAAAATACAGCTGCCGGTTTTACGGGAAGTTTCTGATCCCCAACTCCGTAGTTTTCAAGCCTGTGAAACAACATGCGGTAGTCCAGGCGGTTGAAGGCTTTGAAGAAGTCGAGATAAATGACTTCGGTCCCCTTACCTTTGTCGGCCGCTTCCGTTCAACTATTGTTGGCAGTCAGTACTTTGGTTGTGTATGAACGATGTTGACGGAAACCATGCTACTCGGGCGCTAAGAAGTTGTATCTTTCTAGCTGGTCAACTGGAGCCTCATCGATGATTGCCTTAATTACCTTTGAAAGTAATTGGGGGAGGACCACTGTGCAATAGTTTTTGTGTTCCGAGCAACTGCCACTATTGAAAATGGGCGTGAATGGGCTATATTCCCACACGGTAGACAACATTTGTTTATCCAAGTACGTTGAGAAGAGATGGGGTAATGACTCAGTCAACTTGGCCGCCATTACTTTATGCCTCTTCTAGTGAGTGTTTTAAATTTTGCAGGAACTGTAGATGCGCAGTGAGAGCAGTTTCTTTAACACATATGAGGCATTTAATGCGATGTTAGTAAGTGTTGACATTGGGCCTATGGATATGCGTTTGTGGTGAGGGGAATTAATTGTACAGTGGAGTACTTGCCATAAGACTTTGCAGTTCAGCTTTGGATGTTTTGCTTGGGGATACTAATGCATTCTAGTCGTGCACGTTGCAATCGCCTGAGCTACAAACGTGGCTACAACTTTGCATTAGGCTTGTTGTTAATCCCGATCTTAGATGGGATTCCATCACTGGATTGGACGGTGTGGGGGGTTGCTAAGCGATTGCCACGGAGCACATGTCGTTGCATCTGAGACGCAAACCACGTATAGCGAATCGGTAACCCGCATTTCTGGATCATCCAATGGTTCGCATTGAAAGGTGTTGCGATAGTATACGCTTGCTCCATCTCCCCTGCTGGGACGATGGTTTCGAAACAGTGACATTTCCTGAATCGTGATCTCGACATCCATAACATTTGCGTGCAACCAATTCCCGATTATGGAGATGAGGTCTCAAGCGTTTGTTGCCTGACGCATCCGAAGCTGGGCACTTGTGTTAAGGAGGCCTTGAGCAATGGTATACATGCAGGAAAGTGATTACGTTCGCAGCAGCGAACTAAATGACATTTGGTTCGGATGAGCGATTGTGTTGATCGTTGTACGGTCGGCCGCTGGCCGATTTTGTGGTATTCTCGGTACGTCTTTTGCAGTTTGGTTTAGTGGCATCGTATTTAACCCCTCTGGCGGCACATTTTGCAAAATGCATGGTGAGTGGTTACCGGATTGCATAGGAAGATCCTTACTTCTTTCAGCTCTGCTATCAGTGTGAAATTCGAAATGGATCCGCATTTCCATAGTCTGCTGAGGTGACGCTTCAAGTCAGATGACGATCTACCTCGTTTCTCCACCTAACCCGGTGGCTTAGGGGTAGATGTCCTAATCGAGATCCCAGTGATCCCGGGCTCGAGGTTTGTTATCGCTACACCAACAGATCAAAGCAGTGGGAAACGCGTCTTCTGGTGCAGTGTTTTGGGCGGGCAACATCCAATACCTACTTTATAGTTCGGTTTTTCTCTGGGCATACCCGTTCGTATGAATAATGTTCTTGAGGCATTTCCTGGTAGCGATCATCTGGTGGTCAGATGCTGCCTAAGACTACGCACGGACGATATACAACACCCAATACATGATCGTTAGTTCAGTTTTGTCAAAAGGAACTAGTTCAAGGACTTGGTTCATTCGATGAATTGGACAACTTCTTTCTCTCTTCATGTCCTCAAGAAGTAGCAGCTATGTTTGATAGTTTAATGGACTTCTGCATCGATTCAGCAGTGCCGTTAAAATGTGCCCAACTGGCTAAACTAAACCCGATCGCAAAGTGCTATCTATTAAGGACGACATGCAATCGTCACAAGGCTTGGCGGAAGTTCAGGCTAACTACAAACATCGCGCAATTACTCCAGTAGTTAAGATCATCGAATTACTGTGACATCAGAATGACAACCCACATTCTAGTAGTGTGAATCTTTGAAAGGCCGTTGCAAAATTACTGAACTGTTGTGGTGTTTGCAAATATTGCACTACTTGCTACTTCGTATACCGTATAACCTGCGGTGGTGAATAATATTGACCGCATAATTCGGAATTACAACTAGGTTGATTTCCCTCTATTTCAAGACCAGCTTCGAATAAGGCTTTGCGTTACACTAGATTTTATAAGAACTTGAAAAGCACAATTAGAAGACGAAGCTCGGCAAATGCATGCATTTCGTATCGTCTCATCAGTGCCGATAACGATAACCGGTAATTTTATATAAGAGTTTGTGGGTACAGACATACATACAAAAGAAGGAGAGAAGAAAAGGGTGTCTTTGTTCTACAACCAGGGCAGCCTGAGGCTGACCGATAATTGTTTTTGAACACAAAGCTCTGGCTTAATCCGATTAATGGCAATCGCTTCGGCAAACCGGAGGAGCCGGGAATTAGTATGGCGAAGCAGGATTCGAAACGCCTTGTTGACCTCAATTCGGTGACCCGATGTCAATAAGTGCCTGCCGATCGAAGATGCTGGCGGCCTACGTACACATGTAGTCTGAGTTGGGCTTGCTTGCTGAATAAGTCCGCACTGAACCCATTTTGATACATGCTCCTTAATTCGGGAACTCAGTGTTCTATTGGTTCTGCCTATGTAACTATCCCCGCAGTTACATACGAATTGATATACGCAAAGGGAGTAGGCGCCAATAGGCTGAGTTTCCTTTAGTGGAGACAACGGTAGGTTATGAGTTCCGTCGATGATTACAACTTCGGCAGCACAGAAAGTGCTCTGTGTGGCGGAAATCAGACGTCCTCTGGTCCTCAAAGATGTAATGCCACCCTTAAAAAGCATCTCCAAGAATACCTTTTTCTTAGGCACAGTAGGTATAGCAACTTTCATTTCACAGATTTCACTGTGCTTCCGGATGAACTTTCGAGGGTAGCAATTGGAAATTAACGTGTTGGTTTATAAGAACTACAACGGGCTTCGCGGTCAATGTCAAGTTGCCGATGAATGCAAATACAGAAATCCTGGACTTGAATACTTTCCCGCAGGAAATGTGGGATACCTTGGGCAATTGAGCGTTGGTGGCCTACAAAGTCTGAATTTGTAGTGGTTAGTAAGCTTTCACATTTTGTCTTTCCTGTCATCAATTTTATCATGACATCTTTTGTACAGTTTGTTTGAATTAATGATTACAATACACTTCTTCGTGCCCCGCGCTCCGTCGTGCTGATTTTTGGCTGTGCTGCTTCTGCGTGCGTACGGTGCCGTCCAGTCTGCTTGCGAATCGGATAGTATACTCGGAATTACTATCGAACGTCTATTTCCATTGTGCTCGACGTGTGCCACAGGTATAGCGCAACCTACGACTCGAACTCAACTGTGATTAGACTGTGAGTTGACTCTCTCCAACTTTTTGCCTTTTACTAAGGGATTGAAACCTTCCTAGTATTTTTCGACCACTACATAAATTGGTGACCTCGCCTTATTTTTTTGTGAACACGTATTTTTTCTTAGTCATGTCTGACCAGACCCCATGTGTTTTTACGGACAATTCCGTCGAACTCTCGCTTCCTACCTTTGACATTTCTAATCCACGTGTATGGTTTATTCAGGTAGAAGCTACTTTCCGATGTCGTAAGATCACTTCACAATCTTCCATGTTCTCCTACGTCGTCTCGCGCTTACCTGTCTCCATTGCATCTGAAGTCATTGATATCCTTGATCCTATGCCTGTAGAAGCGCCGTATGATAAACTTAAAGCAGCTATCCTTAAACGCACCACTGCGTCTGATGAGGCTCGTCTGCAACAGTTACTTTCCGGCGTCGAGCTTGGCGATCGCACCCCATCTCAGCTTCTTAGACACATGCGTTCCCTAGTTGGTTCGTCGAAACTCGACGACTCCATACTCCGCCAACTTTGGACGAAATGTCTTCCGGCAAACATCACAGCGATTTTATCAGTTCTTAGCGACGATATCACGCTGGAAAAGCTCGCAGAAGCTGCGGACAAAACGCACGAATGTTTCTTTAAGAATACTCTTAATCACGTAGCTGAGTCCACCACAGCCAGCTCATCCCATAGCACTACGCTTGATTCGATCAACGATAGAATCTCCCGTCTAGAACTCAGCATGTCTGCTATTCGACGTGAACGCACTACTAACCGAAGAAGTCCTCGTGGTCCGCGCCGCAGCACATCACGCTCACGTCAGCGGTCGTACTGCTACTTCCACCGTCGCTTCGGTAAAGCAGCACGTAACTGTCGCCCGGGATGCAAATATCCGAAAGGAACTCCGATTTCGCAACCGGGAAACGCCAAAGCCAGCCAGTAATGGCGACGGCTGTCGCTGGCCAAATCCTCAGTCGCCTTCTGTACGTGTTCGACTCCACGACTAAACTTCATTTTTTGGTCGATACGGGCGCAGAAATCAGCGTTATACCACGATCTTTGGAAAAACGCCCTCTGCAACAAGCCGGACTTACGTTACAGGCGGCTAACCAGACTAAGATCGCGACATACGGCCAGAAGCTGTTGCACCTAAGCCTTGGTTTACGACGCGAATTTCCTTTTATCTTTACCATCGCAGATGTCCAGAAACCCATAATTGGCATCGACTTCCTTAGCAAATTCGGCCTCGTTGTCGACCTACGTTGCAGGAAGTTACGGGACGACAGCACTTCGCTCACTGTCCCTTGCCATCTCGCCCCAGTCACTTCCGTCGGACTTCGCGTACTCATGCCAGACACTACGCCGTATTCATCATTGCTTCAGCAATTCCCGTCTTTGGTCCGTTCTAATACCGACTCTACCGAGCCTAAACACGAGGTTCGTCATCATATCGTCACCACAGGTCCACCCGTGTCAGCCAAACCGAGACGTCTTCCACCTGACAAGCTCCAAGCGGCTAAACGTGAATTCGAGCACATGATCAACCTCGGAATCATTCGCCCATCCAACAGTTGTTGGGCTTCCCCGCTTCATCTGGTACCCAAAAAGTCCGGTGATTGGCGTCCATGCGGTGATTACCGGGCACTCAACGCCGTTACCATCCCCGACAGATACCCTATCCCTCATATTCATGATTTTTCATTGGGATTGTCCGGGAAATCCGTCTTTTCCAAGATTGACCTTGTGCGAGCGTACCATCAAATTCCAATGGCATCTGAGGACATTGCTAAAACGGCCGTTATCACACCTTTCGGTTTGTACGAGTTCATTCGTATGCCTTTTGGCCTTCGCAATGCGGCACAGTCCTTTCAGCGCTTCATGGACCAGGTCCTCCGTGGTCTAGACTTTGTTTTTGTCTACATCGACGATGTTCTCATAGCCAGTGCCACGCCAGAAGAGCACTTTGATCACCTTCGACAAGTATTCGAACGCTTCGATCATCACGGGATAACCATTAATCCTGATAAATGTCTATTTGGTCAATCTAGCGTCGATTTTCTTGGTCACAAAATTGATAGCAAAGGCATTAGTCCCATCCCTGAGAAAACCCAGGCAATCATGGACTATCCACTGCCCCAATCCGTTAAAAACCTGCGCCGATTCCTTGGCATGGTTAATTATTACGGAAGATTCATTGACAATTGTGCTGCTGTTCTTCAGCCTTTGACTGATTTACTTAAAGGTAATCCAAAGAAGTTCATCATTACGCCAGAAGCCGAAACAGCGTTTGTTGCCATCAAGCAGAAGTTGAGCCAGGTAACTTCCCTGAGCTACTTGGACACCGACGAGAAAGCTACTCTCGTTCTCAAGACTGATGCCTCACAATCCGCTGTCGGTGCTGTACTACAACAACTAATCGGCAATGAGATTCAGCCGCTGTCTTTCTTTTCTCGGAAGCTACAGCCAGCACAAACGAGATATAGTACTTTCGGTCGCGAACTTCTCGCGATCTACTTGGCCGTCAAACACTTTCGTCACGTCCTTGAAGGACGACGTTTTGTAATTCTGACGGACCACAAGCCTTTGGTCTACGCTTTTCGTGCCGCTTCCGACCGCTATTCTCCGAGAGAGACACGACATCTGGATTACCTCTCACAATTCTGTGTCGATATTCGCTACCTCGACGGTCCAAATAATGTTGTCGCTGATGCACTTTCACGTGCTCACCTACATCAACTGTCGTCCTCTCCAATAGACCTTGAGGAAATGTCTGTTGCCCAGAACAACGATCCTGAACTCGCTCAGCTTCGATCGAATACCACATTGAAATTCTTGCAATTACCAATTTTAAACTCAGACGCAAGGATTCACTGCGATGTCTCTACCGGTAAGCCAAGACCGTTTGTTCCACAGTCTTTCCGGCGAACCGTCTTTGACCATTTTCATGGACTATCGCATCCTAGCATTCGATCCACTGTGAAGTTGATTACTGATCGTTTCATCTGGCCTAGTATGCGCTCCGATATCCGTCAATGGGCTAAACACTGTCTCAGCTGCCAGAGCAGCAAAGTACACAGACACACTATCTCTGCCCCCGGAACATTCTCACTACCTGAGGCGCGTTTTAGACATGTCCACCTAGACATAGTCGGACCGCTTCCTCCATCGAACAATTTCACTTTCATTTTGACTTGTGTTGACCGTTTTACTCGTTGGCCGCATGCCATTCCTTTACGTGACACATCTTCAGAATCTGTTGCCCGTGCATTTTTCGATTCATGGATTTCCTTTTTCGGTGTACCATCTACGATCACTACAGATCGAGGATCTCAGTTTAGTTCCACCTTGTTCCGTGACTTGAATCGTCTGTTGGGTTGTACCCACATTCGGACAACTGCTTATCATCCCGCTTCGAATGGCCTTGTCGAGCGTTTCCATCGACAGCTTAAAGCCGCCATCACAGCTAATTCACCTGATCCACATTGGTCTGAACGCATCCCAGCTGTCCTTCTTGGTATTCGTAATACCGTCAAAGAGGATATTGGATGCAGCCCTGCCGAACTCGTCTTTGGCACCACTCTCAGACTTCCAGGTGAGATGATTTTGGATTCCCGAGTCACTGGTGAGATAGATCCTGTGTCCTACGCCGAACGTCTCAAACAACACTTCCGAACAATTCGACCTACGTCTACTCGCTTCACTGCCCGCGAACAACGAATTCATCCGGACTTACACACTTGTCCTTTTGTTTTCATTCGCATTGATGCAGTTCGCAAGCCGTTGACACCCCCTTATGAAGGTCCTTTCAAAGTGTTGTCACGGAAACCTAAGTACTTCATACTGGAAAGGAATGGATCGAAAGAATCTGTGAGTATTGACCGTCTTAAACCCGCTTATGTTGAGCCTGCCGTTACTTTGACTGATCCCAAGTTGTTACCCCCTGTTGGTCAACCGACTGATTCCAATGCTCCAGAACCTTCATGCGCTCGCTCAACGAATGATCCCAAGCACACACGTTCAGGACGTTCTGTGTCTTTCCCCTCCAAACTAGCTGAGTTTGTTCCCTAAATAGCTATATCGAGCGTTACCTTACCAGTTCACGCTCTACGGGGGGAGTTATGTAGTGGTTATTAATCTTTCACATTTTGTCTTTCCTGTCATCAATTTTATCATGACATCTTTTGTACAGTTTGTTTGAATTAATGATTACAATACACTTCTTCGTGCCCCGCGCTCCGTCGTGCTGATTTTTGGCTGTGCTGCTTCTGCGTGCGTACGGTGCCGTCCAGTCTGCTTGCGAATCGGATAGTATACTCGGAATTACTATCGAACGTCTATTTCCATTGTGCTCGACGTGTGCCACAGGTATAGCGCAACCTACGACTCGAACTCAACTGTGATTAGACTGTGAGTTGACTCTCTCCAACTTTTTGCCTTTTACTAAGGGGTTGAAACCTTCCTAGTATTTTTCGACCACTACAAATTACAAGAAGAACGGAAAATTGCACATTTTCTATCTACTATTGGTCATAACGCTTATTCCATTTTGACGAATTTAGCATAGCAAAAATTACCATCGAAACTTTCATATGAGCAGCTGAGAACCCTATTACTTGATCTGTTGGTGTCAAAAATTTGGTAGTGGCAGAAAATGCCAAGTGTGACTTTCTGCAACGTCAGCCAAATCAGTCTGTCCGGGATTTTATTTTGCAGCTTCATAATCAAGCCTCTCGATGTTCTTGCGGTGATAAACTGGATGAGTATCGCAGAGATGGCCTAATCTCTGCAATTAACATCCCAATCCCATATCGCCAGTTGATCAATTCCTGAACCGACAAATAAGGAACTTAAACTGATTTGTGAGAATTTGCAAGACGTTTCCAAAGTTCCGGATTGCGAAACTCATTCTGACCAGCAAATCCTGTTTGGTTCTGCTAAGCAACAAAAACGGTGGCAAAACGAATCCCCAAAGTCAGATGAAGACCATGGCCCGTACCGGAGAAACCACTAGAAAGCTGGGTATTCTGGTACGGTTTCTAGACGATTAGGTTAGTGTGCCTCATGTGGAAAGTTGCATCCTCATTACACTTGTCCTCACCGAAATGCCATGTTTTAATTGTGGCAATATTGGACACATTCGTAGTGACTGTCGGCTCACGAAACCAAGGGAAGTTGTGAATTCGCCTGTTGACAACGTGATCAAGCTATGCGATGATGCCAACTCCCTAACGTTGATTATTAATGGTAACGGCCAATTGTACAATCGGCTGCAATTTGAAAACATCGAATCATGTCCTAGTTGACTATAGGCAGACACTACCGCTTCAGTTCTCAGTGGTTTGGATATGTCCGGATGCGAACTAGTAAACAGCCAACAGCAGGCCGTACTGACTCACCCAAAAAAGGAACACTTTGGAGCTGCAGTTGCATGCGCACGAGGAATGGTCGCATAAGCAACGCACACCACACAACACCTAGGCACAGAAAGAAGCCCGCACCGTGCAACTTCCAACAGGGACTGCGAAGATGAGTGGATATTTCGTTTGTCGGAACACATGCGCCTGGTGTATGCTATGTTTGAAGCCACAAACAACTTCGCTTGCACCTCTACGAAAATTGCGCTATTCACATAAACCACCAGTAATCTACATATTCTTACGGTGTGTTTATTATTGACACCGGTAGTGTGTAATCAATTATTTGTAAACTGTCTTTACCGCATTTGTCCTGGTAGGAAGTTACATTCAAGCTCTATTACCATCCGGGGTAGTTTTGGTCACAATCTTCCTGGGTTCGGTTGCTGCATTTTGCCAGTTTTAAACAAAGGTAACAATCTTGTTGATTGACTTTTTGTCACAAGTCGAGGACCGTCTACTCTCGGCTTGAAAGTTATTAGGCACTTAATTTATTTCCGACTGCAGGTACTGAGGCTCAGATTCGTTCTCCGATTCATGACTGCTCCATACCATCTGGCGGTGTACAGATCCCTCCAGTAGACCTTGAGGTTTATGAAAAGAGAGTATAACAAACAAGCCCATTTCCGGAGCTTCATCAGCAGGTTAAGTACCACAAATTAAAGTAGTTAACATAGAACAAGTTAATGCAGGTATTAGGATTAGAGTAGTAGACGTGACAGCCGTGTTTCGACTGCTTTGCATGATTGAGTGTACGACAGCTAGACAGATGAGAGCCAGGGTTCACACAAACTGTGAGCACATATAGAGGAGGGTGGTGAAGACGAATGGCGATGGTCTCTGCCATTGCAAGTATGCGGCCTCTGAACCGTTTGTATCGGACTCCCTCTCACACGATAGATCGGGCGGAAGGCGTTTGTGATAACAACCGGGTGATTAGTATATGCCAGATGTGGGACAATTGCAGTGGTGACAATTTTTGTCTAATTCCCGACCCAGCGACGCTGGGTGATGCTCTCATACACGTTCGGCGAAACGTCTTGTGGTGAGGCCTGTGTAGTTTGTCCTACAGGAACAAGTAAATTGATACACCCAAAACGTGATGGCATGCGCAGACAGTTTGTGGTTCAGTTGTAGAGTTAACACATGTGTGGAAGCGAAGAAGTTTCTTTGCTGCCCTGCTTGATAATGAGTCACCAAACATCAGCTTGTTTGGTATGCTGACTTTTCATGAGTAATAAGGGAATTATTCACCATCTGAGACCTTGAGGTTCTTGTAGAGCCTGTATTTCATAAACGTCGGATTTTGCCAAATGGACTAAGGGAGCCTGTCCGAAAAATTTTCAAGTTTGTGTGAGAAAGTAGTACTTTTACCAGTCCAGACCTCCATCGGGCAACACTCATTGTCACGCCACTAAAGTCAGATGCTCAGACACCCAGAGTCTGTGATGACTATCGGAGCACGCCCAATACAAGACAGCGTCAGAGTAGTTTCTATGCCGGAACATAAAGCTATTCTTTCCCGCTTGTATTGTTGAGTTTTTCTCAAAACTGGAACTAAAAGTTGCCCACTTACAGATGCTGCTTAGTGAACCATCAAGCGTACATACTACCATTAATACGCCTTTCGGTTTGTATTGTGATCCTTTGCTTCTTTTTGACCTTAGTGTACCTCCAGCCATTTTTCAAAAGGTCATGAATTCACTTGGGAAAGGTTTAGAAGGCGTTGAAGTAGACCAGGATGATGCGGTTGTTCATGCCACTGAGGGAGTCTCTCATGATTCTTGCCTACTAGCAGTATTGAAACGATTCAAAGACGCTAATGTAATTGTGAATCCCAAAAGTGTGTAATCTGTGTTAACGAACCAGTTGTCTGGGTTACCACGTTACATCCTCTGGATTTAGCCCTGATACCGATCGTCTTAAACCACTGGTTGATGTGAAATCACCGACAAACGTTCATGTACTAACATCTTTTAATGGAGTCATGCAATACTACTCAAAGTTAATGAAAATTTGCTTCTATTGCTGCTTCGCTGTTCTGTTTCCAGAACGCTAAAATTTTGTGTGGTCTACAGTCCATGAAACCGTTCTGTGGAAGCTACTGATGTTTCTCCCTACGGCATTGGTACTGTGTTTGAACAAGATGGACGCCCAGTTCTTTGCATTTCCCCGCAGACTCAGCAGGACTGAGATGTGATACGCTTAGACGCGTCGTGAAGCTTTGGCTGTGTTGGAGGCTGCGACTCGGCTACACAAATATCTGTTCGTTTTGAAGTTCATCAGAGTAACTAATCACGAAGTCGTAAATTATATATAAAACGCATTTAGCTCGTTGGCAGAATCCACTCATCGAGGTTCAAAGATGGAGCATCGCACTCAGTGATTATGATTATTAGATAGAACACATAAGTGCTAAAGACATTCTCCATGTGGATTACAGTTCTTGACATGTTTGTTCCTTCGCACCTGATTCCCAAATTGATTGTCTACTTGCTCAGCCACTTCTTATACCTCGTGCAGCTCTAAGTAATGAAACAAGGAATTGCTTTTGCTCAACACTATCAGCTTTAAAACAAAGCTGGTTGACTCTGTTGAAATGAAAGTTTGCCGTTTTATCAACGGGTGTTGAATTGGGTCTTACTCCTGATGGCATATTGTGTGTTAGGGATCGCATTGTGATTTCTTAGTCTTTCCGAGCTGCAGTTTTGACCTTTGGACATTGAACAAATTAAGTCTATGACCTGATGCCTGTGTTAGTGGCCTGAGATTGATGCTGATATCCGACAGACCGCTTTAAGATGTACAGTCTGCTGATACGAGGTAGGAAGTCATCCATCTAAACCGGCACCCTGGCCAATGGTGTGTGAAGCCTGACAGCGTGTCCACATTGGTTGCTGTGATCCATTCCTTCAGAAGTATTATACGGTTGTAAGCATGGATTCTTATTTGAAATGTCCTGAGGTAGTCATAGATAAACCAAATGCCAGCTTTATTATTCGGGCCCTGATAAAAATCCTTAGTTGTGAGGGCGTGCCTATGGTTATTTTGACTGAAAATATTTCACGTTTCACTGCATCGTGTGTTACCGATTGGTTACGGAGCCTTGGTTGTCGTCATTTTCTTTACTGCCCCCCAAACATCCTTGCTCCAACGGATTGACTGAGAAATTTATTTGTACTTTGAAATGTGCAATTACTTCCGTTGAGGAACTCGATCGATTCGTTGATAAACGCTTACGTAATTGTGTTCATGCTACTACTGGAGAGACACCTGCTAAAATGTGCAAATTCCGACCACATCGTTTTATATCTTCGGATTGGTCACTGCCTAGGTATCCGATGTCAGGAACAATAATTTCCGACCCAGCTCTGAAATCGTTGTGAGTATTTTCGAAGGACATATGGTACGGATATTAAACCTATGCACAATCGTCATGTGGACTAGGTACAGTTCACAGAAAGCTCCATTGCTTTTGAGATCGATACTAATGCACCTTTTGCAGCTTCCATCCCAGATGCCGAAGATAAAAGTCGACTGAGCAGATCGCAACGACTTTAGGATAAGCCTCAAAGGAATTATAAAAATCCTGAATTACATTCTTGCTGCGGTGGGTGTAGTGATTGTAAATATTGTATTACTTGCGATTTCTTATATCGTATTATCTATAGTACTGGATAATATTGACCCTGTAATTCCAAATTACAAGTCGGTTGTTATCCCTCTATTTCGAGGCTAGCTTCGGATGGAGCTTTGCATTATTTTAGATTCTATAAGCACTACAACTACCTAAACTATCCCGTGCCCAGAGTTAGGGTCGCAGCAATTTTTCCATATTCTCAGCATGTCTGGGAGAACATACTTCAATGCACCAAATGATATTGTGAAGCTTTCAACGCTTAATTTACCGAAACAATAGTTACTGACTCACGAGACATATCAGCATTTATCACCTTGCAGTGGGTGCAACCAGACAGGCTTAAAGTGCAAAACGAATGACGGAAGTTCACTGCTACTG
>OX104069.1:51406500-51441186 GCA_944474145.2 Dicrocoelium dendriticum | reverse complement strand
ACAGACTGTGAGTTTCTGTAACAACGCCCGTAAGTGCGAGCAACCATGCAGTTTCTCCGCCGCAAAGCTGAGAAACTATCAGGCGGCCCGTAATGGTGACTATCGGCAAAGCTCAAAGTCGTCTCATCTACATTAGGGATTATGACTCCGATACCCAGTTCTTAGTTGATACCGGGGCGGAAGTCAGCGTCATTCCCCCTATGTCAGGTGAGTCTGCCACTTCTCTGTCGACAAGCCCCAGTGCCGCCAACGGCACGCCAATGCCAACCTACGGTCACCGGTCGCTTACCCTGGACCTAGGTCTTCGGCGCACGTTCTGCTGGGTATTCATCGTCGCTACAGTCCCCTTTGACGTCATCGGCATTTTCTTAGGCATTTCGACATATTGGTAGATTCGAAACGCCAGACATAGTCGGCAATGCGATAAAACTCAGTGTACGTGGCATCATCGTTGATATCACATCTATAACACTAGTCTATGCCTTTCCGCAGACCTCGTCAGACAACGCCAAGCTCTTCTCCCAGTATTCCAAGCTTCTTCAGCCATTGAACGCAGCTTTGCCCGTGGCATCCCAAATCACGCACCGCATACGGACGAATGGCCCACCCGTCTCATGCCGTCCACGCCCACTATCACCTTAGAAACTAAAAGGATCTAGGGCGGAGTTTGAGCACAGGCTCGAACTTGGAATAATCCGCACTTCCGACAACCCTTCGTCCTCTCCGCTGCAGATGGTTTTAAGAAACCTAGTGACTGATGCCTTTGCGGTGATTACCGCGCACTCAATCGACTAACTGTCCCAGATAGGTATCCCATCCCACACATGCAGAACCTTACAGCAGACCACACAGGTAAGACGATCTTTAGCAAGATCGATCTGGTTCGCGCCTATCACCAGATACCTGTGGAAGACAATGACATTCCTAAAACAGCCGTTATCACTGCTTTTGGCATGTTTGAAATTTTAAGAATGCCAGTTGGATTATGCCACGCCGAATAAACCTTCCAAAGCTTCCTCCACGGCCACACTCGTGGCCTAGACTTCACTTATTCACTTATTCGATTATATTTTAGTAGCCAGTTCATCGGCACAGGCGCACCTCAACCACCTTCGAACTCTTTTCCAGCACTTGACCCAACACGGTGGCAAAGTCAACCCGATTAAGTGCGAACTCGGCAAATAAATGGTAGAATTCCTAGGCCAACTAGTTTCATCGTCTGGTATCGAAGCCCTTCCTGAGAAGACCCAGGCAATCAAGGAGTTTCCAGCTCCGACTTCGTTCGAGAACTTCCGTCGACTTTGTGGTTTGGTCAGCTACTGCCGACGCTTCATTTCTTGCTACGCTTAGCTCATGCAGCCCCTGACTGACCTACTCAGAGGAAATGAACGTGAATTTGCCTACTTTGACACAGTACAGACAGCCTTCACCGAGCTTAAGAATGCTATCTCCAACATAGCCCTCCTCCCTAATTCCGAATTGACTTCCCCACTTTCTCTTACGCATGATACTTCAGAAGTCTTGGTAGAAGTCGCCCTCCGACTTCACATCGGTTGGCAATGACAACTCCTTGGGTTCTTCTTCAAGCGCCTGCAGTCAGCGGAATCCAGCACAGCACGTTTGGCAGAGAAGTGCTCGACATGTACCTAGCCATTCATCACTTCCGACACACACCCGAAGGCCGCGCCTTCACGGTTTACATTGACCACAAGCCCCTCACCTTTGCTTTCAACTCTGCTTACGACAAATATTCACCACGGGAAACAAACCTAGACTTTCTCACGCAATTCACTACTGACAAACGTCATGTCTCAGGTGTCGACAATACCGTCGCCGGCACTCTCCCACACGTCAACCTCACACTCCAGTGTTTGCCTACCGTCGACCTTGCCGCCCTGGCCTCGGCTCAGGCTCAAGATGAAGACATACAACGCACTCTGCAGTCCACTTCGCTGTGTGTGCAACCTGTTTCCCTCCAAACCAACGAAGGAAGCATTCTCCGTGACACTTTCTCATGTTGTCCCAGACCCCTCGTGCCCATCTCCTTCAGAGGTACAGACTTTAACGCACTGCACTTACTATCACATCCCGGTATCCGTACATATTTGAAACTGGTCACCGAACGTTTCGTTTGGCCACGCGTAAACAAAGATGTTCGTACTTGGGCTCGCGGCTGCCTTCAATGCCAGCACTCCAAAATACATCGTCACACCCACAGTCCTTTTGGTTTATTACCTGCCCCGGACTCTCAGTTCTCGCATGTACACTTAGACGTAGTAGCTCCATTGCCTCCTTCATGCGGATTCGTATACATTCTTACATGTGTCGATCGCTTCACCAGATGGCCAGAAGCCATTCCCGTAACAGACAGCACAGTTGAGTCTGTTATCCGGGTCTTCTTAGATCAATGGGTCTCGCACTACGGATGCCCATTCACCATTAGTACTGACCGAGGAATGCCTTTCGAATCTTCACAATTCGATACGTTCTGCAAGTTTTAAGGCGGTCGTCGCATTCATACCACAGCGTATCACCCAGCAGCTAACGGTTTAGTTGAACGCTTCCATAGACAGCTAAAAGTCTCGATCTGCGCCTCCTCCGACCCTAGCTGGAATGAAAACATTTTGTTCGTACTCTTACGCATTCGCAGCAGCTTCAAAACTGATTTGCAATGCGCACCAGCGGAGCTGGTTTAAGGCACAACGCTCAAGTTGCCAGGAGAATTAGTTTCGCCTACCGAATCGTCGGGTGTGTCTCCGCCTAAATTTGCCTCCTCCCTAGCCCAACACATGGGTTCACTACGCCCGACTCCGCCCGGCGAGCAGACTAGAGGTGTGCAAATGCACAGTGGACTCGCTACCTGCAGTCTCGTCTTCCTCCGCACCGACGTAGTGCGGCACCTTCTCCAGCCTCCCTACACTTGCCCTTTCGGAGTCCTGCAACGAACTCCGAAACGTTTCACTTTCGACCAGAATGGACACCGAACAACGATGTCCATCGACCACCTCAAAATGGCTTTCTTTGACGAACCACTTGCAACCCATCCTGATGCTATCACCCAAGCACTAGCACTTGCGGTGACTTCCCAAGCACTGCATATCACGAAACCCTCCGTTCCCCTTGACCTTCAACCTACCCCGCCTCCCCAGGCAACTGACCGACGCGGTAAAGAGATCAAACTTTCGGTCCGTTTTAAAGGTCTTATAAACCTTTGCTATTTCCATTACCGCGCCTTATTCGACTTCAGTCGTAATCGTGCATCTTATACACAAACGTTTTGCAAAATCGACAAAAAAGAACCCACAATAGTTTGAACACTTAAACAGCTTACTTGCTTTTATCATGCATGCCATGTTCCCTCTCCGGCGTCAAGCCACTTTCTCCGACCATTGCCCACCCTCTCTGAGTGCCATCTTCCAGAAACTCAACCACCGGAGCTGCCAAGGCAACCCTCGAGTGATTTGCTAACAGACTCAACACAACCCCCGGGGGACCCGCCAGCCGACCGAAGGCCTCCTTCCTGATCCAAGAAACAGTCTGTCGCCCTCGGCTGCGGATGGCGAAGAACGGGTTGGTCACCAAACTTCTGGCTAGGCGTCTCCGACGAGGACGTCCGGATTTCTTCGTGGGACGAGGACCGTGGACTGGATTGCGGTAGGGGGAGTGATACCTCCCAAGCGCACCGTCGGGTCTGCAGTGGAGCGAATGTCCGATCGGCTTTCTTTCTGGACGACCAAGTTTGTTGCAGTCCGACCTGCTCGCTCCGACGGCCCACCATCCTAGAAGCCCTTGTTCAAACCCATGTAACTATTCGCACCCATCCTCACCTCCCGTTTTCCCCCACTAACAGCTCCATCGAAGGTTTCCATCTTACAGCCTCCTAGGGGGATGCCCTTGTAATGTACCGGAAAACACGTTTTTTCAGTATTTCGCAACATTGCATTTTACCGGTTTTAACCTTCAAAACGTCCGCTGTTTTTACTGCTGGCACTTCCATTGACATAAATTGTTTTGGTGAGTACTTTGATGCTCCGTTTCTCGTTCTGGTTAATTCGCTTCCTATTTGGGCAGCCTGCACACTACACTTTGGGTTCAGTCGCCTCCAACTTCTATACTGTCCCCTATTTGACAAATCTCATACGTGTCATTGAATACCGACTAGTATTTCAGACGCCACCAAGCAAGCCCATCCAATACACTCCGCTGTGTCCGATTTCAGTTTCTTTCTGAAATCCGCGTTTAATTTCGCTCACCGCCTCGGACAAGTATTTAGTAGTCCTACAAACACAAAGCATTTCTCGCATACAATTTATCCCACGGAAGCATGACAATTGCAGGCAGCCGTACAGAAGTTTCGCACATCTGAATTCAGCCAACTGACGACCGATGGGATTCGCTGTCATTGACAAACTCCGAGCTGAATTTCATGACGCATGCGAATCTGCCGATTCCTGCGGCATACTTGGGCAGCATTCAAAGTTCAATCGGCCGCAGGCCGATGGTCGTTTAGGATACCTCAAGACACATAATGGAACGCTTAACGCTTTAGATTAAGCTCCTGAGAAACATTCTCTATTTGAAAGCCGACAGCAAGATCTGTCTTCTTTCCGTGGTAATTGTACGGTTAATAACCGCTAAACAGTTCATGCACACCTTTTATCGGTCACAATATTATAATTAATAAATAACCAAATAGTTTTTTCGGCATTACTACGCAAGATCTAGGAGGCTGTTCCGATTAACTTGTGCAAACGGATAGCAGAGAACAATCTTTGATCATGTTGGTAAGGAGGAAAACAATTCCAAGTCAACTCTTCATAGTGGTTAAACCCTTGAAAGCAGTCGAGAGTCATGGTAATTGAGTTTGTCGAGGCTTGAAACCTTAGCGTCACAAAAAATAACACCTATCTTTATTTATCACTGGTGTCTACTGCTAACTTATTGTGCACTGTAGTGCACCAGAAAACACACTTGCAATATTTTACATTGGATTTTATTATTGCTCGAACCCTTCAAACGTCCATTTGTTTTACTGACTGCACATCCGTTTTCATCAACTGCTTGCTTGAGTCCCGTGCCATCCCGTTCCCTGCCCTTGTTGATTTGCTTCCTATTCTTACAGCCTATACAATACATGTTGGGCCTAGCTGTCTCCAACTTCGCTACTGTCCCGTACTTGACACGTCTCTTACATGTCATTGTTACCGAATAGTATCCCAGGGGCCACCCAACGGCACTATTCGGTATTATTTTACCGCTCCCCATCCTCGGTCCACATCTCTCATTCGCTTGTTCGATGAGTAACTGAACTGAGGTTCGCTCCTATTCCGCTTCATCTGTGCACAACTTTTTGTCATCCCCTCGAATATGGTCGGCTGTGTCGAATTTTATTTGCCTTCTGATATCGGTGCTCGACTACGTACCCTGTTCAGGACTGGTATTCACTGGTACTATTGGACCGCTCAGGGGATTTTGGGCTTTTGCCTCCGGACAAGAAAGGAAATTAGTTAAGAGTACACAAAGTTTTTGAAAATAATAAAAAACTTTTCAGAGGACGTATACTCGACGCGTTCGCGATGTGTGAGGAACGGATGCACGGATAAGTTTCAAAAGCTCACAAGCCTAGGAAAATGGTTTTTAGAATCACGTTCGCATTCAGACTATAGATTAGGTCTCCGCGTCACAATAATGCAAGTAACAGTAACTATGCTATACAAAACAATACAAACAAGCAACCGCGAAGAATACTATTATAACTTGGATTTTGAGGGTACTTTTGCAGCATACGTTGTGTGGATGGATCGTAGCACGCAATTTCAATCTTGACCGCAATCACCGTGGAAATGTACCTTAGTCTTGCGATCACGAGGACATTACCTTAAGCAGATAGAAATTGGGTGTTGCCCACCCGAAAACACTGTGCTATTATGACTCTTTTCGGTATTATTTCATCTCCACGGATAGAGATATCTGTCATCTGTAGAGATGAAGTAACATCGAAACGCGTCATAGTAGTGCAGATTTTTCGGACGAGCAACACCCAATTTCTGCCTGATTCAGCTATTGTCCTCATGATCGAAAAATCAAGGTTCACTTCAATGGGAATCGCCGTCAACGTTGTAATTGCGTGTTGCAATGCATCCACACAACGTATAGTTCAAAATAATCCTCAAAATCCATCAGGAACCGTTGGACCAAGCGTTGCCTATCGTGACCCGGTAGCTTAGGGGTAGCGGTCATAACCAACATCCCAATGGTGCCGGTTTTGATGCCTACTAACTATCTGATGAAAGATAATAACATCGAAACATATCATAGTAGTGTAGTGTTTTCGGGTGGGCAACACCCAATTTCTATCTGAATACGGTTATAATTTTTTTTCTGTATGTAGATGAACTGTCTGATTCCTAGGGGAAAACCTTTAGAAGAAAAAAGTGATGTGTTAGAAATCTCAGATAATGTAGAAAAATTGAATGAGGACCAGGGGGAGATCCAGAGCCGCTGAAGTCCATCTGGTGGTTGGATCTGTGAAGCTGTTTGCTGTTTACTTTCGCAGTGTTACCTATCTATCCAGGTGAGAAGTAGTAATTTAATCGAGAACGAAAGGGAAGGATAGAGATGGAAATAGAAGCTGTGTTTTATGTGTAGTCAATGCAGCAATGTTTACCAATATCACACCGCAGCCTTTCGAGAAAATTGAACGGAATAGAAAAATAATGGCCATGGGATTACTGTGAGTGAAATTCACTTAATCATCAAATCAACAACTGTCGGCACATTCTCCTTTATCAGACTTCAGATAACTTCAAGTACAGCAAGTTTACTACTTAGAAGCAGAAGTAGGGGATAAATGCTGGCTCTTGCTTAACTGAATAAATAAACGTTTTATTCCTCGCAGTGCGAGGCACAGACCAACTGAGTGGTCTGATCAACTTGCACTATGTGATCGCATGGTATAGTTAATTTTAAGTGTTTGGTACAAAAGTTCCCATATGGATTATTGAAGCGATTAGCAGTCTGAAAGTATTAGAGAGAGTGTAAGAAACGGGGAACAATAATAAATGTAGATTTAACCGGTTCCATTAATGTGATACCACCATCCATGGAACTGTCCCCAAGGAAACTGCTTCCATGTAGAGTATTCCCTCGATAGGTTTCACCCGCACTTCTGTGCTACAACTGGCTCTGTGCCGGTGTGGCAAAATAGTAAATAGGCCAACAGCTGGGTAACAAATGCTTTTTTCATAAGAGCTGTTTTATGCATACATTATGGGTGATGAAGTCCCAGCCTGTTCTGGCATGCGAATCAACCAAGTATAACACTACGTTTTTGTTATAAGCACGAAAGTCAGTAGCAGTATGATTTGCATGGGCATACATTTGTTTAGTTTGGGAGATTTTGCTCGTATTGTTATTCGTCAAACCAATTTACCTTTCTGAGGCCAACAGTTGGCGAGGATGTAAAAGATTTGCTACGGAATGATAATGTGACGCTGGACTCATGTTATGTTAAACTCTTCCGGACCCCCACTTTCTGGTCCGGCTTAACTTCTGCTGCGGACTTTTTAGCCTGCTCATGGTGGCTCCCGGCTATTCAGCCAGTTTTTAGTGTCAACTTGTAAACAGGCACTTAATATTTTTCTCTTCTGCTTTGGCTCTTAGAAGGTGGTTAGAATCCGGTCACCCACGTTCTCTTCTTCCACTGCCGATCTTTAAGTCTGTTGCTAACTACTCTAGGTGTCAGATACAGAAAGACGCGGAATCCTGAACTAAAGGAATTTTGCCTGGATAATGGTGGCCAGTGATACCACATCTCAGAAATCTGCTAAACCGTTTTGACCTGCCTTCTCTTCTGTATCGCTTTGTGTCAGTTGTTGAATGTGGTTTTCAGTAGGTAAACCGCGGGGAATCTTTATACGGTGAATTGTTGCGTTGTGCAGAAAACCACTAGAAGCCGATACTCTTGCTAGCCAAGCCTCAAACATAAACAGCAGATGGAGAATAATAATTGCCAATTACGTCACACAAGAGCCAAGGTGGACGAGATGCCCTTTCTTAGTTCCGAGCATCGGTCAGGACTTCTGGATTTCACCAGCAATCGGTTGTTTTCAATGATTCTGGGTCTAGAGATTGGCGCATCGAGACATCAACGCTCGAGCTGATTGCCACAATAGGAACACTGGGCGTGGCGTAATTCTCTACTCGAAGTCCTGTCTCAAGGTTCAAACTACTGAAGCCATATGCGACAACGATGGAGCCACAGTTACTTCAGTGCAGGATTCATAATAGCTATCAGTTACACACGATCATTGTAGCCTTTAGAGCAGAAATATGCTCAAGTTAAGTCATGTCATGAGTGCGCCAGAATTTACTGGCCAGTTCTTGAATAGCACCGTTTTGGTCAAACAGAAAGCTGGCTAAACAAACTTCGTTTCGCGCATATATTGCTCTGTACTTTTCTCTGGTCGACGAAGTAGATATGCAATTGGATAGTGCAGTGTGAAGAAGGTGGCTAATGTCAGTGAGTATTTTTGAGACACGTTTCGTGCATGAAGTAAGGTGCTTCGATACAATCATTTTTGCTAAAGTTGGCTTTGGAATACCACTGCATCGAAACAAGTGCTTCAGTGAGCCAGCAAACAGCTTGAAATGCTTACTCAGTAGGCTTGGTAAAATAACAGGAGAACAAAAATTCCCGTCTGGCAGAATGCACACACTGATGGACTTCAGAATCAAATTGTATGCTATGTAGGATGGTTGCAATTTAACATCATGAAACGAAAGTCTCCTGACTTTGGTGATTATTTTCTATACGTGAAGTGAGCACGACCAATCGCAGCTACGTGTAACACAAAATTACTTCACTGACTTACAGAAGCTCCAACTGTCAACTTTAGTCTAGATTTTGAAACCTTCCGTGAAAAGTTCTTGGTAACGACCTGCTTTGTGAAGGGAAAACAGTATGTCAACACACTTGGATGCGTTCATCGTCAAGCAGCGAGGGTTTGACCATTACGCTAATTCGTCTAAACAGTTTTTCAGCCTGGCTGAGGAAGCCTAGGTTTTATGATTCACGCCGATGATAACGTCATCTGCATAATTTAACAGAATAGTTTCTATTGGGACAGGTATAGAGCTAACTTAAGTAGGGAACAAGAATAGTGACAAAACAGCTTATTGAAGGAGATACGGGATGTTGTGATGTGTGCTGAGGAGCTGTTGCCGCTAAACCTGGTGGCCTGAGTTCGTTCGGCGAAATACTCTTTTAACAAGAATATTAAGAGGGCTAAACGGCCAGACGACTGTAGGTCTTGCAACATCAGTTTATACTTAACACAGCTGAAATCGATGCTGTAGTCGAGGAAGCAGACACGTGTGGATTTGCTGTTACTGTCTAGTGACGACAAGACCGAATGCACCAGACAAGCCACCGCATCTTGTTTGATCTTGAACTTCTATGGCCAATTTGAAATCGCTAAGCCAAGCTGGACTAGGTCAAAATTTTTAAGGATGATTTTTCGAAATCCTTCTATTAAAACCGAGGTGGATGTAATAGGCTGGTAATTATCCGTCCGATTTTTCGGTACAGACTTTCTGCTGGCAAGCCTCCAACCATCCTCGATTTCCTTACTTTAAGCACATTGTATATAGCTCGACCAGAGGCCGGGTTGGAGAATCGGCACAGTGCTTGAAGATGACAAATGACAGCCCGTCAGGCCCGTATGTTTTGCCTGAGTGCACCTGGGTTAGCTTCTTGTGTAGCGATGCGACGTCGACAGGATGCAGTGGGTCCGTAGTCCATTGAAACGATGCGGCTGATGAGTCGCGGAAAGCATCACCGCTAGTGTAGCAGAAGCAGCGAGTTAATTATTTCAGGTCCATGTCAGAGTTTGTGCTGTGATAACTTACTCCACTAAGGTGTTTTGTAGTGACCATGACATTTTACCCCATCAAACATCACACTCAGACTTGTGCACATTTTCTTTTACTTTGCACCCATCCCAAGCCTATATATACTGGACTGCAATTTTGAACCGTGTTCGCCATCTTGTCCGCGCGTTGCCGGCTGTTGCGTTCCTACGTGGTGTTACTCATTGCTTCACCACTCTCTCCCATTGTCCTCAAGCTATATTCACATAGCTATTGTACATAGCTATTTTCTCAAGACATTCTTTATATCTTGCCGTCTTCTGTCTTACTGGGCTACGGTTTTCTTGTGTAGCATTCGCCAAGGCGCTACATAATTGGTGACCCCAGTCGCATTCCGGTGAGTTCGTTCCATTTTTTGGTTTTTTCCACGCAAATCATGGCCTCAGTTTCTAAAAAGTGTGAGGACTCACAGTCTGTGCAAGCGGTATCTCTGGTAGTTCCACCATTTATTGAAAAAGAGCCCGTTTTATGATCCATGATTTTAGAAGCTGAGTTTACTTCTAAGCATGTCACTAGCGATTCTGCAAAGTTTAACCACTTGCTCACACGCCTGCCAACTGATATTACTATAGCGCTACGCGATCTTATTATTACATGTCGTTCTCCCGACCGTTATACTTTGCTCAAGAACGCTGTAATAAAGCGTGTTACTCCCTCCGAGAAGTCCCGCTTGCATAAACTTTTTACTGGTCTACAACTAGGTTCTAGTAAGCCATCCGCGCTATTGCTAGAGATGCGTGGTCTTCTTCAAGGACTGCATATGGACGAGTCGCTGCTTCGAGAGTTATGGCTTCAGCGTTTGCCGGAAAACGTACAAGCTATGCTATCGCTTGCGAAATCGCAGCCTTTGTCAGAAGTTGCAGATATTGCTGATGATATGATGGATCGCTTCACCGGACCACCGTGTCCGTCGTCTAGTTCTCTTCGCTCACCTGACGTAGATTTCACTGTTGACCCATCGGTCCAGACCATCGACACCACTACTCCACCTTCCACTGGTGAGCTCTTAACAGAGATAGCCGCGCTACGGCAAGAAGTTCAAAGCTTAAAGTTACATCGGCACCAACGGGATTCTCCATCCCGTTCGCCTAGCCCATCTGGAAGACGAACACGACGCCCAATTTGCCGTTATCACGCACGTTTTGGAAGTTCCGCTAGAAATTGTATAAAACCATGCTCATTTCCCGTAACGAGAAAAAGGACAGGCCGACACGTATTGGCGACGAACGCCGTCAGCCGAAGTCGTCCAAGTCGCCTCTTCAAAATCGTTGATAGGAACACCGGGATCATGTTCCTGGTTGATACCGGGGCGGAAGTTAGCGTGATCCCACCGGTTCCAGGCGACGCGACTAAGCCACAGACAACTAACTTGAGTGCCGCTAACGGCACTGCTATTCGAGTCTTCGGTCAGCGCTCCCTTACCATTGACCTCGGACTACGACGTCCCTACCGATGGATTTTCACCATCGCTGCCGTTCCATTTGCTATATTGGGTATCGACTTCCTCCAACACTTCGATCTTCTCGTCGATGCGCGTCATCGCAAACTCGTTGACCAAAAGACCCAGCTTTTCACATGTGGAGTTCGCACACCTTGTGTTTCTGTCACTCCCATTTACATTCAGCCTGAAGCTGATAAGGAATTTTTAGATCTGTTCAGACAGTTTCCGCAGCTCGTCCGCTCAGCTGACGCTACTCATCCGGTCGCATCTAGCGTTACGCACCATATACGAACCTGTGGCCCACCGGTTTCTGCACGGCCACGACGTCTCGCCCCTGATAAGCTAAAAGCCGCTAAGGCGGAAATCGAGCACATGCTCGAACTTGGTATCATCCGTCATTTTCGTCCTTTTCTAGAGGACAGAAGCTTTACCGTCTTTACTGACCACAGACCTTTAGTTTATGCCCTCGACTCGTCATCGACCTTAACGCAATCTACAGGGCCACATGTTACGATGCCCAGCTTTACAGCTCCACCACAATCCCAGTCACCCGATTCGCCTCAAACTAATACCAGTCACGGTAGAAGAGTTCGTAAACCTGTTCGTTTCTCTGATTTTGTCGAATTCATCCACACCTCATGAATCTTTTTCATTTTCTCTCGTTTGTATTATGCTTTTCCGTAAATATCTGAATATGTCTCCCCGAGTTATTTTTTCCCCAACAGGTAAAGTCATAAGGCTGGCACGTTTGGGTCCGTCCGTTCAATGGTTGGCTGTTTCTCAATTGTTTGGTCGTTTGGATGCTTTGGCTACCCCCAACGCTTTGTCGTCTCGCCCGCCCACGTTGGCCTTTTGGATCGTGGTCTGCTTGGCTCAATTTGGCTCGCATTGGTCGTTTGTCTGGCTCGCCTTCCGGGCTCTGCTGGCTCGTGTGCTTGGCTCGTTGTTTTTGGTCCCCCACGGCTCGCCGGTACGACAGGATTTTAGCTTCTTTGTGGCAGTGGATTGGAATGCGGTGGGGGGAGTGACCTCTCCCAAGCGCACCGTCCTTCAGCAGTGGTGAGCGACCTCTGTCTTGACTGGTGGAAGCTCTGCAGCCGGCCGAACCAGTCGCGGGTATTCGGAGAGGAGGCTCAAGTAGTCGGACGGTGCGTCTGCGATCCGAAATACAGGGCTGATTATCGGGGCATCTGAAAGGACACCATCAACACCTAGTTTTGTACGGTCGTCTGAAAGTCTGTGGCAACCAGCATCAACAAGCAACCCAAAATGTCCGAGGAGGTCGATACCGATAACTGCGAAGGGTACAGACGCAACCATGAAGACCCACTGAAAACCTCGGCGAAGATTGAGGTCTAGGTTCATGATGCGCTGACCGAATGAAGCTATGGGAGAACCGTTGGCCGCACGCAAATTGTACCTAGGCTCCAAGTGCTTGTCGCTAGCGGTCGCTGGGACGACGCTGACTTCCGCCCCCGTGTTGATGAGGAAGGTGATGAAAGAACGTCGATCCTTAACGTAAAACAGTCGGTTTGCTTGGCTATTGAATGATACGTTTGTAGTGCTATTATGCGGGCTATTCGTTTTCCCTGGGTCGTGCCTAATGCAGGGAGTTCGACAACGTATAGCTCTTCCACTGTATTGGCGGTGATACCAACATAATTCTTTGACGGGTTTGACATTATTTGAGTGAGAACTTGTAAGGAAAATGTTGCGCTTTCGTGCCGAACGTGACGTACTCGGTGCGGGCACAGACGAGTTGTGATGAACGGTGGTCAAAACGTGGTCAGCATGTGACCGTGGCACACGCTGCTTTGAAGCCTTCATTGCTGCTATCCTGCTGCGAAGTAGCGCAATTTCCTCGTCTTTAGAGTCAGATCAGTCTAGTGACTGGGAACAAACAGGAGATTCGGTTTTCATCGGTGATAATACGTCACCGAAGTTACTGGTCGTCTGCTGCGGAAAACGTTCGAACGCAGCGTCTGCCTTGGTAGCTAAGTCTTTCAGGGGTGCATCTATAAACCTGGACAGCATTACCGGCAATGGCTCTGGGAGACGTGCAAACAACAGCTCCTTTATCCCTTCTTCGCTCAAGAATAAGGGACCAGCGATGCACTGAAGTTCGCGGAGCAATGCCGACGGTTTGCGACCTCCAAGCTTGAGACCATTGAGCTGCTCAAATCGAGTTCGTGCGCTGGGCCGTAACTCTTTCAAAATCGCTTGCATCATCGTTGCATGTTTTGCTTCTTTCGATTGGCAGAGTAGAATTTCCTCAATCAGTTTCACAACCGACGGAGGAAGGCGTGGGACGAGCTGATTGTGCCTCGGACGGTCCGCCGTTATGCCCTTATTTTCTAGTTCGATCTCGGATATCTTAAACCAAACTTCTGGTCTGTGTTGCATGAAACTTGCAACAGCAAAAGTAAGCGTGGTTACGCTGTGAAACGACTCAGATGCCACTCTCGAAATGTGAGTCGAAAGCTAAAGAATGAACAAAATACGATCAAAGTACTAAAATTACGCAAGAAACAAATGCATATAGGTATATAATCGAGAAAAAGGAACGAACTCACCAAAAAATACAAACGAGGAAAAAATGTTGAATTCGCGGGTGCGAATCGGGGTCACCAATTTGTAGGACTAGTTAATACTAGTCCGAGACGATGCGCGTAATTAAGCGCGGATATCAGAAGGCAATTGGAGTCGGACACAGCGGACTGTATTCGATGGGCAAAAACAAGAAACGGACGGATGAAGCGAGGCAAGAGCGTACACGTGAGCGCAGGGACTTCAAAGGCAGTGTCGAGCCGGTTGTAAGAGTAAAACAAGAAGGAGTAATGTACAATCGGTCAACAAATAAATTGTACGTGAAAGATAAGGGTTATCTTTTTGGGCGCTACAATTCGGTAGATAAAATTGAGCTGGTGCGGGCTTACCACCAAATCCCGGTCGCTGACGAAGACGTAGCAAAGAATGCCGTTATTACAACTTTCGGTTTATTTGAACTTGGCCTCTGCCTCTAGCCGTCATGGTTTCGATCGCCCGTAGGGGACCGAAGGAATGCGCACCACTGACGAGCCCCAATAGGGTGAAAGGCGTCTGGTGCTTTTCCGGACTAGGCTTTGCTGTGTAGTTTGTGAACTACTTGGACGAACGCATTTACTAAATTACCACTAAAATCCTGCTACTCGCGAGTAATATAAAATAATTAGCCTCATATAGTTTCGAATGCTATAGACATGGCGTCGAGCCAGAGGACATCACCTAGCAGGCTATGTGCTGTCAGTGACATTGTAAGATAGGTGGTGCTATATCCCAGTTAGCTTACATATCATGTAGTCCATCCAACGTCCCCCATGGTTCAGTGGCTTAAGCTGCTGGCTAGTTGGCATCTGCCTCTAGCTGTCATGGGTTCGACGCCCAGTAGGGGACCGAGGGAATGCGCACCACTGACGAGCACCAATAGGACGAAACGCGACTGGTGCTTTTCCAGCCCAGGCCATGCTATATAGTTTGTGAACTACTTGGATGAAAGCGTTAACCACAGTACCACTAAAATCCTGCTACTCGCGAGTAATACGTGAAATTTTACGGATGCATTTGGCTTACGCAACACAGGGTAACTGTTCATGCGATTTATAGATTCCGTCAGGCGTGAATTACACTTCGTCTATCCGTATATCAACGACATATTATTAGCTAGCGCAACCGAGGAAGCTCATCAAAAGCATCTCCATATCCTCCTTGGACGACTCCCAGCCAATAACTGCTAAGTATAGCTGTCGACGCATCCGATTTCGCCATCGGCGCGGTCCTCCAACAATACACTGAAGGATGCTGAAAACCACTTGCTTTTTATTTGAAACGCCTACAGCCTGCCGAATTCATGTACAGTACTTCCAGTCGAGAATTATTAGCTGTTTACTTGAACATTTGACATTTCCAACATGTCCTCGAAAGCAATCGCTTCATCATCTTAACAGACCATAAGACATAAACTGTTACTTTTCGAAATAAGTCTGCTTGACACTCACCGCGTGAGGATCGTCAGCTGCATTTCGTTGCCCAATTTTCTAGCGAGATATGACACATTTCTGGCCAAGGGAATGTGGTCACTGATGCGCTGTCTAAAATATCTACTATCAGAGGTGCGGGTCAGGCAGCTGATCTGTCTGCCATGGCAGTTGCACAACCAACCGACCACAGTTCGTCGGAACCCCGTCGTTCTTCACTGAAGTTATCTTAACACACTCTGCCGTCATTTGATGGCATGATTTTATGTGCTAATTTGACCAGATGACTTCGACCAGTCGTTCCAACAACTTTCGAGACTTTGTTATTCCACACGCTTCATAACATCGCCCACCCAGGCATTAGAGCTACTGTTAAACTTAGCTCCGATAGATGCTCTTGGCCCGAAGGGTAACGCCATCATAAACGCTGGGCACGTAGCTGTCTCACATGCCAGCAATTCATGATACAGCGGAACGCGACCGTTCCGCTTGGTCGTTTTTTGCCAGCTTCAGGTCGTTTGGCCCACGTCCATCAAACAAGAAGAACCATTGGTACCGTCCAAAGAAAGGGCCCACATGGTGACCATTATCTACTGTTGCACTTGTTGGCATGAAGCCGTCCACATTCCCGTCGTTTCTTCGGAAACCGTTACACGCGCTTTTATCGGGTGCCGCATCGCTTCACACGGCTTTCCAGCCATGGTGGCTACCAACGCCGTCCGCACTTCGAAGCTTTCACTTTTAACGGTCTTCTTAAGGTTATCGGATACCGACACATTCATCCTACCGCCTGTTATCCACCGGCGAACAGCAAGGTGGAACGTTTCCAAAGACAGCTAAAAGCCTCTGTTAAGGCCGCCAACGAGCTAATTTAGGCTGAGGTGTGGCCTAATATCCTCCTTGACATCCGATCTATCTTAAACGCCGCTCTACGTAAGTCTAGCGTCGAATTATTATATAGACTACCTTTACGTTTACCTAGTGACTTCTTTTCCGAGAGTCCCAGAATTCCCCGTCACGATGTCAATGACGTCCAACCAATAGCCAGGAGCATGCGTCACATCAAGCTTGCCAAAGCGGGAGAAGAACGGCGGAGGTCCTACGTTCCTTCAGGCCTATGGCACTGTCCGTTTGTTTTCCTCCGTGTTGAGGGTTTAAGAGTACCACTGCAGCGACGTTGCCAAGATCCTTTCAAAGTTTTGCAGCGAAAAGATTGTGTCTTTATCATTGACCATTACGGTACACGAGAAACAGTTACGATGGAAATTCTCAACTTTGACCACGTCGAACCAGAGACCGGCGAAGACCCCTGTCCTTCAGCTTCTGATGAATCGACGCAGAATATGATGGAGTAAGCACCTAACTCCGACGCCAGTGTCTCTAAGCAACACTATCCATCTGCATCTACTACCTCACCCCTACCTATTTCCTTCGCCTCAGCAGACACATCCTTAGCCATTTATCAGACTGTGTCTGCTGACGAAACGTCTAAGCTGACACTGCCTCCAACCGAACAGCACAAGTCGTCTGAGTCCGGTAGTCCAGTTCAATTGCCAGATGCGTTAAGAGATTAGTTTTTCCTCCCATTTTCGTTTCCCACTTGCCTTTTCTTTTTTGGCGAACACCGTACGTGAACTCCAAAAACGGCAAGGGCTTTTAAAAAAGCTAAAAACCGACAGAGCTTTCTGAACCCCCAGAAAGCGTGACGTTTCGAAAATCCAAAAAGGAAGAAAATGTCTTTAAAGCACGTAACACGAGTTGCTTTTTGGTTGGCGCGTACCGCATCCGGTAAGTGTGACTGTTACTTTTGTTCTGCTATCACTGTCACTGCTTTTGTTTCCATTTACCCATTTATGAACCGGTGGGGATGATGAACCTAAAGTGAAAATTTGACAATCACGAACTTGCAAACCTTTGACACGCAGGACTTTGCCTTATTTTGTGTTTATGACACATTTGCGGAGGACAAGGGTGGGAACCCGCTAGGGTCCGATAGCCTGGTTCTCCCCCAGCAGCTGCCTCAGGTTTTACTACCTGGACGCGCGTAAGGCTGTACCGCGATGGCCAGCTCTCACGTCGATCGCAGGGTCACCCACACATTTCCTTCTAGGAGGGGGACTCTTAGTGATTTGGAGATTTCCCCGTATGATTGCGTAAATTATCCTAAAATATATTAAACTTATAGTTTTGTTATTTTTTAAGGAATTAGGCGGCTTGCCTTTCGGATCATGCTTTCCATTTATTTGAAACGCAAATAAGCTTTGCATCTTCGGCGCACACAAACCGACCGTTAACGACGTCCATGCACTCGAAGCCAAATACATCCTCACTAGCTAGCTTTCCTCTGGTGCCTTGGTTTGTAGCAATAGCTAGCTTTTCACCAGTTAATTAAATTTTTACCTAGCTTATTTTCGTGTGTTCTCCCGTACGCCGTAGTCCGCCACTAATGGTTGGGGACAGAACTGGGGTTCTTTTCTGGTAGCTGAATCTTCAAACATCTTGGGTCAACATGAGCAACCTGTGACATTCTGTTGCACGTTTATATGGTGTCAGCCACGGTTCAGGGTCCAATTCTAGTTGGCTAGTCAGCCCTTGTGACAGCTACCTAATAAACTACCGCCGTGACTTTTCAAACTAGAATTGCTACTGGTGATGGAGGGCATGCACCTGACGGAGTGAAATAACCATGCATGTTCAATTCCTTCATTGCCACAAGATGGGTCGAGCCCCGCGATTAGTTCCACAAACTAACCGTACGGAAAACACGACTAACCAAGAATAATGGGCCAAAGCTGCTTTTACTTTGTGAATCGACTTTGTCATCTAGAATGACTCACAAACTTAAAGACCAATGAGGATGCAGAAAACGTGCGGACAGATGCAACCAAGAAGAACTGAGTAACTTGGGAACCAAACATCTGCATACAAAAACTTGAGTGTATTTGCGTTAGGGATGAACTGCGAGCAAGAAGCAAACAACGACTCCAAACAGCGAAATGGTCAGTTCAGACCAACGTCAGTGAACCGCCAGAACAAAAACGAGCGTCTGAATTTATCAGCGGGTACACAAGCATCCCTGCCGTATTATTTAAATTATTAAGCGTATATATTCACGGTGTCATCCGAGGCATGCCAAAAAGGGATTGATAATCTGTGTGCAAGCGAATATGCAACGATCAAACATTGATCAAAGTTTGCTTTTGACAATGGGATTAAGAAGATTAGTGCTTCAATACAAGGATGTGACAACCATCCGACCTTACAATTTGTTTCAATGTAGAAATAGATTTTTGCGAATGCAAACTTGTGGATGTGCACGGAATACGATGCAGAATGTTTTCGCAAGTACATATCGTTTTGGTCTGAATTCGATTGTTTGCTCGGTTATTCGCAGCCACCTGCCATCCATTCTTCATCTTCAGGCATACAATGGTGAGAATCACATGTGTCCGTATTGAGTTGCAATCATTTCTATTTGAGAGAACCATGTGCTTCATGGAAGTAAGTACCGGAAGCTCTAATTATGGACCATCCTGATGTGAAGCGAGATCAAGTGCAGCAAAAGCGTCTGTGAAAAACTTTGAAATAGAGGCAACGGGCAACAGGCACCCAGAGGAAAAAGCAGTGGAAGTGCACATAACTTATAGAACGGAATTCAACAAATTTGTAAAACTTAAACAGCCAGTCATTTTTTAAATAAGTCGCTCTAGAACTTATACGTATTATCTTATGCATGCGTGTACCGGAAAACGCAGAACTGCAAAGTGGGGCTGTAGGCTCGTTTACGGCGGAGGCAAACAGGTAAATAAAGTACATAAATGCGTCAGTACCTATATACGAGGCAAGCCCACTGCTGTGTGCAATATTATAATGTGCTCTCAGTATACTAGGAGAGAGGATCTATTCCTAAAATTTTCCATCTGCACACCCAGCACTAAATCAATGCGCATCGCAGGAGTCGGTGTGTTGGTGTGCGCAGCACCTAGCTCAGCCATCGGCGCCAGATGCGTGTTATAACAGTGCTGGGCGGTTCACTTGTGCATCCTGCACCAGAAACACGACGTCGAACACGCTCACCGGTTTTGCGGTGTCCCCACCGGACTTGAGTTAAGCAGCGACGGTAACGGTGATGAAAAATGACCCGCCTCCTTTGTCTGTTGAGTTGGTGGGTCAGATTTTGCAGACGTACGGCTGGCTTGAACGCAAGGCTGCACTGTAAGCTCTTCCCTTCGAGGTGCGTGCGACGTCGCGCCGGCGCCGCACGTGGCGGAGATGCCAAAGCGCCTCTAGTTTTTGCAACACGGTTGGTGCTCGGTTTCACGTGTGCAAATATGTCCTCCGAGGCAACCAAATTTCTAAACGACTTCTAGTTCAACCACAGCAAAAAAACACCAAGTGTTAGAGCAAGGCTGTGCCACTGTATGGTAGTTTCGGAATCGAAATAAAATAAGGCTCCAAACAAACTAGTCTCACCTTGTAGTAAGAACGCCGGAATTGGAATTCGAATTCGCGGGTAAATGTGCTAAGTCAACTGGTGAGAAGAAATAACAATACTCACTCTTGATTATCGTGTGTACAAGCAGCAGTTTCTCCGCAGCTTGAAAACAACGCCAGATCTCTGTAATTCCGCTGCGATTTCTGTTGCAACCTAGCGGACCTGCTTAGAGGCTGACTTTGCTCAGTACTCTCCTGAGAATCCGAGACTGAAATGTCCCTGGTAGTTTCAGTGCATACAAAATCAAATGACAACTGACCTGATGCCTTACATCGTACCTGAGTAACATGCCATTTATGTACAGAGCAGTCCTCGGGATCTAGAATCATAACCATAAGACTTCCAAGTTCGTTAACAACAACACCGGATGAAAGAAGTAAATCATTGCCTCCAAAATAAGATATTACAGCAATTTCCAAACCAAGCATGTTCGGTCCCAATGGTCTGGATTTCCACAGTTTAGCTGGTGCATCCAGCGGTGGAATGCACAGTTACGATATTGAAGAAGGAAGGTATCAATACAGAGATCAAGTTCATCAAAAGAAGTAATGGTGGTTACAGAATGTTTTAAATTTGCGGCGAAAGCTTCTGCTAGACCATAGAGCATGGATGTACTTGAGCAGTAAAACCTTGACGACAGTCAAACTTCTGCAGCCAATCGGTAACCACTAATGCTGAAAAGTGTAAGTCGTTGTCACTTATAACAGCTGAGCGGTTCAGTTCCGTTTTCCGTGCCGTAACAAGGCGTCGAACCCGCTCGTTACTCACGCGGTGTTCCCACCAGATGTGAGCCAAACTGCGAAGGCACCGATGGTCGAACGTAACTAGCCACTTCATGTTCGTCGATCTTAGAGACTAGGTTTCCAAACCGTACAGTAAGGTCGAACGTACCGCTGCATTGTACACTCGGCCCTTCGGGCGAGACTAACCTTGCGTCACCGCCACAGTTGGTGAAGGTTGGCAAAAGCATTTCGAGCTTTTGCTATACCGTTCGTGGTATCTTCGATCCCCAAGGCCCTGATACAAATTACTAAGTAGTTGAATTTCCGAACGACATCTAGCTGATCCCCACCAATGGTCAGCGCAGGGGGCGATCCCTGCCAAGCTTGGAGGAACGCTTTGCATTTCGAAGGTACAAAGCAAAGCCCGAAGCGGTTGACAGCCAGTGCTAATCTGTCCAGTGCGGCGTGGCACGTCTGGGAGAGGTCACAGATTAGGGCAATATCGTCTGCGTACTACAAGTCCAGAAGTCGTTCTTATGGGAGTATCTCCACGCTATCCAATAATTAGTTATTTATGTCCAGTAAAGGCAATCTTCATGACTTCAACAATAGCGAAGTTGAAGAGGAAAGGTGACAGCGGGCATCGTTGTCTCACACCGCTGGAGATATTGTAGGGTGGCGATAGCTTGCCGTAAGCCCTAACTCTGCCCGTGCTACGCGCGTATAATGCTCGGATAGTATTTACTCATTTCTCGAGCACACCTTTCCTGGGTAGACAATTCCAAAGGGTACATCGATCAACCGAATCAAAGGCACCTTTGATGTCGAGGAACACGACAACGGTGGACCGCCAATACGTGTGACGGTGTCCCAACAACAGACGCAAGTTGGAGACGTAGTCGATGCATTCACGACCCCGACGAAACCCGGCTTGCTCCTCACGAATCTGGCATTCACGGGCGCCAGTCAATCTGTGAAGGATTATAGAGGCGAGTAATTTGGGAGCAATGGAAAGCAGACTAATTCCTCTATGGTTGCCGCATTCCGAACGTGAGACCCCTTCGAAGATGGGAACAATAACCGAGCGGCTCCAGTAGGTTGGGACAGCCTCCTGCTCCCACAGTTTCACTAGTAATTCATGTAAAGCATCAATAAGTGCAGAGCCCTAGAAGTTGAAGAGGGCTAAAGGACGATCAGCTGGTCTCGCGGCTTTGTTCAACTTCAACAATCCAATCTCACGTTCGACTACTGAGCGAGAGGGTGGATCCAAATGGACGGCCCACGGAGCAGGGCGATCACTGGCCGGCGAAGAATCGAACAATTCTGGCCGATTAAATTGCTTTTCAAAATGCTCAGGTAAACGCTCCAAGCGTTTTGACAAGTTGTTGATAAGCTGTCCACCCTCGTCACGTATAGTAGCACTAACACCAGGTCTCCTGTTGCCCGTTTCCCGTATCAGACAGAATAACTTACGATCGTTGCCAAGGGCACCGGCCACTTCCATCTCTGACGCACGGTGAGACCACCAAGATTCTCGGTCCCTCTTCAGGCTAATACGGAGTCTTGCCAGGAGCTCTTTGCGAGTTTCAATGTGTTCGCTACCAGCTGGGATATTTCGGCGAGCATCGATAAGTTCCATAGACTGCAAAGAGACCCAATATCCATGTTGGCTATTAGACATACCACATGAGGATTTGCCTGCTGCTAGTAAGGTCTGGTGAGCAAGTGACCGGTGTCCATCAATTGTCTATGGTGGGCGCTTACTGAACTCGCATGTCAGCGTTCTTCGATACACATTCAGAACAGCTGGCGCTGTCAGTTGGCTGGTGGCAATGCGCTCACAGCGTCGTCGTGGGCGTCCGCCAAAACGCATCCGCAGGTCAGCACATGCAAATGCATTATCGGTGTCCACACATGTGCTCCGAATCGAGCGACATTTCTGGACGCAGCCTCCCCATCTTTAACTTATCGCAATGTGATCGATCTGCGTCCAAGTTTGCTTCGAGGCTAGTGGCCGCCAAGTCACCCTCCGGCGGGTGCTGTGTCGGAAGTCAGTGCTCGCAAGAAATAGGCGAGCAGCTTCACACAAATGAAGTAACCGCTCACGGTTATCATTACGGGAGCCTACCCCGTGCTGACCGCCTAAATGCATTTCATCAGTGGACAACTTTCCAACTTGCGCGTTCAGATCTCCGCCAACACAACAGTGTCCGTGCTTCTTCTGTGGCGAAGGAGCTGGGTCAGTCGGAGGAAGAAATCGTTCTTTACCGAATCATCGCTACCATTTGTGGGCGCGTAGACAGCGATGATGTATAAACACCTATTAGTCCCGCGCGACTTCGGAGCCTTGAACAAGATAGCCAATTAGGCCGCACACATCCGGCTACTGGTTGGAACCCAATCAAACAGAACAGCTTCAGCCCGGGGACTCAGGGGAAGGCCAACGCCTGCTGGACCGGTGCTTAAAGCTGCATCGCCACCGGATGGGCGCAATGAGAAAGTGCTGTTAGTGCCACTTGAAGGAGATCGCAGAGTGAGTACTGAGCTCGAGTCTTGCAGGCGGTTCTCCGATAAGCAGCAGATATCGATCGAGAAGGTCTCTAATGTTCGGGCAAGTGCTACATGTTGATTGATCTGTAGTAATGTGCGTACACTGAGGCATGCCAATCTGAAGGAGGATGGAGGGCTCCAAATGCAAGCCGATGAACTGGAACGGACCGCTTTGTTGGACATGGGCTTGTTGACAGGAGAGGAATGATGCTTCGCGTTCACATGGGTTGAAATTAGAAGGTAAAAGCCCAGCAAAGCGAGGTGAGGGAGGGCCAAGAATCAGGGGGTTGAAAACAGCTGGATAAAAGTGAAGCTGGGACGGGACGATAAAAGTGAAACGTGTGGGAGGAGGAATAAGAACATTGGAAGGGTTGAGCAGTAGCATCCAAACCCCTATCCACACTGCTTGATGCAGCAGATAGGGCACCGTTGATTATCCTTTGCGGTGGCCAGAGCATCAAGAAACCGTTTGAAGGGAAATTTATTGTATTTTGTGGGCAGGATACTGTCAGGTTGTCCAGGGCTAGATAGGAGAACGATTAGGGTTCTGAACCAGAGGCTTTGGTTCAAAAATCTGACCGCAAGGCAGCAGGTTTGGCACTGGGCTACAAGGAGTCCGTTTTAAGGAATAAGGAGCCAGCACATTCCAACCCCTAACCTGGAGGACCAGGAGGCTGAGTTTGTCTGGCCTCTAACCATTGACAAAGCTGGTATGCACGGCTCTGAAGGTGCAAAAATGCACCACCCAGTATAGCTCAATGGATCACTGAGGTACATAAACCATCGCACCATGTTAAGGTCCAGCCTCATTGCGATGGTCTCTATACCTGAATAACCTTCTATTAACTGACCACGTTGCTTACGCTAATTGCGCTTATCTTCGGTAACTATGTTGCGTTTGTAGCATTTTTAAGTTACTTTGAACTTTTTATTTATGGCGGATTCGTTGCCAACCAACTAATTTCATTTGCTAATTTAGCGAAGCATTGTGCCACCGTACCTGTATACGTTACCCGATTTATTTTAATTTATCTTGTCGTTTCCAGTGATTGGTTGTTGCTTGATAGCCCCGGTATGGCTGCGCTTGCTGTGCAGGTTGAAAAGGTGTCTACCTGTCTATTACCCTCCCTTACTTTGGTTGTCCTGCCGTTGTGACAACTGATCGAGGTTCGCGCTTCGCAGGCACATTTGCTCACCTTCCTCAGACCCTCGGCTGCCGTCACATCCAAACGACTGCATTCCACCCTGCCGCCAACGGCATGGTTGAGCGTTTTCACCGCCAGCTGAAAGCTGCACTATGTGCACATGATAACGCAGAGTGGTACGAAGCGCTTCCCACCGTTTTACTTGGCTTACGAAATACTGTCAAAACCGACCTTAACGCTGCTCCGGCCGAACTCGTTTATGGCTGCACATTGCGTCTCCCTGGACAATTAGTCGCCCTAACCCCGGAGAAAGCATGGAACTACAAGAGCTACATAGCTCGTCTGACGCACCACATGCGTCAGCTGCATCCCGCGAGACCCAGGGAACAACGCACTCCAGTGCACGTTCCGAAAGACCTTTCTACATGTTCTCACGTATTCTTACGTGTCGACCAAGTGAGACAGCCTCTCTCCGCACCTTACACAGGTCCATACCGTGTTATTAAACGGTCTTCAAAAACTTTGGTGATTGACCGTGGGGGTAAAAGGGATACTGTCTCGATAGATCGCGTCAAGCCTGCGTTCATCGATGAACAACAGTTGGTTCCATCATCGACCTTAACGCAATCTACAGAGCCACCTGTAACGACGCCCAGCTTTTCAGCTCCACCACAATCCCAGTCACCAGATTCGCCTCAAACTAATACCAGTCACGGTAGAAGGGTTCGTAAACCTGTTCGTTTCTCCGATTTTGTCGAACTCATCCATACCTCATGAATCTTTTTCATTTTCTCTCATCGTTTATATTATGCTTTTCCGTTAGCAGAGTACATATCGCAATCTGTCCCCGAGTTCTTTCCCCATCTATCAGATAAAGTCATGAGGCTGGCACGTTTGGGTCCGTCCGTTCAATGGTTGGCTGTTTTTCAATTGTTTTGATCGTTTGCATGCTTTGGTCTACCCCCAACGCTGTCGTCTCGCCCGCCCACGTTGGCCTTTGGATCGTGGTTTGCTTGGCTCAATTTGGCTCGCCTTGGTCGTTTGTCTGGCTCGCCTTCCTGGCTTTGGCTGCTCGTGTGCCTGGCTCGTTGTTTTGGCCCCCCACGGCTCGCCAGTACGAACAGGATTTCAGCTTCGTTGTGGCAGTGGATTGGAATGCGGTGGGGGGAGTGACCTCTCCCAAGCGCACCGTCCTTCAGCAGAGGTGAAAGGTCCTACCGGCCCTTTTTCTGGACTATCCAGTATTTTGTAGTCCGGTGTGCCCGCTGGGACGGCCTACCGATGATGCATTCCAATCCACAAGAAGATTAAATAATCCAAATACAACCGAACTCCTGTGATTCTGCCTTTATACATTTGCAAGCCAACAGCGATCGAAGTCCTCGTCCCTCGGCCTTTTAGGGGGAGGCCTGTGTAGTGACCATGACATTTTACCCCATCAAACATCACACTCAGACTTGTGCACATTTTGTTTTACTTTGCACCCATCCCAAGCCTATATATACTGGACTGCAATTTCGAACCGGGTGCGCCATCTTGTCCGCGCGTTGCCGGCTGTTGCGTTCCTAAGTGGTGTTACTCATTGCTTCACCACTCTCTCCCATTGTCCTCAAGCTATATTCACATAGCTATTGTACATAGCTAATTTCTCAAGACATTCTTTATATCCCGCCGTCTTCTGTCTCACCGGGCTACGGTTTTCTTGTGTAGCATTCGTCAAGCCGCTACAGGGTACAGCCAACGGGTTATACGCGATCACCATAAAACTCTTTTGGCTCTTCCAGGCGATTTTGCGCTGCTTGTTTTTGCCAGTTGTGAAGGTCGCGCAGAGCCGTAGTTGCGCATGAATTCGTTGAAAACATGGGCCGATTCACGCCAAAGTAAATTTAAAGTATTTGGACTATTTCGGCCCATTTAGTCGCCACATTTAATGCTGCGCACATGGAAAAATATAACAGCGACAAAATTATAAAGAACGAGAAAAGGTTAAAGAATAAGTTCTAGAAATGCAAACAAATTGAACGCGTTTGTTAAGAAAAATATAACGGCGGCGGCCTACACGAGAAAAACACAACATAACAAAATATAATCTAAATTTCTTGCCCTAAATTTGTTTTCAGGCGCCAAATTTAAACTGAGTAAATCTCAACACAAATGTAAAGCTTTCTCTAAGGCAAGATTATTGCGAAAAGTTGTACAAACATAAGCTGCCCCTAACAAGTTCTAAACGCTGATTACGTTAATTAAAAGCAACTCAATAAGTGCAGTAGTTTACGGGTTAGTCTCAAATGTATGGCGATCAACTAATAGCGCCATTATTGTTTCGCAAAAATGGATATTTGCGCTACGGCGTAGTCGCAGCATCTTTAAACCGCAAAGCTTTGCGCAATATATAGTTTATAGTCATTTTATGGCATGATTCTCGGCTATATTTTTGTCTTTGCAGTTCTATTCAATTCCGTGCAAATTTGCTATTGCAATTGTTTAAATGTGTCAGAAACCAACTATGCGGTAAAAACAGTATTTTCGAATCCGTACGCCATGGAGTCTGATTTCCGGATAAGAAAACTTGAGCGTTCTTTTGACAGATTGATGAGTTTAATGGTTTCTTTTCAGACTTTATGTTTTTTATTACGTCAATTTCGGATGCGACAGCAGCAGAAATTGTACCGTGTCGCGGGTGAAGTATTACCTCGTCATTTAGCGATGTGTACGTTGCGCAAGTCGCACGTCAGAAAGCACAGGCACGAGACGTGTTTAGTAAGCTGTTGCTTCTATTATTCTAAATCCCTCAGCTCATGTGATACTAACTGCAAAGCTCGCGTGAATCTCATCAGAAGGTCACAAACTTTGGTCTGTCTCCCAATCACTCAGTTAACCGCTTTCTTTTCGAACCACATCCCATCAATCACCAGCTGACAGACGATAAGTTCAGTCAGTCCGTGGACCCTTTCCGCTACAATACATCAGCAAGCGACATCAAGCAGTTTGTCGTGGTTCGATTCGGAAAGCATATTGCCAGCTAGGTTGTCCGCAATGTTCGCCGTAAATTGCGACCTGACGTTGAGTGTAAGCTTAGTTTGATGCTTTTTACTACCTGCAGAAAAGTTACATCAGGTTAACAAGTCTACGGAGGAAGACGGAGTTGTGCGAGTTCTTTCAGAAAAAGGCCTGTGCACACACATATTATTCGCTTTGCAACAACAATAGAACTGTTCCGCCGATTGTCGCATGTCGTTTATGTGGACCCTACTCATGGTGCTAACCGTTTGAAGTAAGAATTGATAGCAGCCCTACTTGTTGCTTGTAGCTTCAAAATATACCAGCTTTTAAACACTGACGGCATGGGTTACTGCCGGACAATATTTTATGCGTTTCTGCGTCGGGAAGATTACACTTCGTTGCTTACGTTGTTCCAAGCGTTTCGGGATATTATGGGTCATGACGTTGCCGTCAGCACAATGATGATGGACAAAATGGCTGCTCAAATACCTGCGGCGCTCGCGGTTTTTATTGCGACATTTTGTCGTGCTACTTCCACATCCGCCAGACCATAAGGAAGCATGTAAGTGATAAACCTTCGTTACATCCTATAGACAAAAATTAACCTGTCACTTATCTCTCTCATCGCATGGCAACCTTGGATACGGGGACCGAGTATGAGCTCTTTCTATATGTTATATTCTTGTTTTAGCTTCCAACAAGATTTAAAGCTCCTGCAACGAACAGACACCTGGTTTGTGCGTTACCTTATGTCGTACTGGTTGTACATAAAACCCTCGTGAGCGAAACACGCCCAAGCTGGTCTGGTGCATTTTGGCAATACAACGAACAACCAAGTTGCGAATGTTGACGGTTGAAGAAATTTACCCATGCATCGGATGGCCTTGTTGCAGCAATTCATGAAGTCTGGGAGTATTCGGAATTTCTCCTGAAAGAGTCCCAGGTGCATGCAGCGGGTTTCTGTGACAGGCATCAGCTGCTAGAAAACAGCGCATATGTCCATTGCGTAGGTTGCCTCTTAAATACGTACGCATGCAACTAAGTGATGCGTCATTTAGCACAACCCATGTTACTGGCAGTTTACTTGGACCTGGGAGATAGAGTGATATGTGAATCAAAATTGCCGACGCCTCCATGATTTGAGATATCTCAACAGGAAAGCACTTCACCATCGACTGCTCCTTAGAAACATGTACCTGTCCATTTTATGAAGCCACGTGGCTGCCGTGTGTGCATTTAATGACGGCATACAAGCACCACACTACCTGACAAGTAAGCCGTTTCTAAAATGTGCATCCAGTTACTGGCCAAATAAATATTTGCATTCGTTGGCTAAAGTACTAAAACCTACACACAGACTCCATGCAGTTGCGGACGTTAAAAGTTCCCTATGGACCATTCAGGATCCTTAAGCTAATATTAGCCGAGGTCCCGATCTCGCGACAGCCAAATTATTGTGTCGCATTTTTACCAGTACAGTCCCAAACATGGACATATGAACAACTTTCTACTCTCATTGTTACAGTTGCCATAAAATATCTGTACACTCGTACATATCGGATCATACATCCATGGGCTTGCCCCGCCTAGTCGAGAATAAAATATTTATTTATTTATTTAAAACAACCAAATTAAAAATCGAACACCATCTGCATCTGCTGAGAAGTGCTAAAGAGGTTAAACCATCCGGATTTTTGGAACTGTACCTAGAGTTTCCGCGAAGGATCAACGAAGTAAGTGGGGATTCATCACGCTTTTAACGTGCAAAGAAACAACCGCGTTAACCGAAAATTACGGCGTCCGCAGATTTGTGTTTCACATGCAGCAAGCCAGTTGTATTTGACGCAGTTTGCTGTGCACACAATCGGTTACTTTACCATCGAAAGTGTTTGCGGGTGCAACCAGGAGCCCGTTGTACAATTTATGTCAACGCTTCACAAACGGTATCTGGGCCTATGATAGCCTAGCTGTACTACCGGTAAGAAAGCAACCTTTTCCTTCGATATTTAGCTGTTGGCTGTTCACCTCCACCGGATTTCACAGTTTGCTCTACCCCATCAACATGCTCCGCTTACGAAGGTAAGCGAGAGCTTAGTATAAAAGTTTCCTGCGTAGGCCGTGAGGATAAGATTACAGTCGAGCCGAGTGCTAGTCAACAAACCGTATTCCATCATATTGCACCGGCACTTGGTACTGACGATCTTTTCCTTACCTCTCTTTGCTAGGTTGTCGAAAGGGTGCCGTAATGTTCCCCGCGGTATTGTGAAGAATGCGGTGCTAATGCAAGCTATTCTGTGCAATTTAACCTCCCATTTTCATTTTATTGTAGCGTCGACATGAATGATGGCCCAGTAAAGAAGACGCTGAGAAGGTGGAAACTTGTTCAGATAAAAATTCTCATTTAGTCGTTTGACAGTGGTCTATACGTTAGCCCTACTTTTATATTTTAGCCCATGAACAATACTTTGTGTAATGATAAACTGCATGGGACATGCGCGTCCAAGGCATGGATATAGTGAACAAGGCTGAACCTTTTCTCGATGCTTTCTAAATAAATAATAAACAAATAAATACTTTATTCTCGACTATGCGAGGCACGCCTATGGAGGCATGATCAGATATGTACAACTGTACAAACATTTTATGGCAACTGTAACAGTAACAGTAGAAAATTGGTCATATGTCCATGATAAAATAAACAAATAAATAGTTTATTCTCAGTTTCATAGAGACGCAGCAACTAAGGCATTATCAAGGTTTAAAAACAGTTGTGTATCAGGACGATACATCCGGTTCAATCGTGTGTAGTTGAAACGGTGTCGGGAAGAGTTGATATGTGAGTCTAGTCGACTTGCCAGTATGTAGTTGTGGGCTGTGACCTTATGCAGTGGCGAGTCACATCCGCCACGTCGCGGTGTTGTTAACCAGACATTTGTGGCTTTTTATAGGGAGAAAGCTTGCCAGGCTAAAACCCACCACGTCCTGCAACACTGCCGTAAAGCATTTTGAACAATAATGTTGAACTGGCAAAGCCGCTTGACGACTGGTATTACCTTCGGTTTTTCGCGGAGTAATGGCTTCTAGTTTCCTCTGTTAGTTGAACGGGTATTTTGGTCGGGGTCGCCATGATTTTTGAGGCCAATGGAGGAGAGGGACATCGCGATTTTTCTTCTTGTTGTATGTCCAGGTGAGCAAAAGGTTCAATTTTTCCGTTGTCCAGGTTTTTCAGATGTATAATGTATGGGAGTATGAGGATGTGTCCAGTTTATCATACTGGACACGGGTTATGGTGATTGTAGGTCGGTTCTTTCGGGGTTCTACTATGCTCCATGTAAGTCCTTGTGGGTTGTTACATCCGTCTTGGGCCAAAACTGTTCTTCAGTCCAATCACAGATCTCCAAGAAGTCCCGGACCTCAAAAGCACATTTATTATCGCGGTTTCTGCGCTCCTTCGGGATTAATGCACTTTTAACAAATAACTGGACTTGCGGCACGTATGCTGCCATGTAATAGGATCCAAGTGGGTTGTAATAGCCCACAGCTCCAAGGCGCTTGAATTTATGATAGCGGCTCCAACAGTGGCACATTTGGTGCCGATGCAATAGGACCCAGTTAACTTGTAATAGCACATGGCTTCAAGACTCGTGCGCGTAGTATAAAGGCTCCATCAGTGGCACCTTTAGTGTTAATTTAACAGGACCCATGTGGGTTGTAATGGCTTCCGGCGCCAAGGCTAATGGTCTTACGATAGTGGCTCCATCAGTGACACATTTGGCGCCGATGTATTTGGACCCAACTGGGTTGTAATAACACACGGCTCTAAGGCTCGTGCTCGTTGTATATAGGCTCCGGTAGTGGCACAGTTAATGCGGATGTACTTGGACCCATGTGCGTTGTAATAGCATTTGACTCCGAAGATTGCGCTAATAGTATATAGGCTCCGACGGTAGCACCCTCAAGCTATATGGTGATGTAGAATCAGGTAAACCATACTGCTTGACTAAAGGTCATCCGAATTTATTTTCGTTTGGACGAATTTTAGTCTTCAAAGGCATTTAGCGTTTGGTCTTACTACTACTGCATTGCGTAATTACAAGTAGTAGGTAGTTTTCCGCTTCATGTTTACGATCCTTTGACCTTGAAAATTTCATTTCGAAATTTCAGTGGGCCTTGGAAAATATTTTGAGTGACCAAAATGTCGTGCGTGTGGTATACATTTAGACTGCTAAGGGGCAAATATTTGGTCATTGATGGAGTTACAACGCTCACACTAGGACACACGGTTTCGCTGCTCACGCGGACGGGATGTATATTCCGTCAACGTTATGCGGAAATCGATTACAGCATTGTAAGTAGGTACTACCACGGTGCTGATTTATTCGTCACACATGGCGCGCTAAAGATCACTTGCGCTGACAGAAAGTACGGTTAAAAGGAAAGCTTTCTATTCAACTAACGGCGCCGATAAAGATTTAGATCATTAGTTCACAACATCCATGGACATATAAAGCCATTTATCTTTATTTCGTTTTGCTTCTCCGCGAGTGGCAATAAGCACTCTTCAATGGGAAGGCTCGCTGTCCATACGTTTGGATAGAATGATAATCCATAGGTATCATAATTCTGCATAAGTCTCCTCTGGTTTTACAAAATCGCTGTTAAAGAAGGCACTTAAATGTGGTTGCGCTGATGTAGCAACTGCTATGCAACGCAAAAACCCCAAGTGTTACTTATTTCATTATATTAATAATGCTTTCCACATTAACCTTCCGGTGGTCATCTGTCGGCACAGTAGGAGACTAATTAAGTAGTCCAGGACGAGACAATCAGTGAACGGCAGGTATTTTCAGCCAACGGGCTCAGAAACAGTACGCTTATATTTAATACTTTACGGTGAATAATTGCTACTTTTGTTACTAATAGCGCATTAGTTTTGCCTATGTTTAAGGCAACTATAGCTACATGCATTACACACTTGGATGTTTCACCATAGATACGTAGAAGCATAGTAACGCGAGTTGAGTATTGGCACTTTTGCGACACAGCATGCACAACTGATTGAGTGGGCACTATTTTGCATGCATTTCAAAACTGTTTCGCTGCACATTTTCTCTGTGTTCTTTTGCGTATAGCGATGTCTAGACAGAACGCCTATAAGACGCCTAAAAGATGCCCCACGGATTCATAACGGGCGCTCGTGCCGAAAGGCTTGTCACAAATTTCGCTTTTAGGGTTTAAGTTGCGGCACTCTAATGTCGCATACGGACTTCCAAGACTGCGAATTAGTTACATAGAGCATCCATGCAAACAGGCTACCTAAAGTTGACTTTCAGCATTACAATGCGCTCACTGTGCAATATTGGACATACGTGAGTTGATATTTTATTGTAATATTAATTTACCAAGTATGCAGCATTTGGTTAACCGTAATTGCGTGCATTCGAATCCGCGGCAAGCGGTGGATAGGTTTATTGCACACGAAAGCGCAGTTTTGTAGATACACCAGACTAGAATGACCGAGCCTAGAGGTCACTGGTTTCACTTCAGTCCAACCAAGCAGCGAACGACGCCATCTCTAAAGTACACTGCTAGGTCTGCTACTACTTGGCAGCGATATTTGCTTTTCAAACAGATACCGGCAAAAGGGAAGATAAACGTTGGCAAAGCGGTATAAGTTCTAAATAGGCACCCCTATTTGGAAATGCTCTATATGGCCCGAAGTGTCCCGAAACCATTATGTACGACGTAAGTAGCTGAAAAGCAAACTTTTCAGGCAAACATAGCAAATAAAGGCAAATAAGCCCTATTGTTTCGCGAAAACACTAGGAACCCAGTAAGGAATGTTGCATGTACAAGAGACTCCAAGATAACTTATGATTAGCTCACGGTCAGCAGGTCACAGTGCACCAATACAGTGGATACTAAGCCACACACCACTAGGAATATAGCGTTCGGTATCTTATAAGCCGCTAAGTGGTTGCGAAGTTTACATCATGGCTGCATGAGGTAGGTCCACCTGAATACTACAGGAGACCTATAGAAACATTTGACCCGTTTTGGCCTGAAAAATGCACACATTTCTTAGACGTATGTCACAGGTATTATCTCATAGCGTCGAGTTTCTATACTCATACGGCCATGTCTTTAACACCAACACCACTAACAATAAAGAAATGAGTATCAAACAATTTAGCAAAATTCAGCAAGATGCTTTGAGGCGTGAAATCCATATAGGTCTTCATGGTTGAGGCATTACTAACTCTAATTCTACGGTTTGAGCTAGCTAGAACATGAGGGACTATCATGCGTTATTTGTTGATGCACACCATTGTGCAGGTCTGTTCCTCTAGTTTAGCAATTTCTCTCTAATTTGTAGTACTGAAGCGGGTGCCTAGTGGTGTCGCACCGGGTACTCCGTTAAGGCTTTTACTAGCACGAGCGGTTCTAGCGCCCTAAGCAGAGTTACAAGGTTAATCAAGGGTGGGAAATCAACTAACAAAGATGTGGGAGCTGTTTGTCTACCCACCATCACGTTTAATGCATGGTAGGCTTAAGGGACAGGTAAAACATAACTAACACACCGGCGGCCAAGGAAGGCGAAGTGGTGGTCAAAAGTTTTCTAGATGTCCTGCCAGCCAGTGTGACAGAAGCCTCTCTGTCCCTGGGCCACTCTAGTGCCAGTGAAATGGAGGCTGGAAATATGAACGTTTTACTAGCGAAAGCAATTTGTGAAGAGGAGTCGATTTTTGCGATGCCTGTCTTCTAGCGTTGCTAATAGTGTTCGGCGCATATATAACAGATTCATCTAAGTATATGCGGCCGAGATGGGTAAAGTAAAATATAAAGTATCTGCTACATGGGCCCATAACTTTTACAGTATTCTCTATGTCCATAAGATGGAAAATGTATATATATTGCTTTGCGGTGTGCATACCGCCTGTATTTGGAACTGACGGATTAAAGTAGCGAATACTCAGGCTTAATAAAACGGAACAATTAAGGCGAATGAACAACTGTCGTCTACGAATTTACATAACTGTGCAGCTAAGGCTGGTAGTTAGACAAGGTTTTGGACAATTCTAATACTAACCTATAGTGTGTCAACCGTGACAATATATTTTAACATCTTATACAATGATTAGGTCCGGTAGGATGCCTTTACTAGGCGCACGTCAAACGTCATAAGCCTAATAATTTTTTCATGGACCCATTGGTCTGAGTATTTGGTAAGTGATAAAAGATAAAGCTGCAAACCAAGGAAAGAATGTGTAGATAAGATCTAGGTATTGAGGTCTGCCTGATTGGAGGTATTTGTTGTTGAGCTGCAATATCTTATATGGGGAATGCCTGATGATTTGCACGCCTGCCATTCAGTAGGCTAAGCTGT
>OX104069.1:51371802-51406002 GCA_944474145.2 Dicrocoelium dendriticum | reverse complement strand
GGGGTACAGCCAACGGGTTATACGCGATCACCATAAAACTCTTTTGGCTCTTCCAGGCGATTTTGAGCTGCTTGTTTTTGCCAGTTGTGAAGGTCGCGCAGAGCCGTAGTTGCGCATGAATTCGTTGAAAACATGGGCCAATTCACGCCAAAGTAAATTTAAAGTATTTGGACTATTTCGGCCCACTTAGTCGCCACATTTAATGCTGCGCACATGGAAAAATATAACAGCGACAAAATTATAAAGAACGAGAAAAGGTTAAAGAATAAGTTCTAGAAATACAAACAAATTGAACGCGTTTGTTAAGAAAAATATAACGGCGGCGGCCTACACGAGAAAAACACAACATAACAAAATATAATCTAAATTTCTTGCCCTAAATTTGTTTTTAGGCGCCAAATTTAAAACTGTGTAAATCTCAACACAAATGTAAAGCTTTCTCTAAGGCAAGCTTATTGCGAAAAGTTGTACAAACATAAGCTGCCCCTAACAAGTTCTAAACGCTGATTACGTTAATTAAAAGCAACTCAATAAGTGCAGTAGTTTACGGGTTAGTCTCAAATGTATGGCGATCAACTAATAGCGCCATTATTGTTTCGCAAAAATGGATATTTGCGCTACGGCGTAGTCGCAGCATCTTTAAACCGCAAAGCTTTGCGCAATATATAGTTTATAGTCATTTTATGGCATGCTTCTCGGTTATATTTTTGTCTTTGCAGTTCTATTCAATTCCGTGCAAATTTGCTATTGCAATTGTTTAAATGTGTCAGCAACCAACTATGCGGTAAAAACAGTATTTTCGATTCCGTACGCCATGGAGTCTGATTTCCGGATAAGAAAACTTGAGCGTTCTTTTGACAGGTTGATGAGTTTAATGGTTTGTTTTCAGACTTTATGCTTTTTATTACGTCAATTTCGGATGCGACAGCAGCAGAAATTGTACCGTGTCGCGGGTGAAGTATTACCTCGTCATTTAGCGATGTGTAAGTTGCGCAAGTCGCACGTCAGAAAGCACAGGCACGAGACGTGTTTAGTAAGCTGTTGCTTCTATTATTCTAAATCCCTCAGCTCATGTGATACTAACTGCAAAGCTCGCGTGAATCTCATCAGGAGGTCACAAACTTTGGTCTGTCTCCCAATCACTCAGTTAACCGCTTTCTTTTCGAACCACATCCCATCAATCACCAGCTGACAGACGATAAGTTCAGTCAGTCCGTGGACCCTTTCCGCTACAATACATCAACAAGCGACATTAAGCAGTTAGTCGTTGTTCGATTCGGAAAGCATATTGCCAGCTAGGTTGTCCGCAATGTTCGCCGTAAATTGCGACCTGACGTTGAGTGTAAGCTTAGTTTGATGCTTTTTACTACCTGCAGAAAAGTTACATCAGGTTAACAAGTCTACGGAGGAAGACGGAGTTGTGCGAGTTCTTTCAGAAGAAGGCCTGTGCACACACATATTATTCGCTTTGCAACAACAATAGAACTGTTCCGCCGATTGTCGCATGTCATTTATATGGACCCTACTCATGGTGCTAACCGTTTGAAGTAAGAAATGATAGCAGCCCTACTTGTTGCTTGTAGCTTCAAAACTATACCACCTTTTAAAAAACTGACGGCATGGGTTACTGCCGGACAATATTTTATGCGTTTCTGCGTCGGGAAGATTACACTTCGTTGCTTACGTTGTTTCAAGCGTTTCGGGATATTATGGGTCATGACGTTGCCGTCAGCACAATGATGATGGACAAAATGGCCGCTCAAATACCTGCGGCGCTCGCGGTTTTTATTGCGACATTTTGTCGTGCTACTTCCACATCCGCCAGACCATAAGGAAGCATGTAAGTGATAAACCTTCGTTACATCCTTTAGACAAAAATTAACCTGTCACTTATCTCGCTCATCGCATGGCAACCTTGGATACGGGGACTGAGTATAAGCTCTTTCTATATGTAATATTCTTGTTTTAGCTTCCAACAAGATTTAAAGCTCCTGCAACGAACAGACACCTGGTTTGTGCGTTACCTTATGTCGTACTGGTTGTACATAAAACCCTCGTGAGCGAAACACGCCCAAGCTGGTCTGGTGCATTTTGGCAATACAACGAACAACCAAGTTGAGAATGTTGACGGTTGAAGAAATTTACCCATGCATCGGATGGCCTTGTTGCAGCCATTCATGAAGTCTGGGAGTATTCGGAATTTCTCCTGAAAGAGTCCCAGATGCATGCAGCGGGTTTCTGTGACAGGCGTCAGCTGCTAGAAAACAGCGCATATGTCCATTGCGTAGGTTGCCTCTTAAATACGTACGCATGCAACTAAGTGATGCGTCATTTAGCACAACCCATGTTACAGGCAGTTTACTCGGACCTGGGAGATGGAGTGATATGTGAATCAAAATTGCTGACGCCTCCATGGTTTGAGATATCTCAACAGGAAAGCACTTCACCATCGACTGCTCCTTAGAAACATGTACCTGTCCATTTTATGAAGCCACGTGGCTGCCGTGTGTGCATTTAATGACGGCATACAAGCACCACACTACCCGACAAGTAAGCCGTTTCTGATATGTGCATCCAGTTACAGGCCAAATAAATATTTGCATTCGTTGGCTAAAGTACTAAAACCTACACACAGACTCCATGCAGTTGCGGACGTTAAAAGTTCCCTATGGACCATTCAGGATCCTCAAGCTAATATTAGCCGAGGTCCCGATCTCGCGACAGCCAAATTATTGTGTCGCATTTTTACCAGTACAGTCCCAAACATGGACATATGAACAACTTTCTACTCTCATTGTTACAGTTGCCATAAAATATCTGTACACTCGTACATATCGGATCATGCATCCATGGGCTTGCCCCGCCTAGTCGAGAATAAAATATTTATTTATTTATTTAAAACAACCAAATTAAAAATCGAACACCATCTGCATCTGCTGAGAAGTGCTAAAGCGGTTAAACCATCCGGATTTTTGGAACTGTACCTAGAGTTTCCACGAAGGCTCAACGAAGTAAGTGGGGATTCATCACGCTTTTAACGTGCAAAGAAACAACCGCGTTAACCGAAAATTACGGCGTCCGCAGATTTGTGTTTCACATGCAGCAAGCCAGTTGTATTTGACGCAGTTTGCTGTGCACACAATCGGTTACTTTACCATCGAAAGTGTTTGCGGGTGCAACCAGGAGCCCGTTGTACAATTTATGTCAACGCTTCACAAACGGTATCTGGGCCTATGATAGCCTAGCTGTACTACCGGTAAGAAAGCAACATTTTCCTTCGATATTTAGCTGTTGGCTGTTCACCTCCACCGGATTTCACAGTTTGCTCTACCCCATCAACATGCTCCGCTTACGAAGGTAAGCAAGAGCTTAGTATAAAAGTTTCCTGCGTAGGCCGTGAGGATAAGATTACAGTCGAGCCGAGTGCTAGTCAACAAACCGTATTCCATCATATTGCACCGGCACTTGGTACTGACGATCTTTTCCTTACCTCTCTTTGCTAGGTTGTCGGAAGGGTGCCGTGATGTTCCCCGCGGTATTGTGAAGAATGCGGTGCTAATGCAAGCTATTCTGTGCAATTTAACCTCCCATTTTCATTTTATTGTAGCGTCGACATGAATGATGGCCCAGTAAAGAAGCCGCTGAGAAGGTGGAAACTTGTTCAGATAAAAATTCTCATTTAGTCGTTTGACAGTGGTCTATACGTTAGCCCTACTTTTATATTTTAGCCCATGAACAATACTTTGTGTAATGATAACCTGCATGGGACATGCGCGTCCAGGGCATGGATATAGTGAACAAGGCTGAACCTTTTCTCGATGTTTTCTGTAAAATACAAAGCACATTTATTTTCGCGGTTCATGCGCTCCTTCGGGATTAATGCACTTTTAACAAATAACTGGACTTGCGGCACGTATGCTGCCAATGTAATAGGATTCAGATGGGTTGTAATAGCACACGGCTCCAAGGTTCGTTCTCGTAGTATAAACGCTTCATTAGTGGCACATTTGGTGCCAATGTAAAAGGATCCAAGTGGGTTGTAATAGCCCACAGCTCCAAGGCTCTTGAATTTATGACAGCGGCTCCAACAGTGGCACATTTGGTGCCGATGCAATAGGACCCAGTTAACTTGTAATAGCACATGGCTTCAAGACTCGTGCGTGTAGTATAAAGGCTACATCAGTGGCACCTTTAGTGTTAATTTAACAGGACCCATGTGGGTTGTAATGGCTTCCAGCGCCAAGGCTTATGGTCTTACGATAGTGGCTCCATCAGTGACACAGTTGGTGCTGATGTATTTGGACCCAACTGGGTTGTAATAACACACGGCTCTAAGGCTCGTGCTCGTTGTATATAGGCTCCGGTAGTGGCACAGTTAATGCGGATGTACTTGGACCCATGTGCGTTGTAATAGCATTTGACTCCGAAGATTGCGCTAATAAATAAATAAATATTTTATTCTCGACTATGCGAGGCACGCTCGTGGAGGCATGATCAGATATGTACAACGGTACAAACATTTTAATGCAATTGTAACAGTAACGTAGAAAATTGTTCATATATCCATGATTGGAACAGTACAATGTTGAAAATGCGAAACAATAAGTTGGGTGTCATGAGATACCGGACCAAAGCGAATAAAAGATTGAGCATCCTCAATGATCCATTGAAAGGTAATGGAAGAGCCCGCACACAAGGAAGGAAAAGGGCAACGTATCGTAGGATGTAAAACGACAAAAATCTATATGCAGATGTAGAAGTCCCAGTGTAACGATCCTAGGTAGAATTGTGACGCTAGTTGACCTGTCAGTGTAAAGTTATGGGCTGTGACTTTATTCGGTGACGAGTCACATACGCCACGTTGCTGTGTTGTTAAACGGACAATTGTGGCTTTTTGTAGGGAGAACTTTTGCCAGGCGAAAACCCACCACGTCCTGGAACACTGCCACCATATATATAGTATATAGTATATATATAGTATATATATAGTTTATATAGTATATAGTATAAGTATAGTATATATATATAGTATATAGGCTCCGACGGTAGCACCCTCAAGCTATATGGTGATGTAGAATCAGGTAAACCATACTGCTTGACTAAAGGTCATCCGAATTTATTTTCGTTTGGACGCGTTTTAGTCTTCAAAGGCATTTAGGGTTTGGTCTTACTACTACTGCATTGAGTAATTACAAGTAGTAGGTAGTTTTCCGCTTCATGTTTACGATCCTTTGACCTTGAAAATTTCATTTCGAAATTTCAGTGGGCCTTGGAAAATATTTTGAGTGACCAAAATGTCGTGCGTGTGGTATACATTTAGACTGCTAAGGGACAAATATTTGGTCATTGATGGAGTTACAACGCTCACACTAGGACACACGGTTTCGCTGCTCACGCGGACGTGATGTATATTCCGTCAACATTATGCGGAAATCGATTACAGCATTGTAAGTAGGTACTACCACGGTGCTGAATTATTCGTCACACATGGCGCGCTAAAGATCACTTGCGCTGACAGAAAGTACGATTAAAAGGAAAGCTTTCTATTCAAATAACGGCGCCGATAAAGATTTAGATCATTAGTTCACAACATCCATGGACATATAAAGCCATTTATCTTTATTTCGTTTTGCTTCTCCGCGAGTGGCAATAAGCACTCTTCAATGGGAAGGCTCGCTGTCCATACGTTTGGATAGAATGATAATCCATAGGTATCATAATTCTGCATAAGTCTCCTCTGGTTTTACAAAATCGCTGTTAAAGAAGGCACTTAAATGTGGTTGCGCTGATGTAGCAACTGCTATGCAACGCAAAAACCCAAAGTGTTACTTATTTCATTATATTAATAATGCTTTCCACATTAACCTTCCGGTGGTCATCTGTCGGCACAGTAGGAGACTAATTAAGTAGTCCAGGACGAGACAATCAGTGAACGGCAGGTATTTTCAGCCAATGGGCTCAGAAACAGTACGCTTATATTTAATACTTTATGGTGAATAATTGCTACTTTTGTTACTAATAGCGCATTAGTGTTGCCTATGTTTAAGGCAACTATAGCTACATGCATTACACACTTGGATGTTTCACCATAGATACGTAGAAGCATAGTAACGCGAGTTGAGTATTGGCACTTTTGCGACACAGCATGCACAACTGATTGAGTGGGCACTATTTTGCATGCATTTCAAAACTGTTTTGCTGCACATTTTCTCTGTGTTCTTTTGCGTATAACGATGTCTAGACAGAACGCCGATAAGACGCCTAGAAGATGCCCCACGGATTCATAACGGGCGCTCGCGCCGAAAAGCTTGTCACAATTTTCGCTTTTAGGGCTTAACTTGCGGCACTCTAATGTCTCATACGGACTTCCAAGACTGCGAATTATTTACATAGAGCATCCATGCAAACAGGCTACCTAAAGTTGACTTTCAGCATTACATTGCGCTCACTGTGCAATATTGGACATACGTGAGTTGATATTTTATTGTATAATTAATTTACCAAGTATGCAGCATTTGGTTAACCGTAATTGCGTGCATTCGAATCCGAGGCAAGCGGTGGATAGGTTTATTGCACACGAAAGCGCAGTTTTGTAGATACACCAGACTAGAATGACCGAGCCTAGAGGTCACTGGTTTCACTTCAGTCCAACCAAGCAGCGAACGACGCCATCTCTAAAGTACACGGCTAGGTCTGCTACTACTTGGCAGCGATATTTGCTTTTCAAACAGATACCGGCAAAAGGGAATATAAACGTTGGCAAAGCAGTACACGTTTTCTAAATAGGCACCCCTATTTGGAAATGCTCTATATGGCCCGAAGTGTCCCGAAACCATTATGTACGACGTAAGTAGCTGAACAGCAAACTTTTCAGGCAAACATAGCAAATAAAGGCAACTAAGCCCTATTGTTTCGCGAAAACACTAGGAACCCAGTAAGGAATGTTGCATGTACAAGAGACTCCAAGATAACTTATGATTAGCTCACGGTCAGCAGGTCACAGTGCACCAATACAGTGGATACTAAGCCACACACCACTAGGAATATAGCGTTCGGTATCTTATAAGCCGCTAAGTGGTTGCGAAGTTTACATCATGGCTGCATGAGGTAGGTCCACCTGAATACTACAGGAGACCTATAGAAACATTTGACCCGTTTTGGCCTGAAAAATGCACACATTTCTTAGACGTATGTCACAGGTATTATCTCATAGCGTCGAGTTTCTATACTCATACGGCCATGTCTTTAACACCAACACCACTAACAATAAAGAAATGAGTATCAAACAATTTAGCAAAATTCAGCAAGATGCTTTGAGGCGTGAAATCCATATAGGTCTTCATGGTTGGGGCATTACTAACTCTAATTCTACGGTTTGAGCTTGCTAGAACATGAGGGACTATCATGCGTTATTTGTTGATGCACACCATTGTGCAGGTCTGTTCCTATATTTTAGCAATTTCTCTCTAATTTGTAGTACTGAACCGGGTGCCTAGTGGTGTCGCACCGGGTACTCCGTTAAGGCTTTTACTAGCACGAGCGGTTCTAGCGTCCTAAGCAAAGTTACAAAGTTAATCAAGGGTGGGAAAGCAACTAACGAAGATGTGGGAGCTGTTTGTCTACCCACCATCACGTTTAATGCATGGCAGGCTTAAGGGACAGGTAAAACATAACTAACACACCGGCGGCCAAGGAAGGCGAAGTGGTGGTCAAAAGTTTTCTAGATGTCCTTCCAGCCAGTGTGACAGAAGCCTCTATCCCTGGGCCACTCTAGTGCCAGTGAAATGGAGGCTAAAATTTGAACGTTTTACTAGCGAAAGCAATTTGTGAAGAGGAGTCGATTTTTGCGATGCCTGTCTTCTAGCGTTGCTAATAGTGTTCGGCGCATATATAACAGATTCATCTAAGTATATGCGGCCGAGATAGGTAAAGTAAAATGCAAAGTATCTGCTACATGGGCCCATAACTTTTACAGTATTCTCTATGTCCATTAGATGGAAAATGTATATATATTGCTTTGCGGTGTGCATACCGCCTGTATTTGGAACTGACGGATTAAAGTAGCGAATACTCAGGCTTAATAAAACGGAACAGTTAAGGCGAATGAACAACTGTCGTCCACGAATTTACATAACTGTGCAGCTAAGGCTGGTAGTTAGACAAGGTTTCGGACAATTCTAATACTAACCTATAGTGTGTCAACAGTGACAATATATTTTAACATCTTATACAATGATTAGGTCCGGTAGGATGCCTTTACTAGGCGTATGTCAAACGTCATAAGCCTAATAATTTTTTCATGGACCCATTGGTCTGAGTATTTGGTAAGTGATAAAAGATAAAGCTGCAAACCAAGGAAAGAATGTGTAGATAATATCTAGGTATTGAGGTCTGCCTGATTGGAGGTATTTGTTGCTGAGCTGCAATATCTTATTTGGGGAATGCCTGATGATTTGCACGCCTGCCATTCAGTAGGCTAAGCTGTAAGTTTTTGTTGATACTTATAAACGTTACCATAGTGGTCATTGAAAAAGAGAAGTCGGAGAGGTATACATAACGGTTGTCCATGCAGCATTTGGACCGACGTGTTAACCTGACTTATCTTTGGAACGGTAGTTCTCCCCAAAGAGTGGTGCACTTAATCCGTTTGACATGGGTGCTATATGTTTATCCACATCTAACTTCTTACGGCATCGCTGGCTCTACTACCTTACCTTTCAGCTACAGTAATGGTTTCTATGATTCCCTAGTCCTACACTTCAGCGCTTGCTCAACTCTCCAGCTCCCTTACTCTTTCAACCAAGTATGGGCTCTGCTACGTCATGAATTGCACTCTAACCCCTCTGTTTGCTTTGTTCATCTGACACCTGCGACACAATAGAGCTCCACTTTAAGTGGCTCAAGCAATTTATTGTAGCGCCGCTATGCCTTATTATTTCACCGATTTCGCTGTACTGATTTGCTAGCACCACTGTGTAAGCTTCGCTGAAAATACGGCATCCGCGCTTAACACTTATTTTTCTAATGAGACAGCTGTTGGTTCGACATATCACCAGGTTACTGCGTCTACTTTGCTTTGCTGCACTGCTCTACATATCCTGACACCTAGTTTCTGAACACAGGTTCTCCTTTTTCAACTTCAATATTAGTAGGCACACACAAACCAATGACTCCAGATTTTATAGGTATGCATACAAAGCAAGGTACAAAGTTTGGTAAGGCTCGGGGACGCCCGGTCTACTTACTCCCTGCTTCACCTTAGGGTTCCTCACCGCTACGGCCTATTCTTCTATATCCCTCGGCGAGACATGCACAGAAGTGTTGAAAAAACACCTGGATGGCCGTACCTAGAGATACGACTTATAGACATTTATGGACAACTCACACCACCAACTCAATCAATCTGCCCTCGAGATAATTAACCTAGTGCTATACATAATTGTGTGCAAAGCTGTTTTACTCCCGGAACATTGCCTAAAGAAGGCTTCACCACCTTGCAAGTGTTCAACTTACTTGCTATTCAATGGCATTAGGTTCTTTTCACCAAACCAGTGAATAATTTTTGGTAGCTGATTCTTCATATGTTTGACGTCAGTATCCGATGGATCCGTTACCCACCTCGCCTGTGTGGTCTGCCATCCATCATATGCCGTTGAAAACTTACCTGTTGTCTTCTATTCTATCACCTACGGCCAAACCTTTATTCTAGAGATTACAGAAAGCCTTTCGAACTGACCATCATGCCAGCGAGGAACGTTGAATTGCCTCCAAAACATGATCTCACTCCTAATGCAAGACCCGAAACGGCGCGAAGCTTGCTTTAAACTGAAGTTAACGAAGGACCTACGTCTGCACTGACTGTTATAACCATCCACTCTGCCAGCGCTGTGACTTGTAGCTACTCTAAGATGCATGACAATGAAACAGAATCCGTGCCCGTTCAACCATCTAATCGCATTCTTAACTGGTATCTAACTTGGCTGCGCCACTGTCTGCTGTCACCAGCCCTAAGCAAAAACACCTTCTCACCGCAAAACACACGATAACAGCACACGCCATTCAGACTGCTCTAAACAGGTCTTATTCACCTTTACCGTCCGCCATTTTCGTTGATACTGCAACTGATATGTCGCGTGGCAACTCGGACGTGATTTTTGACGCAACTACTGGCTTGTAGGTCAGACTTGTAGGTCTGCTTCTGTAGTTTCCTTGCCTACTGACAACAATCAGCTTAATAGTCAGAATCGCCCATAAACTCCAAGCATCACGAACGTATTAAATAAATAAATCTTTTATTCTCGACAAAGCTAGACACGCCTTTTAAGCATGATCAGCATATTGCAATATTGTACATGATATCAGAATAAGCGGCACCAACCGCGGGAGTAGTACTGTTGGAGACAGTTGTGTAGGCCCATATGGCCCAAAAGTTTATGAAGTCTATGTACACAGAATGCGAGAGGTAGAGATAATAAGCAGATCACTATTATGGTAGTTTGCTGAGGAACTACTCAGATGGGGTCCCGTACCCAGTGTGGGTCAGGTGAGTGAAGTATGAGGAAACGGCTGAAAAATACTTAAGAATAGTAGCATATCACTAATCAAACATGCAGGCATGTTGGTGCGAGAGCAGATATATGCACAGAATTTGAAAATGTGGTATCGGACAACTTGCCAATGGGTGTTAGAAGCGGTGACTTTATTGAGTAGCGGGTCACATCCGCCAAGTCGCAGTGTTGTTAAACAGACATTTGTGGCTTTTTGTAGGGAAAACGCTTGCCAGACGATGACTCGCCACATCCTAGAACACTGCCTGTTGGTGATATGTAATTGACAAGATTGCATCTGACCGATTACCTTCGCGGATATTCGCAGTCACGTAACGCCAGTTTGTTTCCCATTGCTGCGTAGTCGCCTTCAGAGTCCACTGCGATTGGTTGGAGCTGTTGATGTCGGAAGACTCAGGTGACTTGTATTCAGTTGATTAGTTTCTAGGCTCTTTAGTGTGCCGGGAATACCAAGTGCGGGATTTCTCTTTGTTCTTTATTGATTCCGTGCCATGGGAACGACGCAGGTATGTCCTCAGCGGTGTTCCGTGCAGGTAATGTTTTTTTGTAGAAAAAGGAAGAGAAGAACAATGCGCTTAAGCATGGCTTACAACGTCAGCGTGGCACAGAAACAACGCAGATTCAATTACGAACCACGCAGAAGCACTGGAGCGCAGATCCCCGCAGCCATCCTCTCCCTTTAGGAATGTGGTAACGTTCCAACGCACCTTCTCACCTCGTGGACCTTATCTATATGAAAAGCCCGATTCTGCTGTTTAATTGCCTACTGACAACAACCGAGCCAATAGCTGTATTTGGCTTCCAACTTCAAGAACTTTGCGAAACTCACGTCAACCTACTAACAGTAAAAGCCACAAAGCAAGGCTATCAAAGTCAATGAGGTACCAGGACACCACCAAATCTAAAAAGGCACAGTGCAGATAAACAGGAGCGCAGATAGTTGCAGTATTCCTCTTCATTTATGTAGGTGGTAATACATGAACGCATTTTCACACCTTGCAAACTGCATCTACTTGAAAAACCACCAACTACAATGCTCAATCACGGATTCAACCGCATCAGTGTAAGCAGCGCATCTTAACCATACCTCCATATCGTTTTGCATACACAAGCCGCGTCAGCAAAAAGTAGCTAAACAAGTAATGTTTAGTCGCAACGCCACTTACGTACGACCACATGAGCTTTTAAATATCGCGGACGAAGCGTAGTCGGACGCAGCTGGATGGTTTATTGAACAAGGTGATTTCCTACCTGCATCGTTTTAGCCTGCGCAACATGGCCGTACAAACCAGACCAAATACGCACCTCATCCAAGGCAGCTTATCTTGGCCCCCACGGACTCTGCTTTTGCTAGGGCAATACGGGATACGGCTCGTCTTATACATACCAAGCCATACATATCCATTCAGCACAACGTTTGCAAATTCTGCAAACAACCGTCCACAGACTGCCTCAACTTTGCAGTTGCCTTCTATCAGATCACAGTTTGTAACCCTCAAACAATCTACCTACGAACATTCTCCTCAAGCAACCAACGTCGAGCTAATTAAGACAGAATGGTTTGCTAGTTACCAACTCCCACACAACCCAGTACATGGTCCGATTGCTAGACAAGTAACCAACGCTTACCTATAGCGCGTAGGCCTAACGTTATATTCGATACTCAGCGTTAAATGGCCAACCAAAGGCGTGCGGTTGAGCACTCTGAAATAAGCTAGAAAACGTATATTAGAAGGTTGCCAAAACTTAAAAATAAAAATATGGCAGCGGAAGAGGACTATTTAGGGAGCATATTGTAGGGTGCCTAGTGCGATCGGAGGACCGAGGTTATTTTGGAAGCCGCGGACAAGTCCGGATGCTGTCAGCGTGTCTCATGCAAACACGTGCACCACAAAGACATGCAATCCACCTAATTTCATAAAACATGAGAAACCTATGCTTTCATAGTATTTAGGATTGCTTTACACATCAAACGAGAGAATCCAAGTCATACACATCCCCTCCATAGGACGAAAACCGTGGGTTGACCTTCGATCTTAGTGCCGACCGTCCGTCGTCAACCAGCCTACTGCGGACCAATGGAAAGACCCGATGTAGCTGCTGGGGAAGCAATGTTGCGGTCGGAGTCTAGCAGGCTCTCACCCGCGTCGCCTGTATAAGTGCCAAAAAGACAAAGTGGAGAAATGTTCGTGATAGTCAAATGTTTACAAACTCGTGAAAGCCAAATGTTTGCGTTCGGCTCAACCTCCCCGGTTCGCAAAGGAAACGGAAACAAAAATCTTTATCATAACCACGGGTTTGAGCAAATGCGAAAGTGGCAGTTACCAAAGGACGAAGTGCTGACGGAGCTATATTTGCGGGTATTCAAAACCATTTATTCGATGTTTTGGTTTATCAAAATGTGTGACTTCTTATGGTTTTCGTATTGGGTGGGCCAGAAACATAAATAAATAAATAAACATTTATTCTCGGCTATGCGAGATATGCCCTCAAAGATATGATCTAATACGTGCGATTATACAGACATGTCATGGCAACTGTAACAGTGACAATCGGAGAGCTTTTAGACGTTCACAGTTTCAACTGTACTAATAGGACATCGCGCAGTCGATTGAGACGTCAGTGTTCACGGTACGGCTGATCTAAATTTTTATGGAACACTCACTTGAGATAGTTTATAATGCTGCAGCGACAGTAAGTATGTGAGGCTATCATTCAAGCTACCCAAATTCCTTCATCATTTTGGCCCAGTCTACCCTGCTTTTAGGTCTCTCCCGATTATAAATTGGGAAGCCTTCTCTTCACCTCTCCGTGCCGCTCCTTGGTACACTTTCTTCCTGGCAAACAGTACGGACGATGCGACCTGTGAACTTTACAATAGCTTCACGATTTGCCTCGATATCTTAGCCCCACTGGAGCGCTCGATCCGGCGACCACAAAATCCTAATGACTCCCCCACGCGTAAAATTACCACTATGCATAAGAAAATGCGCTCTCGCTACAAGAATACTAAGGATTTTTATTTCATAATTTTTATGAACGAAATACTAGTGGAATGGAGAAACTCGCAACGTCATGTACATACTTTAGCTGAGCGCAATGCGCTGCGCAGTGCAAACAGGGCTAAGTCAATTGTACGACTTATGAAGCATCGCAGTGGCTTCAACGACTTGCCCATTAACGCACTCGTGCTTCCTGGTAATAAGGTTATTACTGACGCAGCAGAGTTGTGCGAGTTCCTTAACGCGCACTTCTCTGATGCCTTCACCAGCACTAATGTGTTACTGTCAAATACGATTTCAAAGTTTACAGAAGATCGCATTTACATCATTGATTTTAACCTGAACAATAGCAGTCGAGCTCTACGCTCACTGAAGCTGACACACAACCCCGGCCCTGACGGAGTCCCATCTTCCTTGCTATTACTCGGAGGCCCGGATATTAAACGCCTACTTCTCCACGTTTTCACCCTCTCCATGACGAGCGGAAGCTACCCAACCATATGGAAACACTCCATGGTCGTTCCACGTCACACACGAGGTTGTCGCCAAAATATCCACAACTATCGATCTATAAGCCACACACCCTTTGCGTCCAGCGTTGTGGAAAGGATAGCCAAGGAGGGAATGCTTTAATTCCTGCTGCAGCGCAATCTCATAAATAGGGGTTTTTGCCGGATAAATCTTGCCAAACATGCCAACTTGAATGCTTGAACTACGTGACAAATTCCACTGACTCGGGGCAAGCGCTAGTCAATATCTTCTTGTACATGAAAAAGCGTTTAACCGGGTTCCACACAATGGACTACTGACGAAACTAGCTGCATTCAGTGTCTCTGGCCATCTTATTTTATGGTTTTCATCCTACCTCTAGCCGAAGGCAGTCGGCAAAACTAGGTGGTACATCTTCCTAAAGAGCACCCGTAACTAGCGGAGTATTTTAAGGTAGTGTACTTGGCCCTCTGCTGTTTCTGTTATACATTAATGACGTCTTCCGCGTCTTTCGATACGGCACTCCACACGTTTTACCGTTGATATCAAAGTTTTATTTTCGTTCAAGCCTAGCTCCATACCAAATGGCCTCTCAAACATTCAGAACGATCTTCGTGCTCTTGCGAATTGGTGCGATATTTGGAGACTTGAATGCTCATCAATGAAATGCAACGTCCGCTCCTACCGTTGCACTATACCACACAAAACCGCGAGGCTTACCGGTACATCCTGTGGTAACAGCTTCACCGTGCGCGACCTCGGTGTGCAGCACTCTAGCTCGCTAACCATTTCCGAACAAGCGAGCTATAGCTCTGCCAAAGCCTGATCTATTATCAGGTATATACTGAAGTCAGTAAGCCTGGCTGAGCCTCGGCTCACGCTCTACAAAGTATGTGCCCGACCGATTTTAGAGTACTTCTCGCTAGTTATCTCCAATTCACGGAAGAGTGATAGCTTGAGGATTGAGAAAGTCTAGTGGTCTTTCACTAAGCGCCCTCTTGGTTCATCTACGCTCAACTAGCGAGGACGCTGCAAACTTTTTGGCCTGGAGCCACTCTGGCTGCGCAGGCATAAAGCCAACCTCGTATTCCACTACAAACTTCTCAAAACCACTGAACCATGCATAGGCGAAATTTTTCAACCGCTGGGTGATCCACGTTACCCCACACGTCAGAAACCTCACTCATTCTCTCTCCCTAAGGCACGTCGCAACATTCGTTCAAACTTCTTCCTCTATAGATATGCGCACGTATGGAACAAGCTACCAGGAACAGTCAGGGCATCAGAAAATGCAGTGCAATTTTCCTCGGCCATAAAACGATTACTCAGCGTTCCAAAGGTGGTGCAACTTCTGGGCAGTTGCGTTGCTGAAGACGAATTCTGGCAATAAGGATCTGCTCACATATAGGACATGTAGTCGCACAGCCACCGCGTACTCAACTGGACGAATACCTCTCGTGGCCTGGCTGTAATCTAGCCTTGTATGGCCAGTCTAAGGCCTTCTGACTGCTTCCAGACATCAGCGACGTTAACGATTTAGGCTCCGAAGACCCAGCACGTTAGTCTCCTTATCTTTAGATCTCTGCTCGGCATGCTAACTGCCTTTTTATATAATTACTTACTAGCTAGTGCTTCTTTTCTCATGACACTCATTACCTTTATGCCCGCATTAATTTGGCAGCATAGCATCAGCTTGATGATCTACCCGGTTTCATCTGAACAGTCTGTTTTCTGTCCTCTCACGGACTTATGGGATCTAAATGATCTAGGCTCTAAAGACGTAGTGCACTGTAACTATTACCTCAAGAGAAGCGCTGATCACGATTCATCCTCCTTATTATATCCATTCCTTTTTCACAGGTCTATTCCGCCGACGCTCTGTCACCATTCCAGCATTAATAATGCACCTTTCTTTCTATGAGCAAACGTTCCAGTCTCGCCTCAATGGTCTCCTGCTTTCCGACTACTGAGACCTTACCGATGAATCATCGACAGATTCAAAGGTCTGTTCACCACACCTGGAGATCGTTGTAGGCTTTTCCACTTCTTCCCAATTCTTTCGATTTCGCGCCCTCTGTTTGCATTATTTTTTCAATCGGTCGGAACTTTTCTTACCTGGCTCAAATGTAGCCCAGTCTGACGAACCCCCTGCTTCCTGATCATTTCCCGACACCGAGGGGTTAAGGATCGGGGCTCTGAGATCCAAACACTTTTCTTCTCAACCTACGAACTTTCGCTCAGGCGGCTAACTACCTTTGGATACAGTCACTTTCGTCCCCAGCTGCTTCCTTTCTGAGGACATTCATTACCTTTATTTCCATGCTAATTTGGCGGGCTAGCTTCACGTTGTTGGCTTATCCGGACTCGTCTGAACGGTCTCCTGCTTTCTGACCCACTTCGGACTTCTGAACTCTAAATCACTTAGGCTCCGCAGACATACCCTCCTGTAACCCTCACCTCAAATGCATTGTTGACTATTATTCATTATTATTAGTATAGCAACTTTCTTCCCTTACATGTCTATTCCGCGGATGCTCTCCTTTAGTATTTAGACCTAAATTCTACGGCATTCACTCTTTGAGCTAATATTCAAATCTCGTCTCAGTGGTCTCTTTGCTTCCGACTGCTATGACCTATTGATCAGAGATGGCAGACTTAACGGTCTGCTCACATATCCCCAAAAATGGCTGGCTTTTTCACTTCTACCTACTACAGCGTATTCCTGTTCGCGCACCGTTCGCATCACTTTTTCAATTTGACGGATATCTCTTCGGGCTTGCCTCTAACCTACCCTCGGATGACCAGTCCACTGTTTCTGACTGCTCCCCGACATCCGAGACGTTAGCACTCTAGGCTCTACATTCCAAACACTCTGTTCCCCTTATCCCGATACCTTTCCTTGGCATGCTACCTGGCTTTTCATATAGTCACATTCTTCCCGAATGCTTCTTTTCTTATGACACTCATTACTCTCTCTATTCTGCTGTTTCTGACTGCTCCCCGACATCCGAGACGTTAGCACTCTAGGCTCTACATTCTAAACACTGTTTCCCTCATCCGGAGACCTTTCCTTTGCATGCTAACTGGCTTTTCATATAGTCACTTTCGTCCAGAAAGTGTCTTCTCTTATGACACTTATTACTGTTATACATACCTTAAGTTGGCGGTCTAGCTTCATCTTGCTGGCTTAGCTCGACTCGTCTGAACGGTCTCCTGCTTTCTGACCCACCTCGGACTTCTGAGATCCAAATGATCTAAGGTCTGCCTACGTACCGTCTTGTAACCTTCACTTTAAAACATTGTTGGTCATGATTCATTATTATCATTACATCCCCCTTTCATCCTTAACATATCACTTTATGCCGATGCTCTCTTTCAGTATTTAGATCTAAATTATACGGGTTTTTTCTATGCAATGACATTATATTCTCGTCTTAATGGTCTTTTTCCTTTGGGCTACTATGTCCCTAAGGATCAGGGTTTAACAGACCCAACAACCTGTTCACATAACCCAGCGACTAACCGCCGTTTCGTTTAGCCACTGTCATCCTAAACTGCTTATTTTATGATGACACTCATTGCTTTACACTTAGCTATATTTGGCGGCCTAGCTTCGTCATGCTGACTTACCTGGTTTTGTCTGAACGGTATCTTGTTTTCTGACCTCTCGGACTTCTGAGATTTAACTGATCGAGTCACAGCCAACATAACGCTCTGTTACCCTCACCTTCATTACATCACTGGGCATTATTCATCCTTCTTTTATTAACAAGGATGAATCATCACCTGAAGAAGGCCGGCGGCTTTGCCACTCCTTTTCAATAGAACCAGTTTTACCGACCCTTTCTTTCCTTCCTGTGCTTTCTGTTGCATTTCTTCTTCACGCGACGCTAACTTACATGCGTCTGTCCTTTTAGGCTTCTTACATACCTACCACTTTAAGACTGAGGCAACGCGTCCCTGTCGCTGCTTCTGAGTGATATTCTTTCCCATAATCTGCACACCTTGTCCTCCTCTCTCTGGTTCCAACCGATTGAGCCTATGCGCACTGGGACCACTCAAACTCTCTTTTCTTCATCTTTTCTATGTTGGAACAATCTTTCATTCTCTACTGATCCGTGTTCTGCTTGCATCTCGTCTTATTTCGCCACTTATGATACACATGTATATGCGATAGTTAAATAACGTTTACACGTATTGGGGTAAAATAGTTCAGTCATCGCCACAATTGATGGACTGCATTCCAGACGCATCCCTTTCTCCTGTCTGTGTGGCTGTTTCTGTTCGTTTCCTTTTTTCCCGAGTTTGTCACAGGTACGTCTACACGCATCCAAGGAATAGTCCGTCGTTGCGACGACAATGCAAGTCACAGAGTTCCTTTGTCCGGACATGAGCGGAAGTTTATCAGCTCTTTTACAACTTACTAACCTAAAAATCACTCGTTATCATGCACGGATACAATTTTTCCGAGGCCTGAAACTTTGGGTGCAGTTTACCTACCACTATCTCATCCACATAACTCTTGCCTGGAGACTACTTCTGACTTCGGAAGGCACATTCTCCTGCGATACATAGCCAGAACAATTGGTCATTATGAGCTCTGCAATCCGCGTCGACCGTTTAATTGGCCGTGGTTTCCTATATTTCTAATCAATTTTACAACATACCCCGGGGGATCTGCGATTCTTTCTTAGGAACCGTATTTTATCCTTCAAGAATTCAACAAAAACTCAACATATTTCAATGCATATCCATCAGTGACTTCAAGTGGTTCTGCAGAGTATCAATACAGCATATTAAACAACTATGTTTAGTTCCCGACCCACAAATCGGGCAATGGATAGGACCAAGGAACGCAATAGGCACCCCGCTAACGCATCAGCAAAAAGAAAATAGGACGCAACCCGATTGCAATAAACCGAGCAAATAAACGTTCAACCAGAAACATAGCCAGTTACAACTTGCCATTCAATGGATTGGCGGTAGTGTTTCAGGAGGTGGTGGGTTTTGGCCTGGCAAGCGTTCTCTCTATAAAAGCCACATTTGTTCGTTTAACAACACTGCAAATTGGCGAATGGGCCTCGCTACCGAATAAAGTCACAGCCCATAACTTTACACTGGCTGGTCAACTAACGTATCCATTCTAGATATGTTCGTTACACTGGAACTTCTACATCTGCATATACTGTCGCCTTTTTGCTTTCTACGATATCTACGTTGATCTTTGCGGTACTTAGGCACGAACTCACTGTATTGTCATACGTCGCGTGAACGTGCTCTTCAATTGTTTTTCTATAGATAATTCAGGGTCCTCAATTTACTATTAGCCGAGGTTCCGATCTCCCGACAGCCAAATTATTGTTTTGCATTTTTACCAGTACAGTCCCAAACATGGACCTATGAAAAATATTCTACTGTCACTGTTAAAGTTGCCAAAAATGTTTGTACAATTGTACATTTGTGATCATGCCTCCATGGGAGTGCCTCGCATAGCCGAGAATTATATATAAATAAATAAATAAATATATATATATATATAATTTGGGGTTCAATAGTGAAAGCACTATGATGGCTGATGTGTTTCTTTGAGTTCCGGTTGCATCGTTGTTGTCTGGTTGTGCGGCTGCCTTGTGCTTTATCCTTTTCACTGAGATTTCCGCAGAACCGGTGGCCAGTAACCGTGGATACGACCATTGCTTTGATCTCGACACTTCAATAAAGCACACTATCCTCTTATCCGGAAATGGATGGATAATTATTACGCTGTCTTACTACTTACCGGGTGGAAAAATACTCACTTGTTATCTTGGTTGGATGCTACTATATTGAGGCCTGAACAATTGGGTTCAGCTTGTCTCTTCTTCACATAATTCTTACTCGGAGTTCACTTGCTGACTTTTATTGTCACCTCGGACATTTCGGCTGACCGGAGGGCAGGTTTTTCTGCCTCTGCTGCGCACCAAATTTGGAAAGACCCCAACCCAATTCTATCTTTCGCTGTGGTAATTACAAATGTGTTCGGTCATTTGCATTACTGAAATTCTTTTCACCCACCACATCTGAAGCAGCCATGACTAAGTTTACCGTCCACTTGGCCGTGGATGCCAGTGTCTCCAATCAACAGGACTTACCATGGGAGGATTTCCGGTTCGTTATTTTGGACAACATTCAGCTTTTTCGGACCAGAACAATTGCGTTCGGTCATCCTCCTTTTCCTATTTATTAGTTTGGCATAGTATCACTGGATACATCTCGGAGACATTACACGGTTATACAGAAGACAAATAGAATACCTTCCAAAATGTTAAAGTTATAGTTTACCTGCAGTACGAGTCGTGCTATTTCGTTAGGACGTGACGGGGCCAATGTATGATACAGTGCCGCGGCCATCAGACATCGGCCAGCGAAAATTATGGATATATCCTGACTGCGACTAAAATAACAGTGTGCATTGGCGCAGAATAAATAACGTAATAGAACCTGCCCTCGCTTGAGAGAAAAGCTACATGGACTGCCAAGCTTTCAGATAAGTGTAGGAGCGCTGCTTAATAAGTGCAAATGCCGTAGTTGTCGGGAAAATTCGGTAGGAAGCGTGAGATATTATGAACCTACAGATGCGGAGCAATTTCGGACAGCTGTGCCAAAATTGTTATGTTCACTACTCAAATGTGGTGATGTATGGTGTCTTAGTTTGGTCATGTAAAGAGAGAACAGAGAAAGAAGGGCAGCGTTAACTAGGCAGAATCCGCTATTGTTTGTGAGCGTAAGGGACATGGACTGCCGAGCTGCCACTTAAGGGTTGCGGCGTTGGTTTATTGAAAGGATATTTATTAGCTGACGAATAGATAGAATAACGGAGACAGCAATGCTGTGTACCTGCAAAGGTGGAATAAAATGAGGCAGCAGTGCCGAAACGGTTAAGTATACCACTCGAATGTACAACACTACGGAGTCAAAGGTAACTCAAATGCACATAGGGAACAATGATGTTAAGTGCAGGTTAATACAGTTCTCAATGCGCTCTTGGTTGAGTGAGTTGATGTACACATATATCCAGACGGTCGTTTAAAAATTAGGAGCTGTGCTTATAATAACAAATGATTTAGTTTAAATGAAGAGAGGGGAGGGTAGCTATCGTTGCTAGGAGCCTGTATTTGTAGTCTCATATGGGGCAGCAGCGTCAAAATTGATTAAGAGATCACCTAGAATCTGAAGTTCTGTAGTGTCGCCGGTAATTCAACTGGACTCCGGAACAGTAAGGTAAGACCCTATTCAATTTCAGAACAGAAGTTGCTGGTAAATGCGGTAGCTCCAAGGGATGTATTGATGTAAAAGGGATCAGTTCGTTGGGTTAGATGCGCACAAGGCCTTTTTGTAGGCTACGATTTCTGTCAGGTTAATACGCTGTGATACATTGAGTTGGTTTACTTGAATTCGGAATTCAAATGAAAAAGTGTGGCACTGCACATATAAAAGCAACTTGCTCCAGATGGCTGCGTATCTGTTTAGAAAGAAGTATGCACGAAGGTTTGTGCGTGACCTTGATACTTTCAGAGCATACAGCATTGCAGTGTTTATATCAGCTCATTTTAAACATAGAGCTCTAAGCCAGGCGAGTGGAGCTGCCCGTGGCTGCTACCAAACAGAAGCAATAAGTTATATTTCAGCCATCGAAGCCACAAGGGATCTAGTTGCAGTAGATTGCAACAAGTTGAGTAGCTTAGTCGCTTGGACCTACCCAGGAGTTGGCGAGTGATGGAACGCTAAACAAGTTCAAGCGCCTGGGTAGCAGCTTCCCTTATGTTGCAGTAGACCACCGAGCAGTAATCCAGTATAGAACGTACAAACGTCCTGTGAAGCATAACTGTGACCCTGGTCGAGTCGAACAACCTACGTTACGCAGCATTTAAATTTTGTCTTTGGCTGCCGAAAACGGTTCAGGTTTTAATAAGTATAGTGGCTTGGATTAACTCAGTCCTAAATCGCGGACTTGGCGCCTATGGATAATAGATGACCACTGGTTTGTTAAGGGGCGAGACTGCGTCACATTTGTGTGTAATAACGAAGCTTTTGACGGTAGAGTAGTTAATTTTGGATTGGATGCACATTTATTCAAGGTAAATAAGATCCGTTTGTATGTTGAAAAGCATAGTAAACTCATTTGTGCAGTCAATGGTATACGCAACCTCGATGTCATCAGCAAATCGTTATGCTGAGCCGTGTTCAAAGTCTCAATGGTGTCGTTCATGTTAATGTGGAATGACAATGGGCCTAGTACGCTGCCCTGCATGACTCCTCTTGTAACGGGTTTACCGCTTGCTATAAAAGTGCCCACTTATTCAGCCTGCGTCAAGTTAGAAAGCTATGATGTAAAAAGGGAGCAGCGGTTTGTATACCGTATACAGATAAGCTGACAAAATCCAGTTCGTCAACAACCTAGTCGAAGGTTATCTGCATGTCCGAGTAAATAATTATATAGGCCTTATCTTGATCAACGGAGGCAGTGATATGGTTCAAGAGTCCAAGCAAACATGCTGGACGTGAGTGACGGTTGATTACTCAACGCCGCGACTAGCGGGACAGAAGGAAGCGCGTGGTCATTGTGTTAACCATGTGAGCAAGATCGATTGGCTCAAGCTCAGTGGTTGGCTTGCTGACTCATTACTATTGGTTGTGTGCGTCTGTCGCTTTACCTATAGGTGCCATTTTATGGCGGGGTGGTCACTATGGTATGCTTTCAGAAAACACAACTGGACTGCGTGGAATGTGCAACGGTGTGTTGAAGGGGGAAGGGAATGGCTGGGGCCTCCTTGTTTTAGAAACACTGTAACGATGCCATCGGGGCTTTTCCGGTGTTATGGGATCCTTAGGCTAATTGATTTCATGGTATCTGGTATGCTGCAATCGATGGTCTTCTGGGGGTTGCTGGTGGGTGTTTTAAGTTGATTTGGCGATGACAAAGCTAGTACTCGGGCGTTGAAAGTAGAGCAGTATTGAACAGGAACTAACGTGCCGATTACTGCCGGTCCTTCGGTTGAGGACGAAGCGCATAAGGAGGTTGAAGTTAGGCTACTGTTGCTACGTTCGCTGCTATTGAGCAGTGAACGAGTTCCGTGGTCTTGTTTGCGCCAGGGAGGGCGTACTGTTCCTCTGCCAAGTGTTCTTCGGAACGTTATAGTTCAAGCTTGTTGGCAAGGGTAGTGTCGTTTTAAGCTTACTGCTTGCCATATGTGCTTGCTAGTTTTCAACCGTTTCCGACGCGTAACTGTAGATGCAATGCAGCTTATGTTGGCGCAGAGCTTGTACGTTGCAGTATTTCAGCTAGTTTATCCAGTCAATTACTGAAATTTGCGTACATACGTTCTGATGCCTCTTCGAGGTCTTGTGCAAAGAAGCATCGGATTTATTGGGTTAGCCAGTAGAATTGTAAACTACGACCAATCTATTTAGCCAATCGACCGGAAATAAGCTTCATTCTTGGCGGTTAAAGTATTCATTTTGTGTAGGTAGTTTTCAGGCAATACCATATATTATGGTCACTAATCCGGAAAAGTGTTGACTGTTTTAATAGTCTAGGGCAGATACGCCGGGAATAAAAAATAAGGTTGAGTGCGTTGGTCTTCGGTGTTGCACGGTCGAACATGCTTGCAACGGCCGCGTGTGGCGAAGAAAAGCTAAATTGAAAGGAGCTAGGGTGGTGGGGGTGTGGTGGTGCGCCCAGCTGCAGTGCCCATATTAAAGCCGCCCTCGACTAGTATGTATTTGGCTATGCGCAGCTATACGAAGTAAGCAAGGTCTGAGAGACGGTTGTCATCTGATTTGCTGTGATAAGGTGAGGAGTATACGCTACCAATAAGGAGGGGTTGTTTATTAAATTTAGCAGTGATCCAGGACGAGCTTGAGGGATTGTCGGGCGTAGGCTCGTTAACAAGTTGTGTATCGATTGCAACGTCAATGTAGATAGTTCAAGCGCCTCCTGTGGTGTTCCGGCAGCCAGTTGCGTGGTTGTTATAGCCTAGACTGTGCTAACAGGAATAAGGGCTTAAGTCGCTGATACAACTTTCAAGGACGATGAGTAGCCGAGGTTTAATTAAATATACAACATGGTAGAAAAAATTTATCGATGACATGGCGTTATGCTCCATTCATCTCGCTGATGGCACAATTCTCCAGGTTTCCGAATCCACATATGTGTGGAGACATTATCCTGTGGATATACTACCAACACGGCAGTGTGTTTTGACTTCAATCCTTTACCCATTGGATTAGGGGCTGTATTATTGCTTTCGACCATATCTGTATTCTAGAGAACATGGGGAATCTTTTGGTTCATATCTTAGATCCTACGGGTTTGAAAAATCATGTTCAAATCTCTCGCACTTTAGGAACACCACCACTTTCCTTGTAACATTAAAATATTCAATTGGCGAAATTATGCCATGCCTACCCAACCTACCTCACAAATTTGGGCCGCCGAAAATCTCATGCCTTGCGAATGAATATCTACTGCTCGCGGCAATTTCGGAGACAACAGAGGGCCTCTTGATCGGTGGTCTTTATTAGCTTGAACAAATAAAGTTAGTGCCTTTATAACTCATAAACATTACCTCCAAACTGCTTTATCCCCATGCTTTTGTTCTAATTATCCGCTGTGTTTACTCCTCTTGGACCCGACAGCGAAGCCTACCTGGCTCTGGGTTACCTGCTCGGACAATTATACATCGTATGAAATATCCAACCCTCGTTACTCTGAGGTTCTTGCTCAACTGCTACCGCCGGTTCCACCCGTTACGGGTGTACCCTGACTAGGTATTTTGTTCAGTCACGGAAAGCCGGGTGCACCACGGCTGCGATCAGCCCCACCCAAAATCGAGCGCAAGGTTGATTTGACAGTGGCACACTGCTATTCAACTTGGGGTTAACGGCAGTGTTTCAGGACGTAGTATGCTATTGCCTGGCATGCGTTCACCCTAAAATGTGACACTACCGCCTGCTTAACAACACAGCTTGGTGGTGGAGGAAAATTAACACCAAACTAGTCATTGCGTGCGGCTAAACACTAGCAATGTACCAGTTGACCATACGTTGTGAACTCAACGTCATATGAACAAATCCCACCTTTTCGTCCAACGGTTTTTCAAACCGTCTACCGGGTTCGTACGCACAAAAGCATTTGGAAAGCAATCTCCAGAACTATTTGTATCTTTATCCAGTTGTTCCATAACGAAAACCATAGGTTTGTCGTGTTTCCGCGACGCTTTCCTATCTGACTTCAAGGAACACGTCCGTCGTCCTCGCAACTCTGCTACATGACAGTTAAGCACCATTTTTCGGACTACGTACTTTGCGAACACTTACCTCTCAGTAATGTGTATACGCTTATTTTATTTCTGTCTCTGAAGGCCATTTGATCACTACTGTACTGGTGTGTCACGTTCATTCAAGGAGGAACTATTTATGTATTTATTGTACCCATTTGCACCTACCGTGAAATGTGCGCCACGTTCCGACAAAAATAATCTATCTATTCCTTTATTTATAACGGATGGCGTGTTTAAGATAGGTACAGGTATATATTCAGTAGGCATAAGAGCAGCCTTAGATTTTCCTCTATGTACCTTTCTAGATGGCACATGCTAGTTGGCCTTAGTTGATGCCTTTTAGTAAGCCTGAATACTCCCTAGCTTACTCTGCGTTACCAAATACAATCGGCATGCATACCTAAAAATGATAGATAAATTTATCTTCCTCTTGTCGATAAAGCGAACACGTTATGAGGTAAAGGACTAAGTATCAGATCTTTTGCTCTTCATTTATCCTCACTTGGCCCCATAGACTTAGCTTTATCCGTAACACATGTGTCTAACAATATTATCAACATTAGTAGAGGCTACATGAAAACCAGTTCCCTTTCTTTAACCGCTTTTGCTAGTATAACCTTCACGTTCCTGGATTCCATTTCACTGGCACGAAGGCTAAGCAGCTACCGAGAGGACTCTGTCACGCTGGTTGGCTGGACATCCAGAAAATTTTGATCTCTAATTCGCCGGATCTCGGTTGCCCGTTTGTAAGTTTATCTTCTAGCTGGCTTCTAAGCCTACCCTACGTTGTGCGTAATTATAAGTAAACAACCTGCTCCCACTTTTGTTACTTACTTTCCTGCCCTTGATTTACCTTACCACTATATGCTTAAGGTGCTAGGACGGCACTTGACAGGAAGATCAGCAACGAAATAGCTGGTGCGACATTACAGTACTAATTACTCATGCCACCTGGCTGAACGCCGCTGGCACTCGCTTCAGTGATTAAAAATGGAGAGAAGTAGCTCCAAATTAAGATAAGAGCTGCACAATTGTGTGCATTAACACATGAGGCATAATAAGCCAACCTGTTCAAGCAAGCTCAACCCCAAGAAATAGAGTTGACAATGCCCCCCAACGTAGCCCTTGATAGATCTCACTCCCCGAAGCATTTTGTTAAATTTTGCTAAATTTTCCGGTACACATTCATTTATTATTTCTGACGGGCACCTCTAGCTCACTGGTGTTGTGAATATTGCCTTACGAATAAAGCAAATCAACTCTAAGAGATAAAACGCGATATCATTTTTAAGAATTGTGTGCAGTTGTGTATTCAACTCTTGTCAAATGCTCCTAAAGGTCTCCTGTATTATTCAGGTAGACTTAGCTTATGCAGCATTTTTATAAACTTCGCAGCCACTTAGAGATTTAAAAAATACTAAACGCTATATTCCTGGTGGTTTAGGTGACTCAGTATCCCCGGAAAATTGTTCACCAAGGCCTGCTGCCCGTGAGCTAATTATAAACTGACCTTAAGTCCCTTATATATACAACATTCCTCACTGGGTTCCTAATGCTTTTGCTTAACCGGATCGCTTAGGTGTCTATATTTACTACCTATAACTGATAAGGATGCTTTTCGGCAACTTAATTCATATCTGGTTGTTTCGGGATATTTCGCGCACTGCTAGATGGGTATGCCAATTTAGAACCTGTACCTTCTCTCCACTTTTACATTATCTTTTCTTTTTTTCTGGTATCCGTTTACGAAGCAGAGCCATGTGTAGCTGAAAAATAAAGGTGTTAATTGTAGACAGTTATTCAACTGCGAATAACTCATGCATGGATTGCATTGCTTTTACTTTTACCGTAACCAGCGGTCAAACTCGTTCTGAGCGGCTTATTATGTATTACGTTTCGCAAAATTCTTATCTTTGAAAAGGTTTTTCTTTTGTTTTGAAGTTCCACAGTTTGCATATTGGCGCTTAATATCCAATTTTGCGCAAGAAAGTTTGGTTACGTTCCTTGTCAATTTGTATTTTGCTAGTAAAGTATGTCACCTTGATATTTTTCCTAAAAAAAGATTTTTATTTTTGCATTCCTAAAAATTAAAGTTTATCCTTTTTTCGTTATAATTTCGCCGCTCTTATATCTTTCCACCTGCGCACCATTAAACGTGACGACTGAGCATGCCGAACTAGTCCAAATAATGTATCTTGAAGTTGTGGTAAACTGCTCTTCTTTCCAAAGAATCCGTGCCAACCTATGGCTCTGCACAACTCTCATAATGAACGAAGTCAAGCAGCTCAAAATCGGCCGAAATTGCCGGAAGAGTTTTATGGTCGCCATCAGCTGTGCAACTAACAAGGCCTATGCAGTCGTAATTGCTAACAAGCAACCTATACTCACACTGTCCGCACACCTATGCACGAGCGTGGGACTTATGTAAATACTGCGCCGATCCCATTCGGGCGCAGCACCTAGCCAGTATAGAAACATACCGGTATATTTTTATTTATTTTTATTGTATTGAAGCTGCGTGGAGTAGGAACGTGGAACATGAAAACGGAGAACGGTGGAGAAAGTGGGTCGTAGTTATCTCTCCATATACGTCTGCAAATGTGACACCTAGGAATGTTGTAGACGATGGGGCAATTGAGGATGCAATAGAGGCTGTGGAGGGCTACCGGGTTCCCGAAAAAGTGGTTGAGAGCTTTGGGATGTGGAGTGCGGTTTGGATTGCTTGGTTGGTTCGTTGGTCAAGTTTGTAAAAGGGGTATGAAGATGCTGTGCCGTGAATCCGATATGCAAAGAGTAGAAAGGGGAGACGAATTGAGCAGGAGGGAGAGCAAATACCTCACTGCGAAACTAGTTAGGGTAAGCATGAGTTTTGGTGCCCTATTTGGCGGCATCGCGCGAAGCTTATAGATTAGGGTGGAGGTAGATGGATTTGGGTGCCTGCAGCCGTACTTAATTCTTTGAGTGGACACATTTGAAGACAGACTGAGCCGAGGCAAATGTGCAGCATCATCTTTTATTCTACTGTTGGAACAGCTGACTAACTGAAAAGTTGTAGCATGTCGCATTGGCTGAGGTTGCTTTTAGCGGGGTAGCCATAAGGCTTCCATAAGGCGTCCTATGCCGGCCTAGGCAAGTTTTAGCCTTGGCTGCTTTGGACATTCGAGGTCTTTGGGTGAAACGTTTTGTCTAAAATAATGGCATAATGTCTGTGGACCAGAAAGGAAGCTGTGGTTTGCAAGTGCCTTGGAACTTTTAGGTTTCGTCGGGTGTGTTGGGTGCGATGTTGTGGGGCTGTCACAGGTAAACTGAAGCATGTTGAAAAGACCAGTAGGCTTGGCAGAAGGCATGTATTTGATGAAATCGGATCGCGTTTGGTAGTGCCGCATTCCGCTGCGACCATTTGAGGACTGGTTTTCATTACCGGCGTGCGCGGGCTGCTTAGCGACTAACCGCCTGCGGCGCTTTTATATTGAAACTTTCCTCTGAAGAGCATCAACTCCGGACCAGATGACAAACATTTTGTATTACCCTTTGTAGCGAAGCACTGTCTAGAAAAATTTACTTTTTTGTATTGGTGTCACTAAGTATAAGCTCGCGACTTTTACTAAGGTTGTTGTCAGTTTTATGGTCGTAGGATTGAAAACGGCTGGGACTGTTCGAACTCTGAACGATTTTCCGTTGTCGGATACAGTTGCATTGCACATCGCTCCTGGCTCCGGGTTTAATCAGAATCCCTTGTATTCATTCTAGTGGAATTTTGTCCTGGATGTTAAACACAACAGCGTTGGCAGAACTTTGCACTCTGCTAAATCATTTAGATGCGATGGCATCTAGGAATGCAGCAGCAACTTTGAGACAGTTTAGAGTGTGTTTATGTGTCTTTTGTGCTGGAGACTTAGGGGTGCACTCTCCTTAATGACATCCTTAATATAAGAGTTTGATGATATTTCAAGTTTAAGCTCGACTATAGCGTCCTACATACATTTTTATTTGGCTATTACATCAAGCAATATACCGTTCAACACCACTGAGCTTTTTTATTTCGACCGGTGGGTTGCCTTTAGGTACCGTGTCGGTTGCTGTCTACCTTTGCTGAACATTCTTCTGTTGTACGTTTCTAAGTGTGTTTACACACAACTTATCGGTTAGCTATAACTGAAGCTAAAACAGAAAACCAAGCGACGAACTAAGTAGCATCTTGACCTTGACCTTAAATAAATAAATCTTTATTCTCGACAGCGCGAAGTACATTTTGTGTGCCTGATCGTCATGTTGCGACGGTTTACACCAAGCATTATAAGCATGTGCAAAAACAGGAATAGTACAGACTTAGTCAGTTGTGTTGTTTCTTGGGGCCTAAATATGCATGAAACTTGTTCTCGGGCATATCAAGGTGAGCCTAGACAGATATACTTACTCTGCATAGACGAACTAGTTCGCACCGAAAGCGTGCCACATAAAGATCTTGGTTACCGAGCTCGTTGGAGTAGAGTACGTGTAGGCACAGAACTTGTCTGCTGATATTTTGTTCATAGTTCGGCGTAAGTGAATGTAGCATGAGGCCTAATCTTTAAAAGATGATTAAGTGCAGTGGAATATCCCTTTTCACGCATGTTGGTGCAGCTATATGATAGCGCATATCAGCACAAAGCAAGTAAATTGTGGCATTGGTCAACATGCTAATGCATAATAGAATGTACTGACGTTACTTAATAGCGAGTCACATCTCACACATTGCAGTGCGGTTAAACAGACAATTTTGGCTTTCTGTACGGAAAACGCTTGCCAGGAAAACCCATTCCAGCCTGGAACTCTGCCGAATCACAGTTTTCTCAGTGATACGACATTGGCGAGGCTGCCTACGGAACTATTGTTTCGCGGTTATCCGCAGTCATATCTTGCCAACTGAGTTCAGTTTTCTTTGGTTTGCTTCGTTAGTATCGAGTGCGCTTGATTAGAACTGGTGATGTTAGACGGCTTCGCTGACCAGAATGTTGTAAAATGATAGAAATAACTAAATAATAGCGTATATTACTAAACATCTGCAAGAAGCTGTGCCGATTCGGACAACTGCTTTTTGTACAATAGTTCCATGCGCTTGTATGAATAAAACCTACCCTAGGGGTACGAGTTCCTGAATTCCAGAGGGTAGGTTAACATAGATTAACAGTTTTCCACGGATATTCCGTTAATAATCGAACCTTGTTTCTTGTAACGACTTCCGGGAGATTGCGTGTTATGCTTTGGAACCCTTACCACTGAGAGATTATTATTTATAAATTTCATTGGAAGGCAGGTCAGCGCCCTCTAGCTAAGTTCGTGACTTAATTTCTGTCATAATTCCCTTGGTGGGCCAGCATTCCGAAGTACGGAAGTTTTGTATGACCTGTACTGGATCCGTTTCCAAGTGGGCGTCGCAGGTACGCCTTCGGAGGTTTTCCATGTAGCTACTAATTACGTTTAGCATATGGGTTGAAAATAACAAGGCTGAGGAAACTGCAAAGGAAATGGACCGGGCTTGTGGTACGTTTTAATGGCTTTACTATATATGGGGTTGCTAAAGGCTATGTATGGGCAGAAAATGACTACATAGTTCATCTGATATATTCGTGCATGTCTGAACCCCGAAATACATTGGATGAGAGTATCGGTTGCACCTAAGAAGGTCTAGCATATGCCGTAGTTACGAACTGTAGAGGTCGGAAGTATCATGTGTTGTATGCAAGTGCATGACCTAAAAGACGCAATAGTGCATAAAAAATAAAAATGCGACTAGGAGGCCGGTGAGTGAACAATCACCAGTGGTGAAGGTTGTCGTCCGAAACATTAACGAGCCTGACAATTTGCTCCGCGTTGTGTAGTTAACGCACAGTGACAAATGGAGCGAATACACTTGGCCAGGTTCCCATGAGAACAATGATGGAACAAGTTGACTAAATCGGTGTCGGAGAAATAGCTGGGTGCCAGTGTAAGACACAGTGTCGGAAAAGTTGCAACGAGTGAGTAGCATATGAACGCCGTTAGTAGGTAAACCAAAGAGCCGGTACGTGAATACGTGATACTTAGCGGGTAGGAGTTTGATAAAGAATTTTTGTTGTGGTTAAGCTAGCAGTTAGTCAAAATGAAAGTACTAGGAAGTGTGCAGCTAAGGCTCGGCGACTACAGAGGCTACGATATCCTAGCTTGCTAGCAGCTTAGCGCTAAATACGTTTGTCCAATGAAAAGACACAGAGGGTAAAGATGCATGTTTTCAGTGATATTTTGGAAGCAGCCATGGCTTATGAAGTTAACGCAGCGGCGCGCAACACGTAAGGTATGTTGATAGACTAGAAATATGGGGCTTTCCTGGACTAGAACGGAGAGCCGGTGATATAGCCATACCCATTTGAGGCTGAGCATCGTGCATGGCTAGGTGTTAGTGTGCCCTGAGTTTGCAGGTTACCCTGACTAAGTGTTAGGTGGCTAGTGCCTTGACTCGGCAGAAAATAGCAAAGCCTATACAGGAGGCCTAAAATATTTGGGATTCACGAAGGTGGAGGAGCTGTTAGGGGGCCAGCGGATTAACAATGAGTGGCAGGCGGTAGCGTCTAGTGCGCAAATATACAATAAAACCGATAGGCACGGGAACTAGACTAGTGAACGAAGTGGAGCACGAAACATGCTAATGTCGAAGTTTGGCGCGTGTCAAGGAGGTGAAGGAAAGTTAAGTAATACAAGACTGTAGTGCTTTGAAGCACCGTCCTAGATGCAGCATAAGGCAATATGAAAGAGAATTACGCCAGTGAATCCTTATACTATAGGTATCCCTGGACCAAAGCGGGCAAAGAGCAGGCGACAACCAAACAAGGCAGGTTATTGGTACTGCAGTCTACAACCATGGGACCACAATATGTTTCCAAGTATGAGAAAGTAGGGACGCATTTAGTGGAACCAGCGTAGGAATATAACAGAAACAAACCAAGACAGCATTTAGTCTAAAAGCTTTGTTATGCTAGCTCTTCAGTGATCGGTGGAGCTATTCGCTGTATTCCAACGTGTAGGAGGTGTTCAAATGGTACACACTGATAATAATACAATAAGTAAAAATAATGTACGTAGTCCAAATATGTCAAACCTCATACAAAAATATATTAAGAACCAGTTAAATTCTGACAGGTTAGTGGTTTGCTGGTTAAAACAATAAACAGAAAAAGCCCCCTCCTACGCACGCTTGTACTACGCAGTGGGCCTTGATAGCACTTTGCGCTAAAGCTTCGTGGAAATCTGTTTACGAAAGAGCACGCGCGTAAAATGTGTGCAAGCTTTTTATTTTAGTTCTGCACACTGTAATTTAAGCGTTTCTCGTGGACCTGCGAACTTATAGCAGCTTGCGTGGTGAAGAATGATAGTCTACCATTTGATTACAAATTCCAACGTTTGGTGTGGGCAATAAATAAATAAATAAAATAAAATAAAACTTTTATTCTCGACCAGGCGAGGCACAAGTTTACAGTCATGACCATTTTGACAAAACAACGCGTGATCAAGAATTTGCAGAAATCCGATATGTTTGCCAGAACAGTGCTTGGTTGTGCAAGGAGAATGTAAGTATGTAATTGTATGTGCGTTTATATAGCTGTGTACTTTGCGCTTGAGACTTTGCTGCTCCGTTCTTGAATGATTGCTATCGTCAGCAATGTGCGAGTAGAAGATTGGTGTCCGTGGGTTGGAAAGGATTATCCAGATATACACGGGGCAGTGACTTTATTTTGTGGCGAGCCACGACCGCCACGTCACCGTGTTGTTAAGCAGACATCTGTGGCCTTTTATAGAGAGAACGCTTGCCAGGCGAAAACCCACCACGTCCTGGAACACTGCCGCCGAACTATTAGCTGGAACGGGTTAAACCCGAACCACCCAGCTGGCACCACGAGGAGATGATTTACACTCTGGTGTATAACCATCTGGCTACTGTACTGTACGCCCACAATGCGTGGTACCTTATTTTTTGGGCTGTGATATTCGCAGATGAGTTACTTAAGTGCCGTGTTTGGCGGCCGGTTTCCATGTGATCGTCTCAAGATTATCGAAGGAGTTCGTTGCGGGTCTGTCGGGTAAGCTAACAATGAAAGGTTTTTCGAAACAGTAAAGGATATGATAATGGCCAAAATAGGGTGGTTGTATAGGTGATTTAACACCATCGGACCGTGTAAAACATGGGAACAAGTTGCAAGGTCTGGTTCAGTAATAGAACGGTTGTTCGTCGCCGGCAGTGGACGACAGCGTAGTTGAGATATGTGGACTTGACGTGAGTTACATAACTGGAAAGCGCGGTAGGAAATTGAGAGTCGGTCCTAACAATTGGCCTTGGATGCGGTGGGTATTGCTAAAACCTAAGCGCTAATGAACGGTGTAGGTGGGAGTAAAGCAGTGTTCTCAGCTGTTGAGGTACCGTGGTAATTGGTCAGACGATTCAAGAACGGTGTTTGATGCTCACATGACCGTCCTTGATTAATGATGAGAGCATTCGACTAGACCGTTTGCTTGCGGATGATATGCAGTGGTTCGAATGCGTTTGCATCCCCGTGGTTTAGTGGGACTTTGTACGCTTGCGATCTACCGTGTGTTCCGTGGTCAGTACGTTTGAAGGAAGCTACCTTAAAAGTAGCGATCCAGCCGTTGAGGTATGCACGGGATATTGTCTTGGCAGTTGTGTTGGTCAGGAAGTCGCTTGCGACCATCGCTTGCGGCGGTCGGCTCAAGTAAGATGGTAGGGGAAAACATTACGTGTTGAGTGAAGTCCGAGTTTGTCAAGAATAACGTAGTCGTATCGGCAGTATG
>OX104069.1:51270277-51371302 GCA_944474145.2 Dicrocoelium dendriticum | reverse complement strand
ACTTCGCGCCTCAAGGGGAGCCCTTTCACGTGTTACGGGATCTAGCTCCGGAAGACCGCGTTAAAATGAAGGTTGCAGTCGACGAATTGAGGACTCGCCGTGCGAACGGTGAAACCGATTTGCGTATTGTGGATTTTCGCGTGGTTCGGAAAGTGCAGAGAACGCGCTGGAAGCCAGTTCTTGTCCTTCCCGGACCTTAAGATCAACAACTGGATTGCACGTGCTTTTTGCGAACGTGCGCAGTCTGCGTAATAAACTAGATGAAGTTGTGCATCTTGCGTCAGTACTTCTCCCGACCTTATGGCGTTTACGGTGACATGGTTGTCCCCAGAAATCCCAGATCCCGAAGTACACATTCCTGGTTACAGCCTCTCCCGAGCTGACCGCATCGGTTTGAGCTCGGGGGCGGCGTCATGCTCTACTGGAAGGAAAACCTAAAGATCCATGTAGTTGATGTTGCTTTGGGAAGTGATGGCTGCTCCGAAGTGCTTTGGTGTCGTATTCACGATGGATGTAGATCTCTCTTTCTCGGTGTCTTCTACAGAGCTCCCCTGAGTTCTGGCGATCGTTTACTGGCCTCCCTAAAGAAGCATGGCGGAAGTAAGGATTGTTTATTAGTGGGTGACTTTAATGTCCCTAATGTTGATTGGGATCTTCACTGTGATGCTGCACCTGCCTCCTTCGATTCTACGTTTCTGGAAGCTGTTCTTGAAAGCAAGTTAATTCAACATGTCGCGGCACCTACTCGCGTTATCCCTGGTCAGACGCTGCACATACTCGGTCTTGTGCTTTCGTCTGCACCGTCGGATGTTTCTGATTTGAATGTTTTACCACCAATCGGGAGGAGTGACCAGTGCCTACTTTCCTTTCAATGGACCACACGGTTGAGCATTCACAACCATGTGTCAATCGGCGGAACTTCTGGCGTGCTGATCCAAACCGCTTGAAGAAGGCCGCTAGCGAGCAGGATTGGAGTCTCCCTCAGCACTTGGACGTCGATAATGCTTGGAGCCTTGTTTACTCGAAAATGCTGTCCCTTATTGATTATGTTGTTCCCATATCCAAGCGAAAACCATTTACTAGAGGTCCCCCTGGATTGACCGTGAGCTACGATCGCTCATGAACCAAAGACACAAACTTCGGAATCGCTGTAGGCTTTCTAGTGGAAACCGATTATAGTAATTATAAATTGGTCCGGAACGTATGTACCTCGAAAAAACCTACGAAACGGCAGCAATACGAAGGTCATCTGGCTGAACATTCCAAGTCCATACCGAAGCTGCTTTTCTCCTACTTGAAAAGGAGCACCAGAACCGGAAGTGGAATACCGTCTTTGCATTCCCACGATCTTAATACCGTGCTCCACGACGATGCAGATAAAGCTTATCTTTTAGCTCGCCATTAGGCATCGGTCTATACAATGGAGGTGCCGTCAGTTGATTGTTATTCATCCTTGCTCTCCGCTCTCAGCGATATGGACATAAATGTTACTGTGGTATACAAAGTTTTGTGCGAGTTGGATCCCATCTCTTCCCCGGGACCTGATGGATTGCATCCTCTTTTCCTCAAGATTGTGGCCGAATATATCGCTGTTTCTATCTGCTACGTATTTCGGTGCTCACTTGAGGCCGGGCGTCTTCCGCTTGCCTGAAAAGCGGGAATACTGAAGCCCATATACAAAGGAAGAAATCAACAAGCTCCTACGAATTATCGGCCCATTTGTCTAACATCTGTCGTCTGTAAGATTATGGAAAGGATTCTTAAGCGAGCTCTCAACCTGCGCCTCCAAAACCTCAAGATCATTTCAGCTGCGCAGCATGGGTTTTGTCTTTCTCGTTCGTGTGTCACCAATCTTCTGGTAGCTCTAGAAAAGTGGGCTAAATCCATGGATGCTGGTAAGCGGCTAGATGTGGTATTTGTGGATTTTAGTAAAGCTTTTGACAAGCTTTCACACGAAATTTTGCTTAGCAAACTTCGCAGTATCGGTGTTTCAGGAAAAATCCTCTCTTGGCTCACTGATTTCCTGCATGACCGCGCTTTCCACGTGCAAGTAAATGAGGCCCTTTCCTTCCCCGTAAATATGACCAGCGGTGTTCCGCAAGGCTCTGTCCTTGGCCCTGAACTTTTCAAGTCTTTATTAATGATCTGGCATCTGTACTACGGGTAGATTGTTTGATTTACGCAGATGATTTAAAGATATGAATGGAAGTCTCCTGTCTAGATGCAGCGGATTTACTACAAACAAGACTCGCTTCGCTGCAAGATTGGTCGATCAGGTGTCAAGTACCCATAAATCACGATAAATGTTCCGTTCCTCCGATCGGTGCCACCGAACCATTTGGAATTTATCATATCGGTGGGTTTTTGCTGCCGAACTCTAATCGTGAGAGGGACCTCGGCGTCGTTGTGACCCCAGACCTAAAATCGACTGTGAGTTTTACGCGGAACTCGATTTTTTGGCGTGCCATACTGATCGAGTTTTCTAGCTAAAGTATTGTGGAAAACAGTGTTTGAATAAACACTTGAAGCGAAATTTGACTATCGTCAAATTTTCTCTGATCCAAGATATCTTGGATCGATTCAAGTGCTACTGGACAAAGCGTCTCCTTGACGCTTACTGGTAATTTTTGCGGTTGTTCCCCTTTTTAATCCCGTTTCACGCCCTGTTTTGCCTTTTTGTGGTTGTTTTACGGTCGTATACGTGTTTTTCAATTCAGCTCAGTTTTCCACTTTAAACATGGTCGTCTTAATAAAAACCGAGGTGGATGAAATCTTTGGGTCCTTGATTGATGAGTCCACTGCAGTTTGCGGCAATTCTGCCTGCTCGAGACCAGTTACGGATTCATCTGGTGGTATGCAGTGTGATATTTGCTTCCGCTGGTGTCACATAGGTTGCACCGGCCTCCGAGCGAACCAGTACGCTATGCTATCATCCAGTGAAAACCTCCTGTTTAGCTGTGATGATTGCTGCACTCAAAAAGCGAAGTGCCCGTCATTCCCCTTTATCTTTTCATTTACATTCTACTTCTTTCTTACTTCACGTAACCTACACAGCGCGGACTGCTAGTGCAGGGAACGTGGGCAGTAGTTGGTTGATCAGGGGGTGTTTCGGGTGTTTCGTTTTAGATCTATCAAGAACTAACACCTTATCATTTCCTGGCTCAACGATTTGCTCAAGAAGGAACACTCAAGGGATTTTCCTATCGTTCCAGTCCATCTGAATCTGAATCTGAATCATACCTTGAGGAAAGTCGATTCTGCCAACAGGTTGTTTTTCGCCATACGACGATCCTTCTCCCACTTAACTCCGGAGATCTTCAGGCTCCTGTTCACTTCACATGTACGTCTGATTCTTGAGTATGGACTGCCCGCTGTTTATCCCCCTTCCAACTTTGAATGCAACTTGATTGAAAAAGATCAGCGGAGAGGATCTTAATCCGTTCTGTAGTTACGAAACCTGCCTTATTCGCATCGTCTCCAGTGCCTGAACTTGTTCTCCCTAGCCTACCGTCTAGATAACGGGGATTTGATTTTCACACGGCGTATCGTTAGAGAGGAACTTGGAGTTGAATTGCAGAATTTCTTTCCACTCAATTCTTTCAGTTCGACTCGGGGTCACCACTGGAAATTGTTTAAACATAGGAGAGTTTGGGTCCGTTGTGATGTCCTCTGTCTACCAGAGTAGTGAACTAGTGGAATAACCTACCTGTGTATGTCGTTGATGCGCAGTCGGAGAAATGTTTCAAACATCAATTGGATTCCTACCTGTTGAGTAAACTCGGATCATGTTGCTTCTTGTGTCAATGCAGCGGTTCCATTGGAACCAACTTGCAATGTCCACCTTGATCCCTGTGACGAACAGGAGGCGATGGAACTGACAAAGAATTTTTCCTTCTGCTCTCTACATTCCAATGTTTCAAAAAAAAATCCCGATAGACTGCGAATAGCTCCACCCTTTCCAAGTTCTCGGCTTTTGTGAAGAGTTTCCTTTCGATTTATCGAGTGGGAAGTGTTATCCGGGTTGTTAGCTATGACGTCACAATATCTGAGTTGCAATGAAGGTGTGACCTCGCGTTCTAAGGTCATATAGTGTTCTGAGTGATCTATCTTGCAGTTCGGCGGTGGGCACTTTCGGTACGGATCTCCTTGAGCTAACATTGCAACTGCCTTTGCATCAGTTCGTGGACCTCCCGACTAGATATATGCGCAACCAAATTCCGTCTACCTTGGATTTCATTTTTGCGAACTCACACGATTTCGTAAGTAATATTACCTATGCCTGTCCTGTAGGAGCCAGTGATCATGTCTGCATATCCTTTCGATCTGCTCTAACTAAGTTTCATCAAGCTACCGCTGAGGCATGTTCAAATATTTAGCGGGCAGGCTTTAACGCAATGCAAGACAAAGCTTCAGTTTTGCGTTGTGCGATCACCGTGGCTGACACCGTTGAGACAGCCTGGGGGAAATTTAAGGCATACCTCACCGAGATCTCTGCTCCCCACATCCCACTCACTAAGGGAAGGGTGACACGGGCGCAGCCTCCATGGATAGATCATACAGGAAAATACCTGCTCAGGAAGCGCTCTAAGTACTGGCGAACTTACCAAGCGGCTTCATCAACCAGCACCTACGAAAGATATCGAGCGGTTTGAAATAAATCAAAGCATCATCTCAGAACTCTTCGTCTTCAGTACGAGGGGTATTTGGCTAACGCAGCCGTAACGAATCCAAAGAAGTTCGTTGCTTACGTAAAGAGACGTAGTTGTTGGAGCACCGTCACATATATTGGCGACCCAACCTTGTCGTGTTCCTCGATATAAAAGGTGCATTCGATTCGGTGGATAGACATGCCCTTTGGGACTGTCTACTCAGGAAAGGTGTACCTGAGAAATATGTGAATATTATCCGAGCATTATATGCGCGTAGCTCGGGCAGTGTGAGGGCTTACGGCAATTTGTCGTCGCCCTTCAATATCTCCAGCGGCGTGAGACAAGGATGCCCGCTGTCTTCTTTCCTCTTCAACTTCGCTGTTGACGAAGTCATAAAAATCGCGTTTACAGGACACGACTTAGAAGGTGTGGAGCTACTCCCAGGAGAACGACTTTTTGATTTAGAGTATGCCGATGATATTGCCCTCATCTGTGACAGCTCACAAACGTGCCAAGCGGCACTGGACAGATTAGCACTAGCTGTCCGTCACTTCGAGTTTTGCTTCGCACCCTCGAAGTGCAAAGCATTTCTCCAAGATTGGTCTGGACCGCCTCCTACGCTGACCCTTGGTGGGGATCAGCTAGAAGTCGTTCAAAAATTCAACTACCTGGGAAGTTGTATCAGCGCCCGTGGGATTGAAGATGAAATCACGAATCATATAGCAAAAGCTCGGGGCGCTTTTGCTAAACTTCGCCACTTATGGCGGCGGCGCGACATCACTCTTCCCCTGAAGGGTAGAGTGTACAATGCAGCAGTACGTTTGACCCAATTGTATGGTTGTGAAACCTGGCCGCTTAAAGCAGCGGACCTGAAGCGGCTAGTTACGTTCGACCACCGGTGCCTTCGTAATTTAGCTCACATTTGGTGGGAACACCGCGTGAGCAACGAGCGTGTTCGACGTCTTGTTTATGACACAGGAAAAGGAAATGAACCGCTCAGCACCGTTATTTCACGCATCAGGCTCCGATGGCTCGGCCACGTGTTACGCATGCCAGCCCACCGACTTCCGTGACGTGTGTTATTTGCGCGCCGGGGGTGTGGATGGAAGAAGAGGAGGGGTGGCCAAGCGATGACTTGGTCCAGAGGAATGAAGACCCTCACTTCTGAGCTGGCCTCGGTTGGAGCGTCTCGGCTCCTTGGTTGTGGTCCGAAGGACGATGAACACGTTTGGTTGGACACACTTGCTGATATGGCTAGGAGCCGACCTCAGTGACGTTCGTGCTGTGAGTTTCTTTGTCCCACCCCATCCCTCTTAGCCTCCCCTCCAACCACGATCTCATTACTTAGCCTTATATAATTTTGCATAATAATTTTTTTGGGTGCACAGCAGCCGGCTGTTAGCTTACCGGAACGATGCCCGTCCGTTACCGGTAGCTCAGCCAGCTTACACCAGTTGTTTTTTCTCCTTTTTTTCTTTGTATTGCGGCACAGTAGCTGAGGTGTTCCCCACCTCTAGCTAACGTGTATGATGATGATGAGAGACGTAGTGGTACAAACTAGTCTATACCGTCTTTACTACGAGCGGACGGGACCCATGGGCATACCGACTATGATAATGCCTGTATACTTAGCGAACAGTATACTGGTGTCTTTTCTCATGAGGCCTCTATACCTCAGACGGAGCTGGTCACAAAAGTTCCAGAGGATTTTTGCCTAACTGAAATCAGCGTAACGGAGACACAAGTCTTCGGGCTATTGCAAGGGCTAAATCCTTCCAAAGCTTATGGCCCTGATTCAATTCATCCGAAGCTGATGCATGAATTAGCCGCTGAGCTAAGTGGCCCTTTAACATGCATGTTTACAATAGCACTCGACAGCTGTGCCTTACTTTCGGAATGGAAGAAGGCAATCATCTATCCGATTTTTAAGGGGGGGGAAGAGTTCTTCCCGCGAACTACCGGCCTGTCAGCTTAACAAGTGGAGTAGTTAAGTTGTTTGAAAAATTGATCAGGGATTCGGTGGAGAATCACCTGATTAAGTTTAACCTTCTCAGTGCGGCTCAGCACGGATTCCGTAAGGGATTTTCATGTCTGATAAATTTACTTGTAGCTCGTGAAAGCTGGGGTGAGGCAGTAGACAACGGTCAGTTCATCGACGTGCTTTTCGTTGACTTTTCGTAAGCCTTTGATACTGTCTTACATCAACAACTCTCATTGAAGTTGAGATCGTATGGAATATCTGGAGCCACCCTTAACTGGGTTTCTGCTTTCCTAGAGGGAAGAGAACAGTGTGTACGCGTGGGGCGTAGCCTTTCGCTTAGACAAGCTGTTCTTAGTGGCGTTCCGCAGTGCTCGGTTCTAGGGCCGTTACTTTTCGCAACTTATGTAAATGACCCACCCCAGGAGCTTGGAGTACCGTCGCTATTGTTTGCTGATGACCTCAAGCTCTGGAATATTGTGGATATCCCTGGTGGCTCTGAGGCACTTCAGAGTATCGTGGATAGGCTCTGGGATTGGTCAACCTTATGGTTGATGCCCATAAATCAGGCGAAATGTTCTGTCCTCCGCATTCGAGGTGCTAATCCCCCCACGCCCTACGTAGTTGGTGGAAGTGAACTCCCTGTTGTCATTCAGCAGGTTGTTCTAGGTATCACCCATACCTCATTGCTTCACTCTGGGGAAAATTGGAGGAAGGCTGCTTGTAGAGGGTTCCGTATGATGTGGTTTATTCGCCGCTCCTTCGGTGTCCTAACGGCCAATATCTTTGTGAAGCTGTTCTCAGCTTTCGTGCGACCTCACTAGAGTACTGTATCCAGGCTTGTCCACCTTGTCTTGTAAGGGACAAAATGGAACTGGAGAGGGTTTTGCGAGTAGGTACAAGGTTAGTGCAAGGATTACGGGGGCAAACGTATCCCGAACGTTTGCTTAGCTTGGGCATGTACTCAATGCATTACCGCAGAATTATAGGAGACTTGATCCTCACTTACCGTATCTTGACGGGTAAGATCGGTCCAGACTTATCCTGGCTATTTAGTCCCACCAAGCTGCCTAGTCTCCGAGGTCACCAGTTGAAGCTGCACAAACAGCGTTCTGACCGGGCAAGGACGGAAACTCACTTGTCGCGTCGAGTTATTGAACGTTGGAACTCGCTTCCGGCGCACGTGGTTAGGGAGTCTACGGTAGAGGGTTTCGAGCGTCAGTTAGATGCTCTTGGGTGGCAGTACCAAACCTTCCCATTCTCCTAACCGACTTGTATCTTCAACTTTCCCTCCGTTCGTTTTTAATTTTCTTCTCACCTTGGTATTATCATTATTTAGCTGACATTCCTCTTGTTTTCTTAGCTTACCCTTAACTGCATATTGCCTGCTGCGACATTTGTCCTGAACTCTATGAGTCTCTGCAACGATATACTACATCGGCTATCAGTTTCCTGTCGCCGCTGCCGTACTTCATTAAACAGTTGACGCCTTCATGCCGGACTGCCAGTCCTGAGCCCTCATTCTATTCCAACGAAGTTTGAAGCTTCCACTGCATTGAACTCTCTTGTCTCATCACCTTTTTCGTCCACAACTATTCCGGCTCAACTACCCCCACGGGTAAACGAAGCCGTGTCCCATCTGCTTCCCAATCAGAACCTTCGACACACGCCTTGCCCAGGGAGCCCATGCCTGAGACATACGCTGCCGCGGTGAGGAAAACTCCCACTGTCCCAATGGGTCAGGCGAAGAAAACTGCTTCCCAGACCCAAATGAAATCTGTTCTCGACAAAGTCAACGAGCTGGAAAAGTTGATCAAGGACAGTGCGTCACCACATCCTCAGATCTCTGGCCGCGCCCTACCACCCTCTCGTGAGACGTCTTATCATTGTGAACGCCCCAGAATCCACCAAGCACACCTCTGCAGAAGGGATGCTGGATGACCAAGGGTTACTTGGTCATATGATTTTCATTTTATTTGATGATGAATTGGGTATAAACATTATCTCTGCCTTCCGCCTGGGCAGGAAGCAAGAGGATCTTTCCAAGATACGCCCCCTCAAGATTGTATGCCAAAGCGAAGAAGAATGCTGACGCATCCACCGGCGAACCCCACGTTTGAAATGTGAGCCTTTTTACGTACTGAGAGATCTTTCTCCGGAAGATCGTATTAAAATGAAAACAGCCGTTGATGAGCTCCGGTCCCTCCGAGCGAATGGTGAGACAGACCACATCATGGATTTTCGCGTAATCCGAGAACCCGGTGGAGGCCAATTCTCCTCAACCCAGGACAGTAGAGCACGAGAACGGACTGCGTGTAATTTATGCTGGCTTGCCGAACAACCGGCTGGCTTGCCGAACAACCTCCTCGTGGTGCCAGCTCGGTCGTTCGGGATTTTCCCGTTCCAGCAAATGGTTCGGCGGCAGTGTTCCAGGACATGGTGGGTTTTCGCCTGGCAAGCGTTCTCCCTATAAAAAGCCACATATGTCCGTTTAACAACACTGTGACGTGGCGGACGTGACTCGCCACTAAATAAAGTCACTGCCCCTTGCTTCATCCTGGCGAAGCATTGTATTCCAACAACCTTATGCTGTACTTCTGGGGAGCATTGGGCCCCTGTTTGATAAAGGAACAAACGAAAGGCGTATGAACTGAGCGATCAGTCACCGGCTCCCAATGGTGACAGGACAAACCCCTCTAATTACCGCCCGATAGCACTGCTTTCCACTGCCTCCAAAGTAATGGAGAGTATCGTAGACGATTTCTTGCGCTGCCATTTAGAAAGTCTGTCCTTAATAGCCCCGGAACAGCACGGGTTCCGCAGGGCTCACTCGTGCACCACGAATCTTCTCGCAGCCCTTGATTCCTGGACTGCAGAGGCAGACAATCATACTCCAACTGACGCAGTTTACGTGGATTTCTCAAAAGCATTCGACCGGGTCAATCACGCACTGCTGTTGAGTAAACTGCCGAGTTTGGGGATCGACCAGCAAACAATCTGCTGGCTAAGTACCTACCTGTCTGGCCGCACCTACCGAGTTCGTGTAAACGGCGCACTCTCCAGCGCTCTTGCTGCAACGACCGGGGTGCCCCAGGGATCCATCCTCGGGCCCCTGCTGTTCAATTTGTTCATCAACGACCTCCCATCCTGTATCAGCAGCCACATACTGCTTTATGCGGACGACGCTAAGATATGGCGACCTATCCGCAGGCCAAGTGATCAGGCACTTCTCCAGACAGACATCGATGCTGCTTATTCTTGGGCATTGAAAAATTCGCTCCCGTTTAACATCGATAAGTGCAAAGTCATGCACATTGGGCAAGGTGTGGCTAATCCGTACAATATCGGCGGTGTGCATCTTAAAGCCACATCCCAGGAACGCGACCTGGGGACCATAATATCCGCCGACCTGAGCCCGAGCGCCAATGTAGCTACACTGGCGCGAAAGGCTAGCGTTCGCCTGGCCCTCCTTGGACGTGCACTAGGGTCTTTCCCTAAAGAGACATTTGTCCGTCTCTATAGCACTTTAGTACGTCCGCTGCTGGAGTACAACATACTTGTCCAGCCGCCGTACCTGAAGAAGGACGAGGCCATGCTGGAAACTGTACAGCGCAGAGCCACTAAGAGAGTGGACGGACTATCCCACTTCTCGTATGAGGAGCGTCTGGCGGCCCTTAACCTCTTCCCGTTGAAATATCGCAGGCTTCGTGGCGACCTTATCTTAGCTTATTCCGTCCTGACTAATAACAGACACCCAAACGCAGGATTGCTGGTCCGCGCCCGTACAGATCATCTCCGAGGGCACTCACTCAAACTGATGACTCGTAGCAGTCGCCTTCTGTGCCGAAGAAACAGTTTCAGTGTGCGTACTGCCTTCGCTTGGAACGCCCTCCCCGAAGCTGTTGTCTCAGCGCCCAATACGGAGGCCTTCAAACAGCGCCTAGACGCTTGGCTCTTACCTCGCTGGTCTTCAACGTTGCTAAGATCTGGCCATTTGCCAAACTAACACGCGGCGCTTCCATCATTTTGCTTCTATCCAACTTTGCCGAATTTACCTACACCACTCTCTTGTTCCAGGTATCCACGTTCCCACAGTCAACTCGCTGAATTCTTGTGCTGAACACCACTACTGCGTCGAGAACCACAACATCTGGTACCTACCGACGAGATCAGGACCTTGCCGTAAGATCCCGAGGCAGAACCACCGAAAAGCTACGCTTACTCGTTCTGCGCAAACCCGTGAAACCCGTGAATTCGCTCCGCTGCCTTGCACGTAGTCTATTCAGCCAAAGTCTCGGGGCGGTGTCCCCTAAGTCAACACCCTACTTCGGCTTGGGCAACCGGGTAGTATCTCGCCCTGAGGAAACCATGGACATTGTTGTGTTGTGTTTTATTTTACTGTTTCTGTACCTTCGTTTGAATCCCATGGTTTCTGATGGCATTATGTCTGTTAGCAGACTTTTGCATATATATATATATATATATATATATATATATATATATATATATATATACGCCGTCTGAGAAATAAACTTGATGAGGTACAGATGCTTGCGTCAGATACTCGCCCAGACTTGATGGCCTTTACCGAAACTTGGCTTTTTGCGTGCATCATAGATTCAGAGGTTTCTATCCCCGGATACAGTCCTTCGAGCCGACCGCCTTGGAGGTAGGCCCGGTGGCGGTGTTATACTTTCTGGAAGGCCGAACTCAAGGCCCATTTGGTTGCAGCTACTAGTGGCGACGATGGTGATTTTGATGCCCTTTGGTGCCGTATTCATGATGGATGCAGATCCTACACTATTGGTGTTGTCTACAGAGCGCCATCGGGATCCTTAGTTCATTTGATCGATTCTATCAGGAAACACGGCGCGGGAAAGGACAATCTTATCGTAGGCGATTTTAATGCCCCTAATATCTATTGGGACTTACTTCTCTGTGGTCGTCCACCTGATTCTTTTGATGCTACCTTACTTGAGACTGTTATCGATTGTAATTTGTTTCAACACGTCATCATGCCAACCCGCATTGTTGCCGACCAAACGCCAAACATTCTGGACCTTGTGCTCACCCCAGCTCAGTCAGATGTCACGAATCTAACAGTTTAACCCATCGGCAAAAGCGATCAATGTGTCGTTTCATTCCAATGGACACGTCGCCTCACGATCCATAGCCAAGATGGTTGTCGTCGGAACTTTTGGCATGCAGATCCCCTCTGTCTGAGAAAGCCGCAAGCGCTATGGACTGGAGTATTCCTGATCCCATTCCTCTTGATGATGCGTGGAACCTTGTACTCTCCAAAATGACTTCTCTAATTGAGCATCTCGTTCATTTCTCTTGTAGAAAGTTCTTCAAGAGGAGTACACCTTGGATTGACAGTGCTTTGAGATCTCTGATAAACAGAAGGCGCAAATTGTGGGGTCGTTTCAGATAATCTCAAACAGAGTTCGATTACTCTTCCTGCAAGACTACCAAAAATGCTTATGTCACGTTGAACCGGCAGAAACGTCAGCAATATGAACTAGCATTAGCAACACATTCCAGAACGACACCCAAAATGCTTTTCTCTTATCTAAAAAGAAGCATCAGGGCTGGCAATGACATTCCCACCTTCTGTTCCTTTGGACATCGAAATTTACTTTACGAAGACGCTGATAAACCCAGTCTTTTGGCCCAGCAGTACGCCGCTGTCTTCGCAAAAGAAACTCCCGCCTGCAACAACACTGTCCAGTTTTCCTTATCTATTGTATCAAGTAGACATTAATATCAATTCTGTAGTTTAACTTCTCCTTGATTTAGATTCGCATTCTTTACCCGGCCCGGATGGCTTGCACCCCCTGTTCCTTAGGACTGTGGCACAGTACATCGCCCCTCCTATCTGTCAGGTTTTCCGTCTTTCCTTTGATGCTGAGCGTCTCCCGTCGGCTTGGAAAGTGGGCATCGTAAAACTCATATACAAAGGAGGGAACAGACAATATCCAGCCAACTATCGTCCTATCTGCTTAACGTCGATATTGTGTAAAGTTTTGGAGCGGATCTTGAAGCAGGCTCTTCATCTCTCTCTCGAGGAACTGAATCTCTTCTCTTGTGCACAACATGCTTTTCGAAGGGCACGCTCATGTACCTCGAAATGGGCGAAATCGCTAGGTTCCGGCAAACGCTTGGACGTTATGTTTGTGGATTTCAGCAAAGCTTTGACAAGGTCCCGCACGAACGACTTTTGCTTAAACTCCGAGGAATCGGTATTGCCGGGAATCTTCTCTCCTGGATCTCTGATTTCCTTCGCGACCGCACGATGCAGATGCAAGTAAACGAAACATTTTCCACCCCTGTTCTCATGACTAGTGGAGTTCCACAAGGTTCTGTCCTCGGCCCCGTGCTTTTCAACGTCTTCCTCAATGACTTACCGTCCACCCTCCAAGCGGATTGCCTGATCTGCGCCGACGACTTGAAGCTGTGGATGGAGGTATCCAGTATGGAAGATACTGACAGGTTGCAATCGACACTCGACCTGCTACATGATTGGTCAATTAAGTGGCAGTTGCCAATGAATCATGAGAAGTGTTCAGTTCTTCTAGTTGGTGCGTCTGCCCCATTTGGAATCTACCATGTTGGTGATTCCTTGCTCAGAAACGCCACTCAGGAGAGGGATTTTGGAGTGATACTTTCGTCTGACCTCAAATCTAATGAAGATACCAAAAAAGGTCGCTGCGTCCTACAGGATGTTTCACTCTATACGCAGATGTTATGATGCTGCCCTTTGCCTCTCTCTGCGCTACCAACCAGCCGGGGAAAAAAACGCAGAGCCTGCTGGACCGAAGTATATTAGGTACAGAACATGGCTACTTTTATAGGTCACATACGCTTACCTCGCCTCTATCACTGAGGTGAGTCGCATCTCTTGTCTAAACAGATTCGACTCTGGCAACCGCCATCACTGTTTGACTGTAGGTAGGACCACGTCCGCGACATAGCAACCTGTGCGTCGATAACGGTCTGATTTCGTCAGCTTCCGGTTTGACCATGACAACCAGTCTGTCAGCCGCTCACGTGATCTGGCCGATCTCGCCCCGCTAGTGTGCACCATCGTAGTCAACTGTTTCGCCTCCGTGACGCCTCCTCCGAATTGAAACCACTTCCCCACCATGCGTACTTGCGTCATAGAGTTCATAGTTATAGAGGGCAGAAGGGAAGACCCGTGTCAGCTCCATCACCTCCCGTTCATTGGCTGGATGACCTGTCGATGCTAAACTGTTTTCCCCGAGGGATTGTTTCAGCTGCAGCAAAAACAGCGGAATCCAGGCATGCTCAGCATGTACTTGTCCATACGTTCTTTAAAACATTCCTCTGTCTGGGCACTTACCATACATTCAGGAAGATTGTTCCACTCATTCACAACCCGTGTGGATAACGTGATATCGGACCGGATATGGTTCCGCCGAGGTTTGAAAAGTTTCAAGCTGTGGCCCCGTGTTGAACAATCTGTGTTGAGCTGAAAAAACTGCAGCAACTCCTTCCCCAAATCGCCCCTTAAAATGCGTCTAGTATAAATCAAATCACCACGGCGACGGCGGTAGTCCAGAGTAAATAAGTTCATGCATTGGAGACGAAGGGGATAAGGTAAAACACGTAGCATAGACACAGACTTGGATCCGCGCCTCTGGACCTTCTCAATCAATTCACATTCAAATTTCGTGAGTAGGTGTATGGCAGGTAGGCCGTATTCCAGTATTGGACGAACGTGGGAGGAAAACAGGAGCCTGAAGTTCTGCGGAGTCAATTTGCAAAACGACCTTCGTATGGCACAGAGCATCCTGGTGGCAGATGCTACCTTCCGCAACGTGTCCTGCGTTGTTCTTAGGTCTGGAGAAATAAGTACACCCAAGTCCTCACCAACCACATTCTTCAGCAGAAAACCACCGGTGTGGTAAACACCGAAAGGTTCCTGATCACCGATCGGGAGAACACAGCACTTATCACGATTGATAGGCATTTGCCACTTGACCGACCAATCGTGCAGCAGATCGAGCGTCAGCTGCAACATGTCAGCATCTTCAAGCCTGGATACTTCCGACCAAAGTTTAAGATCATCAGCATAGATCAAGCAGTCTATTTGGAGCACCCCCGGGAGATCGTTGATGAAGGTTTTGAATAGTTCAGGACCAAGTACGGAGCCTTGTGGAACCCCACTGGTCATAAGAACAGGAACGGAGTCGACTTCGTTAACTCTCACCTTCATACTACGGTTATCTAGGAAATCCGCGATCCAGGCGAGCAACTTACCAGCGATGCCAATCTGCCAAAGTTTGCTAAGAAGTCGCTTGTGTGGAACCCTATCAAACGCCTTGCTAAAATCCACAAAAACTGCATCAAGTCGATGACCAGCATCCACTGACTGCGCCCATTTTTCTCGGGCAACAAGCCGATTGGTAATGCAAGAGCGTGCCCTTCGAAATCCGTGCTGAGCAGGAGAGATGACGTCCAATTTCTCAAGGTGAAGATGCAAGGCCTGTTTCAAAATCCTTTCCATGGTTTTACAGAGGATTGATGACAGGCAAATCGGTCGGTAGTTCACTGGATCTTGGCGATTCCCACCTTTGTACATGGGTTTCACGACATTTGCTTTCCATTTAGTTGGGAGACGACCTGCTTCAAGTTAGCTACGAAATACTTGACAAATTGGTGCAGCAATGAACTCCGCCACCTCTTTGAGGAACACGGGATGCAAGCCATCGGGACCCGGTGAAGAATTCGAGTTCAAGTCACGAAGCAGTTCCAATACTCTATCAGCGATAATTTCAACATGCTCTAATGGAGAGGGGTGATAGGAAGTGTCCTCAACAGCTAATGGCGCCTCCGTCGTATACACAGAAGAGTATTGCGACGCTAGTAGACAAGCTTTCGCCATGTCATCATGAAGCATGATGTCCTCTTTGCTTGAATACAGTGCGGGTATACCGTTGCCAGCTTTGGTGCTTCTTTTTAAGTATGCGAAAAGCTTTTTCGGATTAACCACAGATTGCTCGGCCAGATGCTGATCATATAATTCTCGCTTCTCGCGCTTTCTCAGGGTACATAAATTTCTAGCCTCTTTGTAATGCGCGTAATCTTGTGCCGTCTGAGAGAACTTGAACCGGCCCCAAAGTTTCCGCCTTCTCATCATGAGCGATTTCATTTCCCGACCTATCCATGGGGGTCCTTTGGAGAAAAATTGTTTTGTGACCCTTGGAACAACCCGATCAATGATAAACATCATCTTGGAGCACAAAAGGTCCCAAGCAGCATCGAGATCCAACTGATGAGGGATGTTCCAATCCATGAGGCTGGCAGCCAATTTTAAGCGGAGGGGGTCAGCTCGCCAGAAGTTTCGGCGGTGCGTTCCTTGGACATTGATAGCTAACTGTCGTGTCCACAAAAAGGAGACTACACAGTGATCACTTTTGCCAAGAGGCTGAAGAATGGCTGGAGCGGAAACATCTGATGAGCTAGGTGTGAGCACAAGGTCAAGGATGTGTGGCATATGGCCTGGAAAAAACGGGTGGGGGATAAAACGTGTTGCGTTAGATTGCATTCGAGGACTATTTCTAATAAACGTGTATCAAAAGGATCTGGAGATAAATTACAATGAAGTGCATCCCAGTCTACGGCCGGAGCATTGAAGTCACCCACATTCAAACAATCTTTGCCTCCCCTGTGCATCCTTATAGAGTCTATCAGGTGGGATCCTGACCCCAAGGGGGATCTGTAGATAACGCCCACTATGAGCGGTCGGAACCCATCGTGAACCTTACTCCAAAGAATTTCCGATCCTCCATCGAGATCACACATGGCTTCCACTGTGTGAACTTTAAGGTCTGACTTCCAGTAAAGTGCAACACCGCCCCCGGATCTCCCTCCTAGACGATCCGCACGGGATAGTTGATACCCTGGAATAAACACCTCCGAGTCCGAAATATCCGAGGATAGCCAAGTCTCCGTAAAAGCCATCAGGTCGGGTTCTTGCTCCGAAGTCATGAGCAGTATCTCATCCAATTTGTTTCTCAAACTACGCACGTTCACCGATATCACACGCAATCCACTCCTGATTCTCAGTGTACCGGGAGAACGAAAATTGGTCTCCACCGAGTCTTCGGGATTCTTTTTACTACTCGAAAATCCACAATGTGAAGGTCGCTTTCACCAGCTGCTCGTCGGATACGTAGTTCATCAACGGCCTGCTTCATTTTAACTCGATCCTCCGGGGAGAGGTCTCTCAAAACATAAAACGTTTCCCCTTTTAAACATGAGGTTCGCTGGAGGATACGGCGGCATTCCTCTTCATCCTGACAGACTACCTTTAGGGGGCGAACTTTCGATGAGTCATCCTGCTTCCTGCCGAGGCGAAAAGCGGAAACGAAGTTTATGCCCTTTTCCCCAGCATCGAACAGTAACGAAACCATCCGCCTCAGAAACGTTTGGTCCTCCAATATCCTTTCAGCCGAGGATTCCGAGGACTCAGGGGCGTTTACGATGATCAGACATCGTTCCCTCTCGGGAAATCGGCTTTTTTCATTTTGGTGCGGTTTTTCATGGTAAGGCTTTGCCTTGATCATATTCTCCAATTGATTCACTTTATCGATAACATGTTTTAATTGTGGCTGAGAAGAGTTTGAATTAGAGTTGGATTTTTCAGCCTTCTTCGTCTTCAGATTATTTAGCGGAGTCTCTGGAATCATGGGTACCGGAGTTGCGCTGCTACCCGCTACCACTGCATAAGTCCTCTCCTTGCGTTCTTTGAACTGCCGGACAATGGACGATGGTTCTGGGGATGAGGTTGGAAAAACAAGAGTTTGCTTTGGAGGGGATATGTCGTGGACAGCAACAGATGAAGGCAATTAGGAAGCAGCGGTTCATCCTTTTTCTTTTGCACAGAATGGAGGCATGAAGGACATGGACTAATTGGAGGTAGACCATCCGAAACACGCCTGACACTCAGCCCAGTCCGACAAGAGTCACAAATAAAAATGACGACTGAGGAAATGGTCCTTTGCAGTGGATCGTATAGATCCGGACTGATGTTACAACATGCAATGTGAAGCCACCCTTCGCAGAAGGAACATTGAACGGCCTTCGAGCGAGAAGTGACAGCCTTACAACAATCCAAGCATTTTGTGGACATTGAATCCCGTATTCAGTAAATTCAGAAAGAATCCTCGAGACGGAAACGAAACGCAACGTCAGTTCAGCTTTCTTTGTTTTGACATCAATCAGTTGTCCTTCTGGCGGCTCTTCGATATATATTGTCTGCGGGCCCTTGTGTTTTTCCGTGGTTCGGTCTCTGCTGATCTGCGTACCTGATCCACTTCTTGTTTCTAACCGTTTGGTCGTAATTGACTCCACCATATCTGCGGATCACTCTTCCTCTTGACCACCTCTTCGGTCCTCGGAACTCTCGCGCGTACCCCCTGGCACCAATTCTGCAATGACACGCTGTCTGTCCGACTTCTCCCCGTAGGACAACTGCAATGCTTTTCTTTTCTTATTAGCACAACGCGTTTTGCCCTGAATACTGGTTTAGTGACTGGCTTGAGATTCGGGGCAGCACTGGTGATTCTGCAGCATTCTGGACCAGGTTGGAGCATTGCTTCGTGGCGTCTATTCATCTGTGTAAACTGACTGCCATTGATTTCTATCGTCGCATCTTTAAGTTTGATGGGCACATCTGATTCCGAAGTGGCAGTGTGGCAGAAGTTTTGCTCCTCCATAGCTTCTGAATTTGCGACCACATTTGCAGCAGGAGTCAATTTGAGCAACTTCTGACATTCTGAAAGAATTTCTTGCGATGTCAGCTTCACTTCCAGTTCCCATTTTACATGAATGTTTAACTTTTGTGATAGCATTGCCATCAACTGCCTCTGTGACTTTTCGAACCGCGACTGCTGATCCTGTAAAAATGTCTGCAATTGTTCACAGTTGACTGCCATTCTGGATTCGCTTGAACTCTCGTCGCCACTATGATGCTGCCCTTTGCCTCTGTCTCTCTGCGCTACCAACCAGCCGGGGAAAAAAACGCAGAGCCTGCTGGACCGAAGTATATTAGGTACAGAACGTGGCTACTTTTATAGGTCACATACGCTTACCTCGCCTTTATCACTGAGGTGAGGCACATCTCTTGTCTAAACAGATTCGACTCTGGCAACCGCCATCACTGTTTGACTGTAGGTAGGACCACGTCCGCGACATAGCAACCTGTGCGTCGATAACGGTCTGATTTCGTCAGCTTCCGGTTTGACCATGACAACCAGTCTGTCAGCCGCTCACGTGATCTGGCCGATCTCGCCCCGCTAGTGTGCACCCTCGTAGTCAGCTGTTTCGCCTCCGTGACAGCAGAGCCTTCCCTCGCCTGGCGCCGGGGATCTTCCGACCCCTGTTTACTTCACATGTACGCCCGCTTCTGGAATACAGGCTACCTACCGCCTACCCTCTTACGAAATTTGAATGTGATATGATTGAAAAGGTTCAACGGTGTGGATCCAAATCTGTTCCTGAGCTGCAGGACCTTTGCTATTCCCTCCGACTCAAACAACTGAACCTCTTCCCTGGATTACCATCGTCATCGCGGAGGCTTGATCTTCACCCGACGTATTCTTAGAGGAGAGTTGGGGAGGGAATTACGGGAGTTCTTTCATCTCAACACAGAGAGTGCAGCAAGAGGCCACAGTTTGAAACTGTTCAAACCGAGGAGTGATCGAGTGCGATCCAGCCTGGCTTTATCCACTCGCGTTGTGAATGACTGGAACCGCCTTCCGGTGTCCATCGTCGTTGCCGAGACCGAAGAACGTTTCAAGCATTTATTGGATTCTTATTTTAGTTTACGGGGATCCAGCTGTTTCCAATGCTGCCTCAGTGGTTCTCTGTGGGACCTTGTTCCGCAATGACCCAGGCTATCTCCGAAACGATTGGGAAGTGACGGAGCTGACAAAGAAATTTCCTTTTGCTCTCTATCATCCAATGAACCTTAGTGTTGCGCAACATGGATTCCGCAGGGGATTTTCATGTCAGACTAATCTGCTTGTAGCTCTTGAAATCTGGGCCGAAGTGGTAGACAGTGGCCACGCTGTAGACTACGTAAGTTTTTGACACTGTTCCACATCTTTAGCTTTCACTAAAGCTGTGATCTTACGGGCTATCTGGTCTCGCTCTTCAATGGGTGTCTGCCTTCCTTGAGGGGTGGGATCAATGTGTACGGGTAGGGCGTAGCCTTTCGCTCAGGCAAGCTGTCCTTAGTGGCGTCCCGTAGGGCTCGGTATTGGGACCATTGTTGTTCGCGATCTATGTAAATGACTTGCCGGGAGAGCTAGGGGTGTCGTCACTAATGTTTGCTGACGACCTTAAGCTCTGGAATATTGTGGATATCCCGGGGGGTCCTGAGGCAATTCAACACGCCTTGGATAGGCTCTGGGAATGCTCTACCTTATGGTTGTTGCCCATAAATAGGGCCAACTGCTTTGTTCTCCGAATCGGAGCTGCTAATCCTCCCACCCGATATGTTGTCGGCGATGATGAACTCCCTGTTGTTACTCAGCAGGTTGGTTTAGGAGTCGTACACGCATCAGCACTTCATTCTGGCGACAATTGGAAGAAGGCTACTTGTCCAGGGTTTCGTATGATGTGATTTATCCGCCGCTCTTTCGGAATCCTAACGTCCAATTTGTTTGTGAAGCTATTCTCGGCATTCGTCCGACCCCACCTGGAATATTGTATTCAGGCTTGTCCACTATGTCTTAACCGAGACAAAATGGACTTGGAGAGGGTGTTACGAGGGGGCACTCGGTTAGTGCAGGGGCTGCGAGGACACACGTATCCTGAACGCTTGCTCAGTTTGGGGATGTACTCAATGCACTACCGAAGGATAAGAGGGGATCTGATTCTCACTTATCGTGTTTTGATGGGTAAGATTGGCCCGGACTTGTCAGGCTATTTAGTCCTACTACGTTACCTAATCTCCGCGGTCACCCACTGAAACTGCATAAACCACGGTCTGATAGGATTAAGACGGAAACTCGTCTGTCGCGCCGAGTTATAGATCACTGGAATTCGCTTCCAGATCACGTGGTTAGGGAACCTACGGTTAAGGGTTTTGCGCGCCAGCTCGATGCTCTTGGGTGACAACAGCAAACTTTTCCTTTTTCCTAGCTGACTCACCTTCACTTTTCAGTTCTTTTTTTAATGACTCAAATTTTTGGTATTCCACTTGCTTAGCTATTTCCACTTTCTCTTTTGCCTTCTGAGTTTACTTTTTTCTTACTTCACGTAACCGGCCCAGCAGGGACTGCTAGGGCAGGATACGTGGGCATTAATTGGTTGGACAGGGTGTGATGCGGTTCATCAGTATTTCAAAGTGCCAACTTCTGGTTCAACGACCCGCCGAAGAAGGAACACTCACGGGATAATCCTATCGTTCCAGTCCCGCTTAAACTTGTCTCCCTGACGCTTACTGGTAATTTTGCGGTTGTTCCCTGTTTTACCTTCTTATTGTGGTCGTTTTACGGTTGTATAAGTTTTTAAATTCTGCTCTGTTTTCCATTTAAACATGGTCGTCTCGCGAAAAACTGAGGTGCATAGACCCCTTGCGTCCTCGTTTGATGACTCACATACAGCTTGCAGCAATTCTGCCTGTTCAAGGCCAGTTACGGATTCATCTGGTGGTATGCAGTGTGATGTTTGCTCTCCTTGGTATCACAAAAGTTGTACCGACCTCCTAGCGAATCAGTACAATATGCTATCATCCAGTGAAAATCTTCTGTTTAGATGTGCTGATTGTTGCGCTCAGAAAGCGAAGCTCCCGGCTTTCACCTGTGCTGAATTCAAAGCACTAGCGTCAAGATTCACAGTTGTTGAGAACGCATTAGCCGAGCTTGCCTCTCTTGCCTCGCTCAACTCTAGAATTCATTGCGTTGTAGAGAGCAGGAGGGAAATCCCTTGTCAGCCCCATCGATTCCGTATCATACTGGGTTTGCTGCGTGTCGTTGCTTTACGACGTTCCTTGAGGGTTCGTCTCAATTGCAGTGACAGACGCAAGATTCCAACATTTTCAGCGAATGTTTGTCTATCAGCCGCTTGAAACTTTCCTCGGATGGAGCGTCTGCAATTTCTTCCGATAGGCTGTTCCAGTCAATTACTACTCTAGTGGATAGGGTGACGTCCATGCGAATTCTGTCTTCTTTGCCTAAACAGTTTTCATAATAAATAAAATATTTATTGTATTTATTTATTTACGTGTGATTTCGTGTGGAACAGTCAGCGTTGGGCCGGAAGAATTGTTGTACCTCACTTCCAAGTTCCCCTCGGAGAATGCGCCTAGTATAGATGAGATCACCACGGCGACGGCGGAGCTGGAGGGAGAACAGATTTAGCTGCTGGAGTCGAATGGGGTACGGGAGATCACGAAGCCCCAGAACAGCTTTCGATGCACGTCTCTGAATTTTTTCCAGCAGAGCACATTCAAATTTTGAAAGTGGATGGCTAGCTGGTAGACCAAATTCTAAGACTGGACGAACGTCGGAGGTGAACAAAGGTCGAAAAATCTCAGGAGTCATTCGAGCGAATGATTTTAAGTCACCCACTAGTCTCCTTCTAGTGGCCCCCTTCAACGTGTCCTGCCTCGTTCTAAGGTCTGAAGTCACAATAACCCCGAGATCTCTCTCGTGAGTGGTATTCCTGAGGAGAAACCCACCAATATGGTATTCATCGTACGGTTCAGTGCTACCCATTGGGAGAACAGCGCATTTGTCTCGGTTTACTGGCAGTTCCCACTTGATGGACCATTCATGCAGCTGGTCTAGAGCCCCTTGTAATCTGTCCGCGTCCTCAATGCTGGATACTGTTGACCATAGCTTGAGGTCATCGGCATAGATCAAGCACTCGGTTTGAAATGCAGTCGGCACATCGTTAATGTACAGTTTGAAGAGCTCCGGTCCAAGCACTGATCCTTGGAGAATGCCACTAGTCATAGGCACTGGAGCAGAGAGAGTTTAGTTCACTTGTACGCGCATTATCCTACCTCTTAAGAAATCGGCAATCCAGGAGAAATTTCCTGTAATATCACTTCCCTGGAGTTTATGTAGCAGTCATACGTGTGGAACCTTATCAAAGGCTTTGCTGAAGTCAATTAATATTACATCAACCTGTTTTCGGGCATCTATGGCTTCTGCCCATCTCTGGCGATGAGTAAGTTAGTGATGCATGAGCGTGCTCTCCGGAAGCCATGTTGAGCAGGTGAGATGAGGTTTAGATTCACACAATGTAGCTGGAGGGCGCACTTGACTATTCGTTCCATGGTTGTGCGTACGACTGATGTCAGACATATTGGATCTGATTATGAAATCCCTGAATATTGCGAATGTGGACGCTGTAACGGACTGTCCTTCTGCTGACAGTCCATCCGTTGACGAGGCGTTCATCCTACCGGACGCTCCAGTTCACATGGATATAACTGATACAGATGCCTCAGACGGCATTGTTGACCCGCCCCAACTGGAAGGCGAGTCACGGGCTCCTGGGACATTAAAGAATAAGCGTAAGAGGACAAGGAAAGCGCGCAAGCCCTCCGCCCCCAAACCGGAAGGTGATAAAATGCTCAAGAAACAAGCGCCTGAGTTGGGAACACCACCAGGTGTTGCAATTCCCTCAGTGAGACAAGATATGCCGTCGCCTTCGGTCCCACCGATTCCTGTCAAACAACCGTGTGGCGTGGATGATAGAGCATGTGGAGTAAATACACCTCGTCGAGACGATTCTTACACAGATAGCAGTGTGCTTTTCAGAAACGTCACTGAATCCACTGTCGCTCTTCCCACCGAGCGCATGCTTGATGATCTTGGTTGGCTTAAAGTTTGCGTGACCAGGCTTTTACCACCAGGTTTCCCTGGCGTTACTATCAGATTGGGGAACGTTCCGGTTGGTCAACCAAATCCTCTACCCCGTCTGCTTAGGGTGGTCCTCTCTATCCCAGAAGAGCGTAGGGCCTTACTAAGATTTGCCTTCAGGCTCAAAGGTACCAACGTTAGTGTGCAACCAGGCCTTCCGTTAGCGGATAAGATAAAGTTAAAGGAAGCTATCAGAGACCTAAAAGCCCGGCGTGCAGCTGGCGAGCAAGGTCTCCGATTGGTGGGTTTTCAGGTGGTCAGCCAGCGGTCCTTTTCCTCCCTGCCAGAACCTATTCTACTTGCGCACGACCCAGGGCTGGTCGTGCCGAAGCCCTCCAAGTAGTATTTAGTAACGTGCGTAGCCAGAGGAACAAGATGTGCGAGGTGGGTCTGCTCGTAGACAAATCTCGTCCAGATATACTTGCTTTCACTGAAGCGTGGCTGTCTGAGGAAATCACAGATGGCGAAGTATATCTGCCTGGCTACACACTGTTCCGCGCTGACCGCTCCACTGGCCGTCAAGGGGTGGTGTAGCTCCTTATGAGTTATCACATCGACGTATTGAGGACCAACGTTTTTCAGTCTCGACAAATCTGTTGAGGCTATCGCAGTCTTGGTTTGTGCTTCTTCGGCTCAGGTTACGGTCGTGTTAGTCTATAGTGGCCCTGTGAGCATCTCCAATAGAACCATTGAGTTTATACGCACACTCTGTGAACAAGTGTCTGGTGCTGGTAGACTTCAACCTCCCAGAATTTTGTTGGGATGATCTATCTTGCAGTTCGGTTCTGGAATCGTCCGGTACAGAACTGCTGGACTTAACGCTGCAGGTGCCACTACACCGGTTCGTGGACCTCCCCACTAGGTACATGAGAAATCATCAGCCGTCCATTTTAGATCTTGTTTTTGCTAAGTCACTTGATTTTGTAAATGACATTAAATACGACTCGCCTCTTGGCGCTAGCGATCACGTTTGCTTGTCTTTCCAGTGTACCCTTATCAGGCCTTGCCAAGCTACTACCAGTTGGTATCCGCACACTTGGGCTGCGGACTTTCAAGCGATACCGGATAAAGCTAGATCATCGCCTTGTGTGAAATCTGAGACCGACACTGTTCACATAGCCTGGAAAAAACTTAAGACTCACCTCGTCGACATTTCTGCACCTCACATCCCACTGGTAAAAAGAAGAGAATCGAGAGCGCAGCCTCCGTGGATATATTTCGCGGGGAAGGGCATGCTAAAGAAGTGGTCTAGATGCTGGCGAACGTACCGAACAGCTCCGTCAAACAGCACGTTTGACAAGCATCGGTTGGTTCGAAAAGAGTGCATGCTACATCTTAGGTTGGCCCGGCTTCAGTATGAAAAAGGCTTAGCTAATACTGCTTCGAAAAATCCCAAGAGATTCTTTGCTTACGTTAAACGACGCTGTGGTGCAAACTCGCCCATTCCACCATTGCTTCGAGGAGATGGGACCCATGCCTACAGCGACTATGACAAGGCATGCGTGCTTGGTAAGCAGTACTCAAGCGTCTTTGTCCGCGAGACAAATACGCCATGCAAAGAGTTAGTTCTAAGAGTCCCTGAGGACTGTTGTCTGGATGAAATTCCTGTAACGGAGTCCCAAGTTCTCCGGTTGCTAAAAGAGATGAACCCAACTAAGGCTTCCGGGCCAGATTCTGTTCATCCAAGATTGTTGCACGAATTGGCAGTGGAACTCAGTGGACCTCTGACTTGTGTGTTTCAGAAGTCACTCAACAGCTGTCTTGCCTACCGAATAGAAGGAGGCTGTTGTCTGCCCGATTTTCAAGTGCGGTAACAAAGACCTACTGGCTAATTACAGGCCTGTCAGCTTGACTAGCGTGGTCGTTAATTTGCTTGAAAAATTAGTACGAGATACAGTGGAGAACCATTTAAGTAGGTTTAACCTGCTTAGCGTCGAGCAACATGGTTTTCGCAAAGGATTTTCGTGTCAGACGAACTTGCTGGTAGCTCGAGAGTGCTGGGCTGAAGCCGTAGACAGTGGACATGCGGTGGATGTGGTGTTCATTGACTTCGCCAAGGCCTTTGACGCTGTCCCCCATTCGCGACTCTCACTGAAGTTGAGGTCGTATGGAATAGCTGGTCGTGCTCTCCAGTGGGTGTCAGCTTTTCTGGATGGACGGGAACAGTGTATTCGTGTGGGAAGCAGTCTTTCGTTTCGACAGGCTGTACTTAGCGGCGTTTCGCAAGGCTCTGTCCTAGGTCCGATGCATTTTTCTGTCTACATGAATGACTTGCCGGAGGAGCTTGAGGTACCATCGCTCTTATTTGCTGATGACCTGAAACTCTGGAATGTTGTTGATATCCGTGGAGGTCCTGTGGCTCTTCAACTGGCTCTGGATAGACTCTGGGAATGGTCTGTCTTGTGGTTGCTGTCCATAAACCGGGCAAAGTATTTAGTGCTGCGTATCGAAGCGTCTGCTTCCTCCATATGTTATGTGCTCATTGGGAGTGAACTTCCTCACGTAACTCGTCAGGTTGATCTAGGTGTCGTCCACTGTTCCACACTACACTCTGAATACAACTGGAAGAAGGCGGCTAGTAAAAAGTTCCGGATGTTGTGGTTTATCCGTCGTTCTTTCGGGACCCTAACCGCTGATGTGTTTGTGAAGCTTTTCTCAGCGTTTGTGCGACCCCATCTAGAATATTGCGTCCAGGTCTGTCCACCATGCCTTGTCCGGTACAAAATGGCACTAGAAAGGGTTTTGCGTGTCGGTACAAACGCACCCCGAACGCCTACTTAGTTTTGGGGATGCAGTCAATGCAGTATCGAAGGATTAGAGGGGACCTAATCCTAACCTACCGTATTTTGACTGGGATGGTTGACCCTGATTTGTCCTGGCTGTTTGGTCCTGCTAGATTATTTGGTCTCCACAGGTATTGTATGAAGCTGGACAAATCGCCATCCGATCGAGTTAGAGTGGAGACACGGTTGTCGCGTCGAGTCATCGAGCGCTGGAACCTGCTTCCAGAAAATGTTGTCAAGGAAGCTACGGTTAAGGGGTTTAAACGTCAACTAGACGCTCTTGGGTGACAACACGAAACCTTTCCTTTTTCCTGACTAATTCGCTTCAATTTACTTTACTTTTTCTAGCCCTTGGTATTATTCTCTTCTTTTAATTGATTTCCCTTACTCTCTTACTTCACGTAACGTACAGCAGGGACGGGTAATGTAAGGCACGTGGGCATTAAATTGGTGGACATGGGTGTTTTTCGGGTGTTTTCCTTTTAGATCCATCAAGAAGTCGGAGCACCTCTTCCAACTCTTGTACCGACGACTCGTTCAAGAAGGAACACTTACGGGATTCACCTTATCGTTCCAGTCCCACTTGAACTTGAACATGCATCACCTGCAAACTCGGCATGTGGCCAAAAGCGTTGCTCGCAACTTACTAAACCGCTCTTCAAGAGCACAAGGGTTTGCTATGGATTTGACGATATTGCATCAGTGCTGCTGCGTTGGCAAGGCGTCCACGACACCAACAAGAAGAACAGATTGCGCGTAATTTCCGCTAACGTGCGCAGTATTCGAAACGAACTCGATTAAATTCAATTTTTTGCCTCTGCGAATCATCTTGACATAATGGCTTTCACTGAGACCTGGTTGTCCCAGATATCCTGGACTCGGTGGTGCAGGTCCCCAGGGTATCATCTCTGCCGGGCTGATCGCAAAGGAGGGAGATCTGGTGGCAGTGTGATTCTGTACTGGAATGCAGACCTCAAGGCTCAGTTAGTTGAAGCTATTTGTGATGGTAATGGGGGTTTCGAAGCCCTGATGGTCGGGGTTGTCTACAGAGCTCCATTGGGTTCCGGAGTTCGGCTGCTGGATTCCATTAACATGCATCGTTTATTTCTGTCGCTGGTAGTAAGATCGCTTGTCGGTAGTTGTACCCTATCCCTGGCAACCAACGTCCTCGAAGTACGTCAGCAACTCTTCCATTTTTCCTCTGGTGGCATTTTTTAAAAACAGAATATAAAGGATTTCTTCCACATTTTTTATGGGTACATAAAGGCATCAAACCAGCGCGAAATTCATCGTTACTTTCCTAGGCCGTCCCCATATCAATTTCTCTAACCTTGCGTTTTACACTTCGGCAAAGATGAGTAGAACATCCCAATGTTGGAGCATCAGGACACTTTTCAATATGCATGTTTAGTAGCCATTTAGATGTCTGTACTGCTATGTGATGACAGACTGTCCAGTTTTAACTGTTTGGCAGAAACAATCAGACGTTTGTACATTTCTTCAGACTTGTATTACGATAAGCAATACACTGCAGCGGGGCAACTACCTGAACCATGTTCAAAATGAATCATGTAGAACAGGTAGTGTAAGTTTGGACACTTTTTGAATATGCCGTCAGCCAGCAAATCTGAAGCATTGCTCAATCTATTCAGTAGATTAGCACTTTCCAGATGGTACATTATTCACTTCACAAAGTACGCGTATGCGTGCCGTTCTGGAATAGTAAAATCTGGTCCTGTGCGAAATGTTGGCATTGCATCTGGATCATTGTCATCAAGTTCGTGTTGACGTCTCCTGTAACGGAGCAGTGAACAATAATTACCATGTTGGGCAGAGTCATCAATACGTCATCTGAAAGCTGGTAAGCAGCACTTTCAGGAACTACTGCCAGTGTCGCTAAGTTGTTCGTCATCTTTCGCTTCATGACAAGCACAGCACGCCGAACTCTCAAAATCTAAACGTTTCCATCATGGTTGTGTTCCCCTGGAAGAACCAACATACAACCTCTCGTTGTTTTCATTCATGCTGTACCTTTGCGTTTTCGAAATTTGCATCAGCACCAGTGATGCCCTGCTATTACATCGGGTTTGTGGGACCAGTATGCGTATCCACGGTGTATCATGTACTCTTTACCACTTTTGTTTGGCTAGTTTCAGATTCCGCGTTAGACATGTTTGAAAAATATAGTCCGGTTGTCTTTTTGACAAAACCGCGTTGAATGATATAGGAGATAGACGTCCACACATCACGCGATGCAATCCGTGCATGTATAAACGGACGGACAGAACCAAGTTACACAGTGAACTCTGTCATTATCTTTTCTGCTATAGACTTGGGGATTAGACGACCATTTGAAACAGGGCCCATCCCAGATTGGCCAATTTACGTTGGCTGATGAAAGGCAAAACAACGAAGGACAGCCTAGCTTAAACCAGCACGCCTTACAATTCTTAACACTTCTCAGCTTTGTTTCGATTCTCATATTGGGCCGAAAGTTATGGCGAACTAGGCAAAATCAGAATATAAAAGTACAAAGTATGGAAGAAATAGTAACATACATTACGCAATCTTGGCTGTGTACATCGAGAGACCAGGTAACGTGGCAAACGGTGTAGCAAACAGCATTGCTATACACAATCAAGGTAGACTTCTTAACTCATTCCTCAGTGTGAACTCTATGGCGACTCCACCAAACGGGTTTCATGTTAGCGCTGTTTTCTTTTCCCCATTTGGCGGTTCTCATTCTGTCCATACCAAAGGACTAGCATTTTTATCCGTGTTACTGTAGCGCAAAATTTACGCATCACTGCCTACGTCGCCAGGCCACACGGCGTGGGATGAATTTTCTGCACCCAACGCTATAGATTCAGGGTGTGTGCAGCGAGTACGGGGTTGCAATTGTATTTTTTGAATGTGATGAGTCATTCTCTCTCTTCAATCAAAGCGGTATCCTGGTCTGTATTCGCCTTTGCTTAGTCGTAAAAAGCACTTTGTAAAGGTTACGAAATCTGCCTTATCATCTGCCTCGATCACCGGTACATTTGCAGCTTAGCTCATGTCTGGTGGGATCACCGCGTGAGCAATGAGCGTGTTCTGCGTCGCGTATTTGGTACAGGAAGAGCGAGTGAACCACTCAGCACCGTTATATCACGCACTAGGCTCCGATGGCTGGGCCACGTGTTGTGCATGTCAGCCCAGCGACTCCTGCGACGTGCGTTTGCGCGCCGGGGGTGTAGATGGAAAAAGAGAAGCGGAGGCCAAGCGATAACTTGTTCGAGAGGAGTGAAGACCTTCACTTCGAAATAGATGTCGATTGGTGTTTCCCGACTACCTGGCTTGGGTTAGAAGGATGATGGACACGTTTGTTTGGATACCCTACCTGACATGGCCAAAAGTCGATCTCAGTGGCGTTTTGTGTTATGAGTCTCTTCCGTCCTTTCTCTTCCTCTTAGTTTACTCCTCCAACAACTATCAAAAATGTGATATTAGCACACTGTTAATTTTTATATCTTTTAAGTCTGCATTGCTTAATGCCTTACCATTTTTGTATTGTGGCACATCATCTGAGCTGTGTTCCACACCCTCGGCTAACGTGTATTGATGAAGATGATGTTTGAAAGCGTATCCATACATAAATTTGCGATTTAGCTCTTGTGCTTCCTTTGATTTCTTTCCATATCCTCATCATGCAGTCGCTTTGTCATCTCGTTCCTCATATGTACTTAAATTCAGTGGAAATCATTCCACTTTACTAGACTGAAGTAGTTAATCGCGCTTTTTCAGTTTTCAGAACATGCTGCGAAGGGTTCTCAGCAGTTTGCTTGAAAGAGTTATTGGATCGTATGTGGAGGACGTTAATAGCGAGAAACTTTCAATAGGCCTATTGAATGGTACGCTACTTTTACAATCCAATCTTTGAACACCTCGCAGGGAACCTGGCTTTAAACGAACTGACCTTAAAGAAGGATTCATTACACACGCTTCTAAATCTTCCCCTTGTTCTGGAGCAAGGTATGATTCAGCTATACATTTTAGATATATATGTAGTACATCTCCACGTGTGTTCTGAGTTCTTTCTATGATATATCTAGCGAAGTTGATACTTAACGCCTGCTTTTGCGTATGCTTTCCACGCAGCTTTTTATTCAGATCCAGGCGCTGCGCAGATGCGGTGTAATGTCGCTTATTTAAGGGTCTATTTTTATTTATTTCACGGAATGCTTCAAGGGTGGAGTGCTATTTCCCTATTGATGGATATGGTTACCATCTCATAACGCGTGCGCTGTTGTCCGAGTTGCGCTCTAGCGAAGATGATTCATCGCCTCCCATTATGATGCGTAGTTTTACACATTCCAATATATATATATATATATATATATATATATATATATATATATATATATATATATATATATATATATATATATATATAACTTGTCATAATGACCGTTGACATAGTTCGTCCACAATTAGCAAGATAACTGTCACTGGGTGAACCTGCGCCACTCATAGTTCAGTTCTTGCAAGCCATTTGTAAGTACATAAACAAATGTACAACCGGAAGGTACGCGGTTAGTAGCCGAAATTTACCTTGTCTGGATCAACACCATACCAAATCACTCGCTTACTAGTGAGTCCTAGTCAGTATAGCTGTATACTCTGAGAATGCAACCTGAGGCACATGAGAACCGGTAAATTCTCGAGTTCGCAATCCACCTTGTAATCGCATCGTAACCTGCCCATTAGCTTTGGTCTGGTCAGTATACACGCTGTCGCCGTCGACGCTTGCTTCTTCATACATGACCATCCTTTGCTTTTACTGTCCCATTGTGTTCTATACATCCTATCATTGGCTGCATCTGTTTGCTACTTACTGCTCTAAGGGATGCGTGCCTCAGTCATCACATGTCACTCACTTCTTTTGGTCGCGCATCGATGTGGTCGCTTCCGAACTTTTCATCCATCAGCGGCTCAGTTCCTCTGGGTGACATGCATGATTGTCACTTTCACTCTTCATAGTGTGACCGTCAGTTGAATGAAAGCTGTCATGATATATACAACTTCACTGTAAGTTTATCGGCCAGGTTGCCGAATGAACTAGTAATTACACGCAAACATGCAACTTTTCTGGAGTGACGGCAAATATGCAAACTGTTTGGGCTTAGGTTAAACAGTTTCACTCATCGATATCAAGTGGAAACTCCTTACTACCTACCCTTGTTCTAATACTCCCAAAAATTTGCTCGGGTGGCTACAGGAGAAAGTATCTGAATCTGCCAATCACATCAATCACACAGAATAACCACTGCAATGCTGCGTATGAATACGATACTAGGAACATGTCACTGGATAAAAGTTCACTATGTTGACTAGAACTTGCGCCTTGAAAAGCAATTCGGACTACTGGTGTATCCGAATTATCGGTTGCGTCACACCTGAATCTACCCGGGGCGTTAATGTGACAACTTCTATCATCGATGAGGTCCCATATGTCCTAATGTTACTGAAGCGTAATAAGGCACCTGACGCTGACGATCTTCCACCATTGTTATTGAAGAACGGTGTAGATCGATTATCAGTCTCAGAGTAAATGCACGATCTGATCTAGCTGCTATGCTAGTGCTGCTGATTGGGCTGGCACGTAACGCTGTGCTCCGAAGCGAGAGATTTGCACCTTCCAGACTGAGCCGACTCACTGCACCCTTTCATCATAACCGAACAGCCACCGGAAGTGATTAATCGGTTTATTTATGTATTTAGCCTCATCAATAGTGCTGCTCTCATCGTATAGCCTTCCAAGGAGTCCGTGCCTAATGGGAACTGTGATGTTATTGATTAAGAAAGTAGCTTGAATTGCTGTGGAGTGACCAATGTTGCTGTATGAACCAGAGACCTGCGCCGTACGCAATGAGGGTACTATGTTACTGACTGTGTTCAATCAACAGTTCATGCACAGTGTTGTTTTCACGTCTAGTGGGTAAACCGAATGTGAACACTGCATTTCTGCTGATGTTCGGTAACAAATCTTCTGGGGCTCCACTGGAGTGTCCGTTAACTTCGGACCATTCCCAGTCACTTGCTTATCTGCCCCATATTCTTGTAGTCTAGCAGCATCAGCTCGTATTGTTTGCCAATACTGTGCCTAATTGGGTAAAATCCACAGGCTGTGTCCCATCATTGACGGTAAAATATTATTCAGGAATTCATTAAAAGGCTGAATTGGTTTGGTGCTTCTCGTTTCCGAGAATGAGGCTCTCAGAATTGACCGCATCAGTTGCTAGATACTTCATCAAATATGACGCAGTTGTGAAGTTTGCTGCGCTCTTGCATTCGCTTCCTTATTTCCGGCCAATAACGATCCTGTCTTATTTTACTGCTTGTTCACTTCTCCTACCTTTATTATTATTATTACTATTCTTATTATTGTTCTTACATCGCGAAGGCCGTAAGTTTTTCAACAAGTTACATAAATTGAAGATCGGTAATGTGAATCGCGCATCTTTTCCATTTGTTCTCGGGACATGTGCGGTCACTCAGATCCTTGCGCCATACGTTGAGTTTGGACCTCTAGGTACCGACTGCGCTTCCTTGATACTTCACACTCCGATAACGATTCCGACTGCTGCTAACTCTCGCAACCGACGCGGGTTCACAGCGGATGTTCAATGTGTCTGGATTCGGGTTTTACTTTTAGTCCCAAATACCTGATCCGATCTTTCATATGCTTGCGGCCTTCTACAGCGTTTCATTGTTCACAAAGCCTTTCCCACGTGCGTGTTGTCTTCCAGGAAGGTGGTAATTTTTCTGCTTAGGCTTTGCTTTGCTTTACTATCTTTTCTGATGTATTCCACGTGTAGTCTGTCATGCAGCTCCGCGCATTGCGCTTCTGCCAACTTTATAACCGGTGTGTCTTTATCGAAGCATTTGAGATGTTTGTGCAACTAAGCTAACACCAACTTCAGGCTTCATCAAGATTATCATCTAACCGTCACCGCATGCCTCGAGACTTTTCTCCCACTGTACTCCAGCACTATGCTCTATCTTCCACGTCGTCGTCTCCTATTTAATGCCACTGAGCCTCCCCGGATTCTTTACTCTGCACACCCGAATTTCATTGATTTGTCCTCTTTTTCCCCCCAGCTTACCTCGCTATCGATCACAGGCATTATTCGACAGTCACTTGAAGCTTTGAATGCGCTAGCTCCCATTGCTCCGTTCATTGTCTCTTTCGCATAGTTTGTTAGGTTTTCTCATCCTACTACAATCGGAGCTAAGTGTCACAACTGAAAGGTGAAAAACCAGTATGAACTGGATCCCTCCTTAGAAATGGCATATAACTTGGCCTTTGTTTTCTCGTCACTACTTTGTTAACTAAGTCATGTGCCCATCTTTCTGCTAGGCACTGTGGGAAAGATATCTGTTCACATACCATACACCCATCTATGGAGTCAACCCTGGCAATTAGTGGTGGAGAACGTTGATTTAGTGGCCCATCTCTCCGCTGCTGAATTGAGCCGCCGGGTCCCCGAACATCGGATAGGTGACGCGGATCAGCTGAATGGGACTTCTGACAACAAGTTCAGCGGAAACGACAACGGTAGTTCTAGCAATTCCTTTGATCACAAAGGCTACTTGGCTCAAATGGAGCAAAAATGGTGGCAGGTTCGATCTTTTTTAGTTTTTACACTTTTCCTGTCAATTTAATCCGCGTCAGGGCTCTGTTTTCTTTTTTTAACACAACCCCTTACGAGTTTTCGCTTTCATGTGCCATCAATATATATATATATATATATATATATATATATATATATATATATATATATATATATATATATATATATATATATGCCCCATTCTGAGCCTCATGTTGCTTTCATGAGGCTTCTTCACTGCAGTTGGGCTAAACCAACTGACACTTAAACTAGGTCTTTTTAAGCTGGATAAATTTCATTCCACTTTATTTGGTGTGTTCCGCCTACCTGAATAATCTTCTATTAACTGGCCACGTTGCTTACGCTAATTGTGCTTACCTTCGGTAACTGTTGCGTTTGTAGCATTTTTAAGCAACTTGTGGACATTTTTACCTTATCGCGGATTCGTTGCTAACCACCTTACTTCATATGGTAATTTAGCGAAGAGTTATGCCACCGTATCTGTATGCATTATTCGATTTATTTTATTTCATCTTGTCGTTTCAAGTGAATGGCTGTTGCTTGATATCCCCGGTGTGGCTGCGCTCGATGTGCATGTTGACAAGGTGCGTACCTGTCTATTACTCACTACCTCGCCCATACTGGCTCCAGGAGACCGTTGGTCGTTGCTGGAGGGGACGGGGTGCACGGTCTTGTGGTCGTGCTAGGTTCGTAGAGCGGTTCCATGCACTCGGTGTGGAGCGGACTACGGTCCAGCCACCGCCTTGTGTGCGGCTGATTCCCCAAATACAGCGTGCTTGTGTTTGCCTGTGAAGGAGTGTGGGCCGGCTCCGTTGATGGAACGTGGCTCACACCCACATGCCTCCCGGTCTTATTCCTTCGGGTTTACACTGGATATGGGGTGTGTGGATGGAGCTGTGGGTGGTGCAGCGCAAGCCACCGATGGTCCCTCTGTGGGCGCAGGCGTTCTGTAGCTGTCCACAGTGACAGGCAAATTCGAAACCGGACGCCGCCAACCATGTCGGAGGTGTGCCGGACGAAATCCGCGCAAGTTTTGCGGAGGTATGCGAGCTTTGCAACCAATGTTTTTCAACTTTTAAACGAAGGATTCGTGCATTTGGAGCCATTGAAGTTAGTTTGGCTCAGCTCGAATGTGACTTGAGCATTTATGTAACACTGTTGGTTGATATCCACGGTGTGACTACGCTTGATGTGCATGTTGACAATGTGCCTACCTGGCTATTACCCACTACCTCGTTCATACTGGCTCCAAGTGGCAGCTGGTCATTGCTGGAGGGGACGGGGTGCACAGTCCTTGTGGCCTTGCTAGGCTCGAAGAGTGCTTGTGTTTGCGTGTGAAGGATTGTGGGCCGGCTCCGTTGATGAAACGGAACCCCCATCCACATGTCTCCCGGTCTTATACCTTCGGGATTACACTGGATATGGTGTGTGTGTGATTGCAGCTGTGGGTGGTGCAACGCAAGCCACCCATGGTCCCTCTGTAGGCGCAGGCGCCCAGTAGCTGTCCACAGTGACAGGCAAATCCGAAATCGCATGCCGCCAACCGTGTTTTACCATAACTGAGTTTCATAGTTTTCTCTGATTACTAAGTAAAATCGTCGTCTATGTTGAAAACGTTAATGTTGACTAGACTACCGGTTGCACCTACATAAAGGATCATAAACGATGAAGTAAATTAGTGCCACAAAATCTTTCGACATTTATCTGTGGAATTTTCGGTGTTTCTTTTTGTCTGTAGACCATCCAAAATTACGGCGTTAATGATACGACCGCCCTAGCCGCTGTGGTCGCCATGAACTCCAATACTGATTCTTCTTGGTGGTCGTATGTCGCATCGTTCGGGTATGGTATTGTCCGAAGCATTCAAGTCGAAATCCACAATGTCAATCTGCGCATTGTGGACCGTTCGCTTGCTGTTGGCGGTCCAGATATAGATCCACTGACTTCTTCCTTCGGTACATTTACGCTCTCCTTACAACATCTGGTCATCAGAACTCCGGACGAGTCTAAGGTAAGTGTCATGCATCTGCACTGTTCCTTTTGCTTAACCTCATGCTGATAGTTCTCCATGTTTCATCGAGTTTTCACCACATTCCCTGCTACTTCCTTGTAATCTGTAACTAACAGACTTCGTCACCGCAGTAGGGAAAGATTTTGTGCTTCACAGTTCGTCTGCTTTTACTGCTCAAACCGACGTGCTTTTTGTGCTAACTTAGCCATTGGAAACTCCATATCTTCATCCTTGCACTCATTGTGCGTTGAATGCTGTTGAGACGAATTTCGCGATTGTGTGTTTTCCTCCACAGGCTGATTTGGAGTCGAAGCTGATCATGATGGACAGTCTATGTGTCTCATGGAGCGAAATGCTGTCGCCAACTTTGGCAACCGAACTTACTCAGGCAAGTTGCATTGTAAAACCTGTTTCCGGAAGTTGTCTCGACAATGTAGTGGTTTTCCTTCTGCTTTAGCTTTCAGTGCAAGATAACCTTTTTTTACTCATATCTGCATTTTACTTTCTTCGACCCCAGCAAACTCCGCGATGCTGCTCATCGTATCTATCAGTCAACAGTCTGTTATCCGATCTTCTGAAGCACATTCTGCACGCACCCTTTTACACCTTGTCATACTATGAAAATATTCTCATACATTCTCGAATTCCCGTTTGGCCCTCTCTCCTCTTCGAGACAGAGAAGGGTCATTGCACATGCTTGTAGCACGCTTGTCTTGTATGGTACGAGCACTCTAGTCCCATCGCTTTGCGTTCCATCCTGTTTGTCACGTCGTGTACTTCGATGACCGGGAAGAATTGGTATTACTGCAAAATTACAAAATGGTGCAGTAACCGTCCTGAAAGAGAATTATGCAAGGCAGATATTTGAAGCGTCGACTCGAATAACACCATGGATTTCCGGGTGTGAGCACTTATCGTACGTCGGTGATGGGAGTAGCCGCTGTCGTTGGTAACCACCGGAAGTTATTCTGTCAGGAGACTTGTGTTTGTGGAACTCTTTGTGACGAGAGTGGGCAGCTTGTCCACAACTTGTCAACACGCTTGGTGAGTTGGTGTGAGCACTTTGTAAGGCAATGCGCTCGGCAGGAACTGCTGGATTTATCGCCGGTCAATAATCGCCCTGTTTCCTGAGCGTTGCCTTTGGATCCGCCCTCTCGCTCAGAAGTTGCAGGTGAGATTGGACTGCTGAAGTTAGATAAGGCCACGGGTCCAGAGGGTCCTTCTCCAGCCCTCTTTGAATTCGAGGGACATACACTTACGGATGACTTACAGGAGCTTTTAGTGAAGCTGTGGTAGTAGGACACTCTTACAACCGGCTGGAGCCGCTCTGTCATTGTCGCGATCTTCAAGGGAGGTTCACTTTCGGAATGAGGTAACCATAGAGCAAGTTACTTGCCTCTGTCATTCTTCAGAGGTTGACTTGCACTCGTGAAAGTCAGATTCGTGAGGAGCAAGCGTGGTTTCGTCGAGTTCGGGGCTGCGTCTATCACATCTTCACTTTACGTCGGTCGTTGGAGCACCGTTACATGTGTTGGAAGCCCACTGTGCTCGTGTTTCTCGACGTCAGTAATGCCTTCGATTCGATGAATCGATGTGTCTGTCTGCTGAGGAGAAGTGCGCCCGAGAAATATGTAACTATTATCAGAGCGCTTCATGCGCTTAGCTTGGGCAGAGTGAGGGCTTACGGCAACCTGTCTCCGCCTCTCATTGTCTCCAGCGATGTAAGAAAGGGCTGCACACTGTCACCATTCTGCTTCAACTTCGGTGTTGACGAAGTCATAGAAATCGTGTTTCACTTGACATCACTTATAACTTGTGGAGTTGCTCTCAGCTGAGCGCGTTGTACTCATGTGTGACAGTTCACAAACGTGCTAAGCAGCGCTGGGCAGATTAGCACTGATTGTCACCAGTTTCGGGCTTTATTTTACGCCGTCAAAGTGCAAAGCTTTCCTCCAGGATTGGTTGTGACGGCCAACAGCGCTGACCCTTGATGGGGATCAGCTGGAAGTCGTCTAGATATTCAACTACCTGGGCAGGTTTATCAGCACCTGTGAAATCCAAGACGAAGTCACGAACCTTATAGCAAAATCTCAAGGCGCTTTTGCCAAAGTTTGCACCTATGTCGCCGGCGCGATATCACTTTCTCCATGAAGGGTAGGGTACAATGTAGCAGTTGGTTGGACCCTATTGTACGATGGTGAAACCTGGCCCATTAGATCAGCTGACAGTTAGGTTCGAATACCGGTGCCTTCGCACTTTGGCTGATAGCTGGTGGGATCACTGCGTGAGCAATGTGGGTGTTCGGCGTCGTGTATATGGTACAGGAAAGGCGAGTGAACCGCTTGGGACCGTTATATCACGCACCTGGCTCCGATGGCTGGGCCACGTGTTGCGAAAGCCGGCCAACTGATTTCCGCCATGTGAGTTGTTTGCTCCACCGGGTGTGTACGGAAGATGAGGATGGGATGCCAGCGGACTACTTGATCAAAAAGAGTTCGTGTTTGGCCTAGGTTGGAGCCTCACGGTTCCCTGGTTGGTATCCGGAAGACGATGAACGTATTTAGCTGGATACACTTGTTGACATAGTTAGGAGCCGACCTCTGTACCGTTTGCCTTGTGTGTTCCTTTGTTTCTCCTGCCGCTTAACCCCCTCCTTCCACCAAGACCTCATTTTTGACACATTTTTTACGGTACAATAGCCGAGTGCTAGCTCTCCGGAACGATGTCCATCCGTTACTGGTGCCTCAGCTGGCGTGCCGCTGTTGCGTCATTTTCCCTTTCTCTTGTATTGCTTAACAATGACGTAACGATAGAACAGAACAAAATCTGAATAGCTGATGTGTTTCCTACCTCTAGCTAGCATGTATCATTATTATTACTATTACTATTAGTAGTTGCTGCTCCTTGAGGGAAATTCTATCCTGGCAACACTGCGTACTGTGACTGAGCAAGAAACTTGATCAGCTGTTGTTGCCGTCTTTTCGGATATGGTCTGGGGGTCGACTATCTGAAAAACTGGAGAAAATACAGCATATCGCAACTAGAATGATACCGAGTCTACAAAAGCTTCCGTATGAAAAACGTTGTGAAAGGCTCGGACTCTACACACTATCCTATCGCCGAGTAAGAATTGGCCTTATTATGACCCATTGAGTATTACACTTAAATCACTTCCCCATACTGCGGGAACTTTGTAACACCCGAGGACACCGTTACAAAATCAGGGTCCTTAACATAAACGAAGTATCACATCAGCTTTGTATCGAACGAATAATCGTAAACTTATGGAATACACTACCAGAAGGATTAATAGAGGCCGATTCTGTGAAGGGTTTTAAAACGCGTATCGACGATTATTTCGGAAAACTGGTTTTGTGAAACGATGCACATACAATGCCAAAAGAAGACATTGTATGCCCGGAAATAATAACACTAGTACAAATTCCTAACCGAACAAGGATGAACGATTAACGGACCAGACACAACTGCTGGTGATTCACAACTGAACGTTTTTGATTTTTCGTAACTCGATAGAGTTGTACAGAAACCTTTCTACTTGCTCTTAAAGACAGTCTCTATCTCGATATTAATGGACCTTATTCAATGGTACATATTCGCTGAGTCAATAGAGGCTTTTCTCCTTTTTTTTCTCATCGCCAAACTTTCATCCGATAATATCATAATCTTATTTTCGTAATTAAATCGGTCAAGGCAAATCGGTCCGTTGCACTTCCATTCTAGGGTCACCTTAGGTTTATTGTCATGAGTCCGGTCCACTCTTTCTCTTCTTCTTACAGGGATCAGCAGTACCCGACGCTTTGCTGCCGCGTAACCACCACTGGTCTCACGTGGGCTGAAGATATTGCGAGGGTCACCCTGCCCTCACGCAGCATCGAACCCGTGCCGTCAGATTACAAGACGGGCTTGTTGTCTTTAGGCTACAGGCTATGAGACATTCATGCTACTTCTCCACACTTTGTTCAGCTGTGCTAGGGTATCATGCATCGAACATTTGGGACACAGGGGACTAAGTAATCCCGCCAATGTTGCTAGTGTTCGCCTACCGTCTAGGGCTACTTATTCAGTACCTACACCTGTGTTTGCGTGTCGTCCTTGAAGGACATAACATTTGACTTTCTGTCTCAGCTTCGGACCTTACTTCATCTCTTCGTCCACATTATATCATGTATTGTCTACTATCCTATATACGCAAGTGGTTATTTTGACCCTTGAAGGCTGAGATAATGTGACATTTGCTCCGTTCTCTAGCTTCTCTTGTCTTGCTACCCAAACTGGCACCGCGACCCTAACTTTTCAAGCATGCTCTCTTACTTCATTTTCTTTGATTTTTTTCTCAATTTTGTCACATCTACTGCGTGAGCTCTAGGATAATTCTAAGCAACCGAATCAGGCATTCGCTTACTCGCTAGCCAAGTTGGTCCTCATTCTCCACTGTATTTATCACAATCCAATAAGTTCTTAATAATATCGTTCTGTATGCATACTCACTAGACATCTGGTCGAGTACCATAAGGGTCACTCTCTTCGGGTGCAATCACGGTCATATTACTGGCCTGCCGACCCGCGTCGACAGTCTCGCATAGTCATGCATGTTCTCCTCACAGCAGTACTTTACTCGACCACTCAAGCCATCGACATCCACTGTGTTGCGGTCACCGTTTTGCAGATTTATAGCTGAGTCCTGCAAGGATAGGACGACCGTTCAGTATCGTTCTAGGTTTTCGATAGTCATGTACAGGGGCTACACATTTTTTCAAACAAGGAATACAGTTCCATTTAGCACTTTTGTATGTCCTCACCAATGTCTTATGTTCACTTTTAAATTTACTGTTTTTTCGGTTGCCGCGTCATCTGAATTGATGTCTTCGGTTTCCATGCTGCTGACGCATTACCGCCACTGGCTCTTGTGCATGCGTCCTGGTCACATCTTCTGTGACAGTGGCAGGAGTTTCCCATACAGCTAACCGCGCTGCATTTTCAGGCCCTGTTAAAATTTTCCGTATAGATTTCTCACAACCACTCTGAGTGGCCATTTCATCCTTCCTCACTGGTGCATAGTTCCGCTGCCGGCTGTGGATCTAGAACCTCCGATCCTGTGTTTACTCATCTGTTGTCAGGACCACTGGGTCACAGTTGGATGAACTGCTGCTGTGATGAAGTGCATACACCCATCTTCCACCGCCATGTGCGTTAATAATTTGGAGAGGACAGGGTTCATTACCTGAGCCGCTACTTCCCCTGCTAAATCAACATCGCCTACTTGCTGGCATCCACAATGATGATTTTTGGAGAGTGATTTGAGGTAGGGTTTAGATCGAATCTCCGTCGAATGTTCACCACGCTCTCAGTCAGTCACAAAGCCATTCCACATCCGGCAAAGCTGTCAGTGGCCGTTTTTATACCTTCTTACCTTGTCGGCAGTGCACATTCCATTTGCTCGTTGAGGGAATAGAATCAGCGACCTTGAGATTGCGCGTAGGTTAATATTTTTGGTTGAATGCAGATCACACTTCCTTGTTCCGTTTGATCTGACTATGTGCTCCTGTGAAATATTTCAACCATACTACTCAATGGTATGTGATTTACTGTTTATCCTCTCCTCTCTCTTGATTTCATCGCGATTAGTACCTAGTTTTTGGTACTGTTTTTGGCCATATTATATTGCCTTCAATCGCACTATTATTAACTGTTAACACACAAAAGCATTGTCATTTTCTGGATTGTCACTGTGATTCGCATTGTGCTTCGGCTTCACGGTGTTTCTCACCCACATATGCAGGGCAAGTCGTCCGGTTTCGCAGCACCTGCTCTCTACGTGCTTCCTCCTAGTTCACTGACAGGGCAACTCAGACGTAACCGACATCCAACAAACTCCGATATTTCTATTGTGGATGAGAGGACACGGCAGCACAGCGTCCAAATCGAATTCGATGCATGCTTCGGTGACTTACAGCTACAGCTCTCCCGCGATCTTTGCATAGCCACTGTTCACCTGGCCGAGTTAATGGCTCACGAACAAAACCTAAAAGAACAGTTTAGCCGTCGTCCGAATGTTCCCGTCTACCGCAAGTACGTCCACCGTGCATAGCTGGCGGTTCTCTGTTGTGCCCGTACCTTCATTGTTTTGCTCACTGCTCGCTTTACCTTAGGTCCCTTCACCGCCATTGTTCTTTTTCCGTATTGCATTTGCTGAAGCTCCAGAGTACATCCCGTGGTCCATCGGTCATCGGTGAACCTACTACTCAGCAGTTGTGTTCCACTGGCTTCAGTCATGATACTTTTCATGTTTGATACGCTGATGATAGTCCTCTCAACTCACGCAATAGGGTCCATATCCAAATCCGAAAACTTGTCATTAGCCCACGTAAGCAAACTAGTTTCACTTTCGACCTGCATATCAATCACCACTCACTCATTGACTTCATTGCTTGTACCAACAACCATTTCCAACAGTGCGAAAACTGTCCAACCCTTCACAAAAGCACCGCTTTCTTTCCTGCAGTTGTGAGCCACTAACTGACGATTGCGGCGAATAAAAGCCTCACATATTGCTTGAAGCAGCGGGAATAACTGTTGCCTTGCTGTGTCACTTGATTGGTCACGTCGGAATAATCACAGTTCCACAGATGATCGTGTTACTTTACCTGAACTGCTGGCTATACGTACATTTATTCCTACTCATAAATCCTCCATCTTTTTGTTACTTGTAACTGATAGAACACCCCCATAAACTCTTTTCGGAACTAGTTTGAGAACCTCGAATAATTTTCTCCACCATTCGATTATGTTATACAGCATAATCAGGCCACATAGTCGCTCTATGTCTCACACTGTGGAGAAATATCCTGTTCTTGGGAAGAGCACCACTTTCCTCCAATTTTGGGCTCTTTAGTGATGATCGTGGAAATTGCGTTTCCAAATTTCAGTCTTACTTGTTGCTTTAAGTGGGAATATTTGGGGGTCACATTACACTTTTCCCTTCCCATCGGTCTGCAACCGTCTCGTCGAAGTGATTATCGGCCCATTGACCAGCTCACCACAGCTTCACAAGGTGATGATACAACATTTTATCCCAGAAATATTAGATATTCTAACACATGCACACGATTCACCAACTCGTCACTTCCACTACATATCCCACCGATTTCTCTTTCTGTCACCCACACCACTTCTGAGACCGCATACCTTTAACAAAGATAGCGGATGACCATCGCTTCAGACGAGCAGCTCATCTACTCATTGTTTCGGTGAATATTTTAGCTTTCGTCAATATATACTGAAAATGACGCTATTCAGCAAGCAGTTTCTTCGGCAATGCGTCCATTCGCCCATCGTTGTCGCCAACCGGGTCGAGAGAGACCTTTCGCCACTTCGTTTCTTTGCGAACGTAAGGTTATGAGAGGTTTTCATTTATGGGTACGAATCCGCGATCTCCGTTCGTTTGCGTGGACGCCCCATACCTAGCGTTTGGGTTTCTTGCTCAGCACCACCCGTTGTTGCATGTTCACAAGCAGTTCCCCTTTTGGGTATGCTACTAATTTGTGGTCACAGCCATTGTGTTTAACTCTGTGGTGTCGTACTACTGCTTAAGTCCACATTGGCAATATGGCTTGCAAGAGTTTGCCTTTTACCATCCTTTCCGTTTGTACTGGTGCAAATTTAAATCATCCCTCATTCGCCCAGAGTGTTTTTTTACCGTTATGTCTTACGTGCCTCACCCAGCTGGTAATATATTCGTCGATTGCAGGCGTCTTCAGGTGTTTATTCCGATTCTTCGTAACTCATTGTTTTTCTAACCTTGTACACCTACAGTACTGTCTACCATCGGACGCGAAATTGTCATGCATTGTCGTAAGGTCACGATTTTGACTGCATTGCCTTTTCAAGCGTTTTGGTTTCGATCGGCATGTCCAATGTGGACAGTATTTGGCACTACTCTCGTTAACTTGTTCGTTACTTCTCAAATACCCACCAAATTTAAATCCATTGTGTGTTCATCTGTATGGTAGGTAGTTTATTTGTCGCTTGTTTGGATGTCTGAATGTGAGTTAATGATCCTATCTTTGTTTCTTATACACGAAGGAGTTCACAATATGGAATTTTTTTACATCTAATTGCACTCAAATGCCTTTACTATGAGGCTAGTTCTGTCCCCGTTTTCGCACAGGGTTGAGAACACCTTGTGAAGCTGATGCCATCATCATTAATGGATTCTTGAAGGGCGATAGAAAGCCATTAACTCGTTGGTTTCAACAGATACCCTTGAGATTCTTCACTGTTTAGATTACTCGGTGACTTTGTAGCCTCTGCACGCAAACTTTTCGCCCCACGACAAGGTGAAATATTTCCCTTGCTAGTTTACATGTTCGGCATCGTTGATCAGTAGAGTCCGTTCAGTTTCAGTGTTTGTTGTTTGTTCCAATCACCTTGTTTCACGCACCTTAAGCGAACGACTGCGGCCGAAATCCACTAATTGAATAGTTGTATATTTTCTATCCTTTCCAAAATAGCACACAGAAATGGTGGCGATATGCTGCTGGTGAGATTCGTCCTCCTCTCCGATCGTATTTTAACGCTACCATGCACACCACCTTTGAAGCGCTCGCTGGTGAGGCGAAACTTAATGTTCGTTATGTGAACGCCTATACAAACTATTTGGTCCGAGGCTTAATCGATGCTTCAGAAGTGCCCTCGGGTGCTGAACAAGAGGCGGTTAGTGCAGCCGGTTCGGATCTTCGGGCAACCTCAGAAGACTCTGATGATAATTTCCGCAGACAAGCCGATCACCAATGGCCTGTCAGCAGGATTGCTACTCTTCGTTTGGTGGCGATGCGCCGCGCAGCTGCCACTTTACAGAAGGGATTGGTAAGTAAACCATCTAATGTCACCTTTCGTGGCCTTCAGCCTGATCACTACAATACTTACAGCAACACACACGTACGGTTGCACAGAAGCGGATCATTTAAAATTTCTGTCACTCGCTTCCAGAATGTGAAGTTTCTGGTGTTGATTTTTTCTAGCTTTAATCTCCGCAATCGGTTTGGTCCTTACTTGGACTCTTTGGGTAGAGATAGCCAAAACTTGTTTGCAAACACCGGAGTGTTTCCCTTACCTGCAGACATTTTCAAAGCCAGGTCACCATGCTCCACGGGCAGTGCTTATGGCAGTGGTTGGGAAGATGCTTTTAGGCGTTAAATCCCACTTTGCGTTTGCATAACGATACGTCGGCAACCCATGATACTATAGTTCCTGGAGAATTTAAACGAAGATGAGACAGATCGTTGGTTCATTACTGCAGACAAGCGACACCGACATCTGCACTTCGAATGCGTTCCCAGTGATTGGAGCGATCGGAATTTCCTCCAACCCTAACAAAGTATTAGATCGGAATTGCCTGTCGTGGCACACGCATGCCGCAGATATTATTCTAGTGCTGAATAAGGCTATGTGCAGGTCTGAATAGCGCGACCAACCTGAACCACAGTAGGTATTCACCTTATGCACACGATCTACTGATTTAACACCGATAGACGTTTTCGAATGACCATCAGCGTCATGCTGCAACAATAATCGCTCGTCAAACTCCTCTGCAAACAATTACCTGATGCTCTGGTTGTCAGAGGATAATCAATTGCGCTCTATCAGCTGCATTGAGCGAAGTACATAGGCGGTTGGATTCTACTACCCATGCCTTCCTGTCTTATTATTACCCTTCTTAGGCATTCCCTCTCTTATCGTCCCCAGGTTGGGAGGTGGCCGCCTTGGGTTATAGAGAGTCTTCTTGAGCGGCGGTTTGCTGAGAGGGCTAGTGCCGAAACACAACTGTGGCCATTAAGTTACAAGGCGAGTAGACCCTGCTTTGTTACAGCAGGCGTCGCTTTCCCTCATGGTGGATGCAGTACATCGACTTGATTGTCCCTGAATCAAATGAAATACTGTGACCGGGCTGTCGGAATTTTGCATCGACTAATCTGTATGCACGTGCATGGGCGAACTGGTGCGGACCGAACGTAAGGGCAACTGACACGCAAGTCGATGCGCATCAACTCAATTCGTATCCCGTACGCAGTTTAGTGGTATGTTCACACATGGGTCACTCCATCGTTGCTCGGCATCTTTGTCTGTCCATTTCACCGCCACTTATCCAGCAAAGGTACTTGGCCGACACAGCATATAGGCGAGCAACACCTCAGTTTCTTCTTACGGTAGTTGTACTTGCAAAGCCCTCAATTTCCCGAGGTCGATAACACTCAATTTTCTACCTAATGGCAGTACAAATGTATATAACGGGTCAAGTAGATAACGCTTGACATGTCCCGTAGGATGGCCGTAATGTAGAGAAATATTAATTAATGAACGTACCAATAAAATGGAGTGTGACATGGTGATTTAGCAGATATATTATTTACATGGTAACTGGTAGACGTCCGGTTAGTTGCAACTAATCGCTCTCCATCATTTACATCTTCGACACGAAGCGGGGAATTCGAGAGCATAATTTTATACATGAAATTCCCTTTATAATCCCAAATAAGAACATCAGGAGACCAAGGTCATTGTATGACACTGTTAGGACGACCTACCAGCACTCGGCAGGTTCGGTGTGTCCCGATATCAAGACGATCACCGGTGTATGACTTCGAATGATCAGCGTCTGGGGTGATAAAATTTTTTGACGTTTGTGAATAAAACGACCTAAAGGGCCTGCGCAACTTGCCACTGAACTCTGGGTTGACAATTATTCACTTGCGTATGAGAAACTCAACATGAGTGGCACTCTGCTGAGAGACCCACTACCATGATACAACTGCCATATTGTTAATTTTAGCTGTGTATGTTGTTAGGGAGCTGGCTACTTAACCCTCAGTTTCATGAATTAGGTTGGTTGCCTATTTCTTTGTTTGCGCAGTTATCTGCTTCTGTGCTACATTTTGGTCACGCCGCTTTCCTCATCTTCATTCACAATCGCTCACAGCTAATTTCAGCCGTCTCATTCTGTGGACATTCTGATTGGTTTCTTTTGCTTAGCGTTCCTTAGCTTTTTCACGTGAATGTATTATTCAGCCGACACATATTTATTATACCTGTTTTTATTTTCCTGGTTTGTATCATTCTCACTATCAACTGTTCTGGCATTTGTTTAAACGCATCACTTCTCCACACTGATTGGACGCTACTCGTCGTTTTTAATGGTCGCTCACCAGAAGGTTACCCCCAGGGATTTACTCCGCAGACACTATTTTCTTTGCCGCACTTCATTGGCTCGTAATTTTGGAGATTCTCATTTGCTTGTTCCATTTTGTGTTTTCTCCATGCCTGTTGGACCTCATGCGTTTAGTAGCTTGGCTTCGCCCTTGTTTGTAAAGCTATATAACTGGTGCCGTGCTGTAATAGAAAATCTGTTCATCCCGGCTCATCTTGGACTTCTTCTTGCGGTCGTGGGGTGAAGGCGTACTGGGTGTCACAACATATGTAGCGAAGGATCTGTGCACCGTAAGCCCAATGTACTACCCCATACCTTCTAGCCCACGGTAAAGGTGAAGCACTACACTTGCCATTAGGTGCTTGCATTGGAGGGGGTGGTTAATACGTAGACTATCGCGATGGCTTCTACTTTGGTCGCTTGAGTGGTTCGTATTCTCTGAACGCTGCACCGCTAGCAATTGGCGGACGAATCATGATGCACCACATACATTGGCACAACTTAGGCACTGAAGCGAACGCAGTCACCCGCATAACCCTTTGAAATGCTTGACAATAAGCGATAAACATCTATTTCGTCTTCTGAGATGGATCACAGACTTACATCCGGCATAGTGTCTTACCGTACATCAGTGTCTGTCCTCCCGCGGCGATAGGTAACCTACGATACCATGCAACTTCGAGATTTCCGCAATAATGCTTAACCTAACGATCAACAGAATGACTCTTCCTTTTTTTGCGCACGGTATTCCTCTTCGTGATACCAACTACGTACCATCATCTCGCGACACTACAGTACGTTACAACACATGACCTCTCATCATTAGCAGCAATGTAGTCCTGATTACCAGGAATCATCCGGATACCCTCTGGTTGTCTCGCAACCCTTAACGGAAACATGCGGGGAATTCTTCGACAACATTTAGCCTGAACCTCATCATACCTGCATGTCAAACAAATGGCTTTGCGATACATAGCATTGACAACACCAGTTCACATTAACTACAACACAATGGAAGCAATTTACAAATCAGTGCAATGCATTACGCGAGCGTAATTCCTCCTCACACGATCTATCATATGCTGGCGGTGCTGAGACGCCACGCAGGCTCGTGCCTCTGACACAATTCGCTCCATGAAACACATTCTCCGCTCGGTCTCGTAAAGTACATCCTTAGGACCTCGCTGAAGCATCTCGGAATCTCTGCCACATAGCTTGCTTCAAATATGCTTTTATGATGATCCAACTTGTGTTGAGTGATAGAGAATATGGAGGAAGGCGCAGGCTGCCCGAACGCTACGACTGCTCCTTGCATACGCGTTCCAGATTCGTGTGCAAAGACGCGTTATCGCAGATCAGGAGGCAATTCTCGACAAAGTCGAACCCCTGGCATCCAGCAGTCCACGCAACCACTGCGCACGCCTTTCATTGTTGTAACTTCCTTTCACGATAGTATACTCTATCAAGCTATCAGTCCTCAGGGCTCCAATAAGATGAACTTTCCGTCCCTGAGTGTTGGGAACTTGACACAGCGCAGGACTTGCATGCAGTGAACGGTCTCTGGTGCGAGCGCAAAAAGAGATCGCATTTTATTTCATCAATCTGCACCGCTCGTTTCCCTTCGACCTCCGACTACAGCAGTGCCTAGACATAGAACTGTCGGGATTCGTCAGCAGTGCACATTCCATCTGACCCTTGTAGTGCTCGAACCCGCAACTTGACTGTTAACAGTCCGTAATTAAGACCGCTGAGGTGCGATTCCCGAGCGGATGAAACTACCATACAGAGCTTTTCTGGGCGTGAGGTGGCTGTCTGAGTAAGTCTGGTGGTTATTGAATTCCTCCCTGAAATCCCCCTACTACTGTTCTGTAAACATAAGGTTTTCGTCGTTATTTTTTTATATCTTTGCGGATTCCGGAACTGCCTGCAATTTCTTCATTGTTATCAGCCTCCCGTCCAAGTGTCGCGCTATGATGCTTACGCTCACCTCAAGCATCAAAGCAGCTTTCAACCGCAGGTGGAGTATTCGGAGAGTGACCATGGGTTCCGACGATACTAATGCTACCAGTCAAACAATGTGGCTTTCTGCCAGAGATCTACGTCGCCCCACCATGCTTCGCTCTTTGTTCGATTGGTTCCATTCTTCGTAACCAACTGCGGCAAGTTGCAAGTTGCTCCCAGTTTCAAATTCTTGAAAGATACTTGGAACCGATCGAGTAGTCATGAGTTCAGAGAGGTTTGGAAACAATCGGTTTGGTATAATAGTTTGGTAACGTTTCGCCTTTAACATAAAGGCTTCGTCAGACCAGGTGAATCAGTGTGCAATTGGTGTGGGATTTTATAGCGAACAGGGGCGATAACCGCGTTACCCAAATTTTGAGCCATGATTCATTACAGGAACAGTTCGGGATGTCACCTCAGGTGGTTCAATCAGAGTGGGAATAGTCCAGGTGTTCCTTTGTGCGTCATGACATTGACGGATAAGCCCATAGTGTTGACAATGGGAGTCGGTTTGCACGTTTCAATCTGATCCACGCATCGATGCTCGTCGAGCTGGTCGGCTTAAGACCGCCCGCCACGCATTAGGGATTTCTACCCCCTCCATTCTATTCACGCAGTCTTCCGATTTGGCAATTTCCACCGCCTCGGCAAGCAACCGCTGAGTGGTTGATCGGATACCCTTCCTAATGACCTCTACGTTTTCGAGGTCTATCTGGTGACCCGTGTCTAATGCATGCACAACTACGTCCGAGTCTCTTATTATTGCCTGATATTCAAACTCGTTTCTTGGTAGTCTTGCAATGCTTCTCCTATGCTCAGAAATTTGTGTGTGTAATTCTCTCGCTGTTTGGCCTATGTACACATGTGCGCAGTCCTTACATTTAATTTTATAAACACAGTTAGTCGTCCTATCCTTGGGAAGCGGGTCCTTCAGGTGTACCAGCGCCGAACGTAACGTTCGACCTCCGTGAAAGATCACCCTTATATTTCCTTGTTTAATACCCTCCGAATTGCCTCCGAAGTGCCTTCCTTGTACGGAAATCCGACCGTCCCTATCCACTCATCCGAAACAGGTTTACGCTGGGATGGCCTCAGCGCTTTTCTACAGGGCACAAACTTTGTGCACAATGGAGGAGGACAAAAAGGCTGCGCGGAAAGTGGCAGTGGGCAAACTATTAGAAAGTGGTTACCCAAGACGGCTAGTTAAACGCCAATTGCATAATGTGCTATACCGGCAGTCAATACCCCCAGCTGAGTGGATAGGGACGGTCGGAATTCCGTACAAGGAAGGCACTTCGGAGGCAATTCGGAGGGTATTAAACAAGGAAATATAAGGGTGATCTTTCACGGAGGTCGAACGTTACGTTCGGCGCTGGTACACCTGAAGGACCCGCTTCCCAAGGATAGGACGACTAACTGTGTTTATAAAATTAAATGTAAGGACTGCGCACATGTGTACATAGGCCAAACAGCGAGAGAATTACACACACAAATTTCTGAGCATAGGAGAAGCATTGCAAGACTACCAAGAAACGAGTTTGAATATCAGGCAATAATAAGAGACTCGGACGTAGTTGTGCATGCATTAGACACGGGTCACCAGATAGACCTCGAAAACGTAGAGGTCATTAGGAAGGGTATCCGATCAACCACTCAGCGGTTGCTTGCCGAGGCGGTGGAAATTGCCAAATCGGAAGACTGCGTGAATAGAATGGAGGGGGTAGAAATCCCTAATGCGTGGCGGGCGGTCTTAAGCCGACCAGCTCGACGAGCATCGATGCGTGGATCAGATTGAAACGTGCAAACCGACTCCCATTGTCAACACTATGGGCTTATCCGTCAATGTCATGACGCACAAAGGAACACCTGGACTATTCCCACTCTGATTGAACCACCTGAGGTGACATCCCGAACTGTTCCTGTAATGAATCATGGCTCAAGATTTGGGTAACGCGGTTATCGCCCCTGTTCGATATAAAATCCCACACCAATTGCACACTGATTCACCTGGTCTGACGAAGCCTTTATGTTAAAGGCGAAACGTTACCAAACTATTATACCAAACCGATTGCTCCCAGTTGTTTCCCTCCTCATAAGTCTTCTGTGTTTTGCTGAGTGGCGTGTTCCGGTGCTTTTTTGTGCCATTCCGAATACAGGAAACTGGAAGGCACGCAGTTGCTTTACATATATACGTGTTTGCGCAAGCTTTGTAATTTAGGACCGCGCTGAACCGGCCAACTACCGCCGGATAACTCTTCTCCCAGTTCTTTCCAAGGTCATGTAATCCACTATTAAAAAGGCGATCATTGGATACTTGGAAAGGTGCAGTATCCTCGTACCGGCGTAACGCCGTTTCCACCGAAACCACTCATGTACCACGAACATCTTGTTAGCCCGTGCCAGTTGGACGGGATCTGTCGATCTTCAGTAGGGATTTGACGCTGTGTACCTCGCTTTCTCGAAAGCTTTTGATCATCTTGATCACAACCTCCTCTCTGTCAAGTTTCAGAGCTGTGGGATCAGAGATCCCATCTTGGGTTGGCTACGTGCGTTCCTGCTTCGACGTCGCGTAAATGTGAGAGTCCGTAGCTCCTTCTGTGACCCGATAGAGGTGCAATGTGGCGCTCCACAAGACTCGGTTCTAGTACCAAGGCTTATCCTCGTCTTCATTAACGACCACGTAGAAAGTATGGATACCGATGTTTTACTCTTCTCGGAAGATCTCAAAAGTTGGCGGACTATCACGACTGTAAACGGCCACATGACACTACAAGGTGATCTCGACAGGGCTCACAATTGGTCAGTTCAAAACATGCTTAAGTACAACGCTGCAAAATTTCGAGTACTGGTATACGACACCAGGAACTTACGCATACTGGCTGGGAGAACACCTTTCGCAACTCATCTTCCATGAAAGTGATCTTGGAGTGGTCATACAGGCCGATCTCGGTTTCTCAAAGCAGGCCGAAAGAGTAGCAAGGGAAGCCAAGAAGCACTTGGGTCTCTTGCAGGGAGTGTTCGTCCTGTTTGGTCCCATTATCATTTCACAACTGCTTAACACTTACTTGAGATCACATGTTGAATGCGCCACCCAGGTCTGGCACGCCTAGTAAAAGCATTATCTTGCTGCTCTTGCGACTCCACAAAGTACAGCAACAACAAATGTTAAGGGCCTGACACATCTCCCTTACCAACATGGACTACAGACCCTAGGAATTTTCGGTGGTCAATACCGTCGCCTGCGCGATGATTGTATTTTGGTGTTTCAGATCCTAAAGGATCCAAACCACGCATGTCGGCGCTTACTGAAATTAAGTCACAACTCCTCATTTCGAGGCCGTCACTTGAAGTTATCCACACAGTACAGCTACTTGAAATGTCGCCTGCATCTTTTCTCACTTCGTGTGTTCCAGTGGTGGAACGCTCTCCCGATTTCTCTCCTCTGCACTTCTGCATCAACTGAATTCGAAACCCAACTTGATGAAACATTACAACACATGCACTAAAAGGCTTAACCAATGTCACTGAGACACATCACGACATAATCAAACTACGTACACCAGTGAAACTTCGGTGACTTCACCGATATATATGCCAATTTTGTTTTTGTTGATACATTCACATTCTGTTTCAACCTTTGTGTGCGGGAATTGTGAAGATTTGCTTTTTTTACCAGTGATAAATCCGCTTCGTGCATCTAAGCGTGCTTCTGAATTCAACTTCACCGCTGGACTCAGCCTTACGAGGGTGATCACCCCATCAATCAGGCCACTGGAGTGGAACACCAAGGTTGACTGACAAACAGCTCGGTCACATCTATTGGAACAACAATTTTGACGCCCTTCCATGTGAGCTTTTCATCTGAACCCTGTGTTTCGTCGACCTAAACCTGGCTCTTCTAATCCAACTGTCAAACCCGTCCGACATTCATCATTAAGACCCACGCAACCTTAGAATTCATTGTACTTCCTTACACAAGTGCTATTTCCGGTGACAGTACGGTTTTTGAACATGAGTGTAAGCGCTCCTCAGGGTTGATACATTGATACCGCGTTCGTGTTCCAAACATGCGAGTATACTGAGAGCGCTATGCCGTGTGGCGTCAAATGTAACAGTTGGCACTGAATATTTGATGTAACCAGACGGCGAACCTTCGCTTGTGGATACAAATGCATAATGGCATACTTTACCTAAAGTGTACGACCGCATCGCGCTTGCAAGTTCTGCAGCTTAAGGATTAGGACGACTTCGAATCGGTGTACCCGGATATCGACGTTCACAGATAAATGACCGATTGATGGGGAACTGTAGTGCTATAATGTTCTGACCTTGCAAGTAAAATGACAGAAGGGTCCTGTGCAAATTAAGAGTGAAATGCGGATTGGAAGGTGGCTGCCTTTGTTTAAGCCCACAAGCGTTATGTGCAGTGTAACTCGCCGTCATACCACGTGCAGTACGGCACTGCAACCTATATGGAGCGGGTTAATGAGATAGCATCGGTTCTCATTTGTTAGTCTGTACGGTATCCTATGGGACGGTAAATTAGCCGACTGAGCGGCTTGTAAACTGCGGACTTGTGCAAGCGCGAGTAGCATCCGGATTGATGCGCATTAATGACACAAACAGGCCGAACTCTTTAATGGGGTTACGGTACATATCACAAACGTTTAGTCTGTTCGACCCTAGGTTGTACAAGGTAATTACCCGTGACGAAAAGGCTCATCGTAGATCGCCTGCAGCTTTGACTAACTTTCCCACCCCCTCATCTCCTGCAAAGCTGTTTTGCCAGAAATGACCAATCTTTGGAAAACAAAGGAAGGTACAGATTTTTTGAAAAGGAGACCAAACAAACTTGTCCATAGTGTAATTAGAGACCTACCTTTTGCGCTCGACACAAAACCTTCTTCAGGCCTATCGAACGAGGGCGAAAATAATTGCGTTTATTAAGATGTTAACCACCTTACAGATTAAAGCGTTTTTTAGTTGACACATTAGAGATGGTAAGATCCCAGGTGGTTCATTGCACTAGCTCATCACACTAAACCTCTTTCTGCTACGTCAGTAGGAGTGGCTTTGATGTTGGCGCTCTACCCCAGATCAGTCCGCCAACGCCCGTCAGACTGGACGGTTGAGACAGCTCGCTGCACACTTAATAACTACACAACATCTACTCTGTATACGCAGCCGTTGGCTTTGGCAATTTCCGACGTCTTAACAGTCAGCCTTTGGAGTGCGGATCGCAAACCCCTCCTAAAGGGTTCGACATTATGCCAGTCGATTTCATGCCCCATGTCCTCCTATCTGTGGGGAGTGAGTCACTCAAATGCACCAGTGTCGAGAGGACCGTTTGACGTGTCTAGTAAATCACCCTTATTATTTCTTTGTTTAGTACCCTACGGATGGCCTCTGAAGTTTCCCCTTTATATAAGGACAGCCAGCACAGGTGGCTGACCGGACCAATGCTGTCACAACCCTTTGCATTTCGAGGGTGCCAAACATATACCGAAACGTGCAGCGTTACACACTATATATATATATATATATATATATATATATATATATATATATATATATATATATATACACAAAAGTCTGCTAACAGACATAATGCCATCAGAAAACATGGGATTCAAACGAAGATACAGAAACAGTAAAATAAAACACAACACAACAATGTCCATGGTTTCCTCAGAGGGCGATATACTACCCGGTTACACGCTAGTCGATTCCGTTTTCTTACATAACCTCTTGGTTAGACCCCAAGGGGATTATGTCGTCCGCGTACTCAAGGTTTGTCAGTCAGTCATCCGGCAGAACTACAAGTACCATACCTGGGTACTTTACTGATGTATCAGTGAAATTCATCACTGTCACTAAGCTGCTTGGGGCACTGTGTAAGGAGCTGCTTGTAACTGGCTCTTATGTTTAGCGAAAAAAGCATATTATCACACCTCGATGCATTAAGAGACAGATGACGTGCATTGGACCAAATATTGAGGTCGCTCAGATGATTTTGGTATCTGATAGAGCAATCAGCCTTTCGATGGTTGATACCCAGCTCGATGTCGTCAGCGTACTTTATTAGGGTTGCTTCTGCGAGGGCTATTGGTGAACTGGTGTAAGTAGGTTCATGTGGAGGCAGGACTGTTAACAAAATATCGATCGACCTCGTGAAATGGTTTCATCCACATACCTTTGTGTAGCCTTTGATTCTGACATGTCCAAATATTGTGACAACTTGACTAGCTATCTAAATTGCTGTTTTGACATCTATTGTCCTTGAAAATCTCTCAACATCCGCGCAGACAGGTTCTCCTCCTCCATCTGAAGAGGCTGGGTCTAATTAACGACAGTGTGTTTAAAGAAAAAGAAGGCATCTCATTGAGGTCTCTCATTGTTCGAACCAAGAAAGAGCTACACGTCTCCATCAAGTGTATATCTAGTCTATTCTTGGGAACGGCAGCATCGCACCGATACCAAGAAAAGGGTCCAACAAATGACCTGTCATTTGCTATTCTGTTGCATAAGCTTCAAGTGAAAATCATTCCTGAAACGATACTGTCCCAAACCCGCTCGAAAGACCCCCTTAAAACACTTATTGTAGTTCGAGATCTACCGTAGCTGCAGTGGTCCTCCTCGTACGTTCTATCCCGTCAATACTTCACAAAAGAAACAGATCAACTCGTAAGTGTTTTCTTGAATACAACAACGCATTCTGTTGTGTAAACCGCGAAATGCTGTCGAAAGATCTACTCATTCAAAGAATAAATCCCTACATAATCCGTTTCCTAAGTGATCATTTTACCGGACGCACCCAGATTACACGAATCTGTGGCAAATGTTCCTAAACACTAACCACAAACTAGGGTGCTTTTCAGGGAGACATTCTGTCGCCTTATCACATTCTACTTGCATCAGCTCAATAATAGCCTAACAGTAAGTGACGCCTGCTGTAACAAAGCAGTGCCTACTCACCTTGCAACAAAATTCCTGCTGTCGTATTCGGCATTAGCGCTCTCAGCGGAGCGCCGCACAAAACATCTTTCTTTTAACCAAGGGGGCCACCGTCAACCCAGATTTCAGTGGTAGGTTGCGCAGGCCACTTAGATTACTTAGTTCACAAACACGCCATAAATATTTGTCACTTCAGACCCTGATGATTCGCAGTCTTGGTATCGGAACACACCGAATCTGCTCGAGCGCTGGTAGGTCGTCCTAACAGTGTCATACAATGACCTTGGTCTCCTGATGTTCTTATTCGGAATTATAAAGGGAATTTCATGTATAAAATTATGTTCTCGAATTCCCCGCTTCGTGCCGAAGATGTAAATTATGGAGAGCGATCAGTTACCACTAACTGGACGTCTACCAGTTACCATGTAAATAGTATATCTGCTAAATCACCATGTCACACTCCATTTTATTGGTACGTTCATTAATTAATATTTCTCTACATTACGGCCATCCTACGGGACATGTCAAGCGTTATCTACTTGACCCGTTATATACATTTGTACTGCCATTAGGTAGAAAATTGAGTGTTATCGACCTCGGGAAATTGAGGGCTTTGCAGGTACAACTACCGTAAGAAGAAACTGAGGTGTTGCTCGCCTGTATGCTGTGTCGGCCAAGTACGTTTGCTGGATAAGTGGCGGTGAAATGGACAGACAAAATGCCGAGCAACGATGGAGTGACCCATATGTGAACCAACCACTAAACTGGGTACGGGATACGAATTGAGTTGATGCGCATCGACTTGCGTGTCAGTTGCCCTTACGTTCGGTCCGCACCAGTTCGCCCATGCATGTGCATACAGATCAGTCGATGCAAAATTCCGACAGCCCGGTCACAGTATTTCATTTGATTCAGGGACCATCAAGTCGATGTACTGCATCCACCATGAGGGAAAGCGACGCCTGCTGTAACAAAGCAGGGTCTACTCGCCTTGTAACTTAATGGCCACAGTTGTGTTTCGGCACTAACCCTCTCAGGAAACCGCCGCTCAAGACGACTCTCTATAACCCAAGGCGGCCACCTTCCAACCTGTATTTCGGTTGCGCAGGACCCTTTTGTCGCTCTACTCGCAAACCCGTCACACCGCCCCGTCATACGCAGCTATGCAGCTGTGACTACCTCGCTATCCGGATGCAGTACCGTCGTATGCTCGAACATTGGTAGGTCGTCCAATAGGTTGGGTGTCGCATTGCCGTGTTCGCAGTCCCCCCCCCCATCTTGTACCGTTCGCAAGGCATGCTACTTCTTGCCTTGTCCATGGTGCAATATGTTGCCACATCCGGCGACTCAACCTTATTTACCTTGTGTTGTTGGTCCTTTGCGAGTAAAAGCATCGCCTTACGTAGAAAGCTCAGTGACTGTGTGCGCGATGCGTTCAAGTCGACAATGTGCGTCTTCATATGGCGCACAGCAGGTGTTGTGCGCTTTAACCTCGTTGGAACATTTTTCCTGACCGTTGAATCAGCAGAGGATTTGAACGCCCTTTTTAAGGGAATTTTGTCGGGTTTCTATAAAATACGCCCTAGATTAGTCCGTCATTTGGTGAAGAGGGATACAAGCAATGAACAGTTGAACGAGGTCTTGGCTTTGAAATTTGAATTTACCTGGACCCTTACGTGTACGGCATTTTCGTGGGCTGCCTGCTGTACAAACTCGAGCGGCAGCTTGCAATAGTTTTTGAATAATCTCAGGATTTTTTAAAGTTGTATATGGTCTGGTACATCGAATATCATGCCTTTTGGGGCGTGACGACTGCGCTCGTTAACTTTTCTGGCAATGGCATCAAGCAGTTCAGCAACCTGTACTAGGTCTGCTAACTCCTCTGATTGCTGTATTCCCGTCAAACAAACTAATGGCATGACTTTAGACAGAGGAATATTGATAGAATCTATTTGACTCTTGAGTTAGTTAACCGGAATTTCGAGAGCATGAACGTGCACCGGAGCTCCAATAATTTGGCCAGAGTGCAGGATGGCGCATGTATATATCAAGGATTGAGCGGCGTTAATAGTAGTAAGCAGAAGATGTCGCTGCAGTGTGATGTGTAGCGACAATGTACAATTGCACTATAGCCGGGATAATGCAATACGGAAATGAATCGAAGGAAATACGAGACGGGCATGAGAAAAGTGGGACACAAATTAATTTTAGGTAAGTGTGGTCAGCATTTAGCTAACAACACTAGATGAATAGCAGAGAGGCTCGTAACTATCCAGTGCGATACGGTAGACGCAAAATGTTGTGTTCGCTTTTTACTAAGCCGTTTTATCCAAGCTACTTCACCCATAAAACGTTAAATTATAACACGCCAAATATTTGGATGAACACGTCAAGGTCACGCCTAACGTTACCTCTAGTGTATGGAATGAGATAGTTTAGTAACGCATTAGGTTTAACATAGCGTCGCAAAATATTGTCGAAAATTGCTATGGTTAAAGTACTTAATGGAGGTGTAGCCCCCAGTACGATTATGCTCTCCGCACAGAAATGGAGAGCTGCTGTGTCAAAAGCCAATAAACCGGGTAGCAGCAAATATTCATGAGTCCGCGGCAATGGAAAGCAAGAAATCAGCGACCAGGAATACGTCCAAAGCGGAAGTCTCCGTTGAGCAAAACATGAGGAAAAGGACCGCAGACCGCCATTCTTCATATGAGGAAAATCCGTTAAGGGGATCGGATTCACCAGATTTAGCGAAGGCGATAGTAATAAAATGTGAAAAAGTAAATAAGAACTTCTTGAGTTTATCGAGGCACATCAAATCAGGCGTGATCAAAGTTGTGCAGGCAATTATGTTTCGCAACAAGCACTTTGCTTTCCATGAACTTGGCTGATCGTGCAATACGAAGAGGCTGCTGAAATGTGAGATATATTGGTCATGAACGGAATCGTTAGTACTGTGGTGACAGTCTGGGTTCAGTTGAGTGATGTAGAGCTCAGCGGTAAAAGCGTAACATATGGCGTGGTGACGAATAGTACAGATAGGTTAGTAACTTTTTAATATGCGTATCAAAAATATTACCTTTTCCGGAGGATTGTTCCCACTTCAAGAACGTCATCCAATTCGAATAGTTCCTGTGTTCGCTACATACGCTAGTGAACACAGTCAACCACACCACGAATTTAAAGTAACATTGGCAAATTCACTCACCATGTCTACTTAGTCATACACCTATATATGCATGCACACAGCTCCAGGATGTTACTGGTTAACCTGCGATATTTTGTATAATTGCCGACCATACGTGATTCTGTTATTAGGAGCATGCCTACGCAAGCGTGCCTTGCATTGCCGAGAATACAATCTCTATTCGTTTATTTATGTGTAGAAATTTATTGAACGGTCGCTGTGGTTAACTTTTCAGTGTGAGTTCGTGGGTAGTGACTATTCAGCTGCGAGTCATATCCGCCACGTCGCGGTTTCGTTAAACTGACATTGGCGGCTCTTTACAGGAGAAAAGTTCGCCACACGCAAACCCACCACGTCCTTTAACACTGCCGTGGATCTGTTTGAGTGGTTATATGTAACTGGCAATGTCTTAAAGTCCGATTGTTCACAAGCCTATTCGCAGTCATATGACGCCGAATTGCTACCTTGGCTAATCCAATTTCGGTTTCCTCATATTTGATGGTAAATGGAAACTTTTGAGCGTGATGCCGTTTTGTTTTTTTACTTGCAAAGGACAGTTACAGAGCAGTGTTTCCAACTGTCGCACAAAAACTCTGACTTTTGCACGTTCGCATGATCCAAGTTATTTTAGATCACCGTTTTTCCTGAATTACTTTTCACCCAGCACAGTGCCACAAAAAATCGTGTTAATTCATTGCGGAATCGTGGTTCCACCACGATTTTGTGATTTGCAACTAAAAGGCGTCTGGATGCAATTATTACTAAATTACCTTGTCGTGCTTTTGTACAAAATGACATGAATTACACAAATCGTTATCAACGGGAATACTGGTAAGTGAAGAACTAACTTTCATTTGTTATGAGCATAGCTGTCGGCCATTAGCTTCCTGGGCTCCTTGTTGATTGACGTCGCTTTGACTTCTCTCAACTCTTGGCATCATACTTCTGGGATTTCGTTCTTGGTATTTCATAAGTTAGGTACCCATTTTCATGCATGTAATGTTTCATCAAGAGTACTGGGCGCTTGATTTGAGGAGAAAGTATCGCCCGTGCTCAAACTTTATACCTAGCCGGGTAAGGTTTGCAAAATGGCCTAAGGAGGCAGAATCGCTGCAGCCTGTGTACACACAAGGCTTTGCCGATGTGCACACCATGCACATGGGCACTAGTGATGTAACAGTTCTTCCGACGGAAGCCGGTTATATATGTGCCAGTTCTAATGAAATGTTTAGACCAGCGTAGTGCACTTGCTCAGGATGCCGAACATATCTCTGAAAACACAGCAGAGAACCCATGCAGCAGTATGATTCCAGAAGGTAAGATTGCAATTATAATTACTATTGATATGTAGTGTACGCAGCGTTTGATATGCAACATCATCTGGACCAGGTGGTTGTCCCCCGAGTATCCGACATGAAGGACGAAACACTGCATAATTTTCTGCCACAGTGGATTGGATTATAAATTGTCGCATATCAGTGTCAGCTGGTAATGAGTTACTGTCTATACTACGGCTATATCACCCCGACTTGCCTAAGGACTATAGAACCCTGATGAATACTCCACGCGAAACGGAAAGCATCTGCTTGGTGTGTCCCTTGGTTTGATGACAGCAGATCAGTGCGAAAGTGTTAGCCTCCACAGGTTAAAATCTAATTCTATCTAGACGGATTCACCCATTTCATTTCCTCTAGACTGCAGATGTGGCCAATTATGTGTAGAAACATTTCACGGTTTGTTTTTACCCCCTTTGCCGTGGGGTTATACTATGATTCAGTTAAACCCTCGGATGTGTGTCCAATTTCGGCTGCCTTAATGAAAGGGCTCATGGTATTGCGTGAGGTCTGGGTGAAATTACCTTGTAACTTATTTGCAACAAAAGTATACGTATCCGGTGTAAAATGCGATGCCCGTGCACGGGCATTCGTGAAGCGAATCAAAGGACACTCCGGATACAGCAGTTGTGACAACTGCTGTCAACATGAAGAGTATGTGAACCATTGGGTCACAGTTCCACGGACTAATTGCCGGCTTCGTACGAATGAAACCTTTCGGCATGCTAGCCACAACGAGCCATCAACTTTCGTATGCTTACTTATAGGTATGATAAGCGCATTCCCAATGGACTATATGCACTCAGTATGCCTCGGTGTAATGCGTAAGATGATGTCATTTTGGATATCGGCCCCTGCTAACAAGAAGTGTCGCCTCGGCGAAAAATCAGGCAATTTTCGGAATTGATGATGGCTAATCAATTGCACTGGCTACGTGACTCCAACGGATCTTGTAGAGGCGTTCGGTGGTTTCGTTGCCGTAAAGCTACGGAATTTACACAATTCGTATTGTACGCTGGACCTGCGGTGCTACGAAACGTATCGCCGGCTGTCTACTACAAGAATTTCATCGATCTACACATGGCCATCTATTTACTCTGTCACTCGAAGCTTCACGACACTCAAAGTGACTTCGCTGAGTCAGCGTTGCGGGTTTATGTTGAGGGTTATTTCCACTTGTATGGCGCGGATGAAATGACTTTTAATGTTCACAAGCTGGCTCAGTTATCACAAGATGTTCGCAACTACGGATCTATGGTTAATTTCTCTGCTTTTCCGTTTGAGTCGCATATTTATTTGCTACAAAATGTTGCTCAACGTCCTAAATCCAGTTGCATAATTAACACGACGTTGTATGGATTGCATAAACCTGTCATTATGCCATCGTGCGTGCCCCATGCTGAGGCTGATGTTGCATTCGTGATGCTTCTTCACCACAGCTGGGCTAAACCAACTTACACTTAAACTAGGTCTTTTTAGGCTGGATAAAATTCATTACATGTTATTTGGTTTGTTCTGCGTACTTGATAATCCTCTCCTTACTTGCACACGTCACTCATGCAAATTGTGGTAACCTTGCGTGACTTGATCACGTAGTAATTTTTAAATAACTTTCGGACATTTTGTACTTATCGCGGGTTCGCTTATAACCAATTTACTGCAAACGCTCATTTTGCGGGTATTTATGTCGTCATATACGTTGACTTTATTCGATATCTTTTATTTGATACCGGCATTTCGAATGATTGGCTGTCGGTTGACATCCCAAGTGTGGTTGCGCTTGATGTGCATGTTGACAAGGTGCCTACCTGTCTATTACCCACTACCTCGTCCGTACTGGCTCCAGGAGTCAGTTGGTCGTTGCTGGAGGCGACGAGGTGCATGGGTCCTGTGATTGTGCTAGGCTCGAAGAGTGGTTCCATGCACTCAGTGTGGAGCGGACTACGGTCCAGCCACCGCCTTGTGTGCGCTTAATTCCCCAAATACAGCGTGCTTGTGTTTGCCTGTGAAGGAGTGTGGGCCGGCTCCGTTAATGAAACGTGGCTCCCATCCACATGCTTCCCGGTCTTATTCCTTCGGGTTTACACTGGATATGGGGTGTGTGGATGGAGCTGTGGGTGGTACAGCAAAAGCCATCTATGGTCCCTCTGTAGGCGCAGGCGTCCTATGGCTGGCCACAGTGACAGGCAAATCCGAAACCGGATGCCGCCAACCATGGGACCTTAATGCTCAGGCTGATGTTGCGTTCTTGATCCTTCTTCACCGCAGTTGGGCTAAACCAACTTACACTTAAACTAGGTCTTTTTAAGTTGGATAAATTTCATTCCACTTGTTCTGCCTACCTGAATAATCTTCTAATATCTGGCCACGTTGCTCACACTAATTGCGCTTATCTTCGGTAACTTTGTTGCGTTTGTAACATTTTTGAGTAACTTGTGGACAATTTGTACTTATTGCGGGTGCGTTGCTAACCAACTTACTTCAAATGCTAATTTAGCGACGAGTTATGCCACCGCATCTGTATGCATTATTCGATTTATTTTGTTTCATCTTGTCGTTTCAAGTGATTGGCTGTTGCTTGAAATCCCCGGTGTGGCTGCGCTTGATGTGCATGTTGACAAGGTGCCTACCTGTCTACTACCCACTTCCTCGTTCATACTGCCTCCAGGAGACAGTTGGTCGTTGCTAGAGGGACGGAGTGCACAGTCCTTGTGGCCGTGCTAGGCTGGAAGAGTGGTTCCATGCACTCAGTGTGGAGCGGATTACGGTTCAGTCACCGCCTTGTGTGCGCTTGATTCTCAAATACAGCGTACTTGTATTTGCCTATGAAGGGGTGTGGGCCGGCTCCGTTGATGAAAGGTGGCTCCCACCCACATGCCTCCCGGTCTTATTCCTTCGGGTTTACACTGGATATGGGGTGTGTGGATGGAGCTGTGGGTGGTACAGCGAAAGCCACCGATGGTCCCTCTGTAGGCGCAGGCGTCCTGTGGCTAGCCACAGTGACAGGCAAATCCGAAACCGGATGTCGCCAACCATGTCCACTTATACCCAGTCGCATCATGTGTTTGGCCAACCTTGTGCCCTTAAGCTGCGTAGAACTGGCTTCAGATTGCGCACCGTTGCTGAATGGAGTTTAGGTCTTCCACGCATCAACACCACGCACCACCAACTCACACATTTATCCAAGGTTAGTAAGTTTTCCGTTATTGGCTGTTTTGGACTAGCTCAATACCAAGGTCACTGCGCGCGCTTGGTGCGTAGAAATGCTACCAGATGCAATTCAATTGCACTAATGAGCATGTTCATTCGGCTTAAAGATGCAAATCAAAGCATTAGGGAGCAATTCAATTGCACTATGGATGCAATCAATCGGGGAAAGGTGTACTTTCAATACACACGCAAAGGTGAAGCGTCACTCTTACCCTCTCGACATGCCCAAGTCCAACCATCGGACAACCCTAGTTCCTCGGCCTATTTAGAGCTCTCGATCCTCGCTCAGATTGGCGTGCATCTTCGTACGCATATTGTTACAGAGCGATCAACAAACAGCACCTGCCGAATTTTAATGATTCGATCGATTCCTGCTGGTTTTCGGAAATCTGCCTGCACGGTTCGAGCTTTGTTCTCATTCTACGACTCCTTCAGGTGACACGCAGTGCTTTGTCATTGCGTCTATTTAGACCATGCAGCCTCGAGCGCCGACCAAACCGGTGTTGGTATTACCGTGTTGATGCTGCTCTGCTTGATTGGATTCTAATTAGTAGCCGGATGTGTGCCATCCGATAGGCTGGTTCCTTCAAAACTTCGAAGTCGCGCAGGACTAAGAGGTGCCTGTCATCGCTGCTTGCGCGCCCACAAACTGCAGCACTGACTCGATGAATGAGGACTTCTATCGCGAACTGAACAAGCCCCTTCGTCCCACAAGAAGCACGGATACTGCAGTGCTGCCTGGGGATCTGAACATGGAAGTCAGAATATTGTCCACTGATGAACCGCATGTGGGCACCCAACGCGGTGTAGGCTTCCGTTCTGATAACTTTGAGCGGTTGCTGCACCTGTGTGAAGATGCTCGCATATTTCGCGAGCACAAGTTTGACATCGCACCCTCCGAAGGGTGACATGGTGCTCACTAGTCATGGACGCAAATCGATCACATCGTCATCAGTTACCGTTGGAGAGGCTATGTCCAAAACCGTCGCTCGATTTGGAGCGCATATATGGACTGTTGCCGTGCAATTGTATGTACTGAACTGTTGGTGCGTTTTGGCTGACACCCGTGACAACACTGTGAACGCATCGATAGCGCGAATTCAGACATTTTAAATGCGTTTCGAAGTAAGCTGACTTTTGGATTGAGTATGCGCTCACTGAACAAACTTGAAAGTCACTGGTCGCCTGTTCACTAGATCTTATCAGCAGTCGGCAGTCTAACTACCGATACAAACACTTGCACTCCATCCTAAATTTAGCCATCCGCAAAAGAAAGACGATCGTATAGAAAATGTAGCTCAGGTCGTACTCCTCATCAAACAGGCAAATTCGCATGTGGTGTAACTAGCAGACAACCTGGACATTTGGTCGCTACGCAGCCTCTGGAACTTATCGATGCTCGCCGGCATATTCCGGTTGAAAGCGGAACCATCGAGACTCTCAAAGACCTCAGGGCACATCTCCGTGCTAGCCTGAGGTGAGGTGGCGAATCTGAGTGGTTTTATCATGCGTCGGAGATGGAAGTAGCCGTTGTCCTTTTTAATCATCGGTAGTTATTCTGTCTGATAAGGGAAACGGGCTGCAGGAGACTTGGTGACACCGTATGTGACGATAGTAGACAGCCTTTTTACAACTTGTCAAAACGCTTGAAGCGTTGGTCTAGCACTTTGAAAGGGAATACACTCGACCGGAACTGTTAGATTTCCCGCCAGCCAGTGGTCTCTGTGTTCCTTGGCCTGTCTTTTTGAATCCGCCCTCGCTCCGAATTTGAACATGATATCGGACTGTTAAAGTTGAATAAGGCCACGGGACCAGATGGTCTTCCTCCAATCCTCTTTATATTCTGGGAACAGACTATTGTGAATGATTTACACGAGTTATTAGTGAAACTGTGGGAGCAGGACACTGTTCAAACCGACTGGAGGCGCTGTTATTTTCCCGATCTCCAAGGGAGGTTCACGGTCGGAATGAAGTAATCATGGAGGAATCAGTCGGAGCTCCATCGCCTGCAAGTTACTTTCCTCTGTCATCCTTCACAGATTTACTGGCACCTGTGAAAGCCAGACTCGTGAGCAGTGTAAGTGATAGTGGATGAAATATTGCACTTTATAAGCCTAGTCCCAAGCACGAGTTGATTCCCAGGACAAAAGGAGCAAAATTCGATGTAACGGGAATTGTGAGCGTGGTTCTATAACAGTAAATTTAAATGTATGTAAATGACTAGGTTTGTAGACGTTGCCTCAATGTTGCTCAGTAGTGAACCGAATAATCCCAGCAGTCTGTGTTCCTATTCAACGGTAACCGGGGTGCAGCGGTGAGGTTGACAGCATCGTCCAGCGCGTCAACGGTGAAGTACGTGATTATGAGCCATTAGGACTGTGCTTCATTTAACCACAGTGATGCGAATAAACAAATGTCACGCTCGTGCTTTATAATCTTCGTGGTTGTGCACAAAGGGCATAGCAAGGCAATAAAATATGTACGTGTGCTTACGAGTAGGGAAATAGGTAAAAATTACACGTTTGCAATTTGTGAATTTGTTATTCACAATGAACAAGCCGGGTTTCGTCGAGTTCGGGACTGCATCGATCAGATCCTTGGAGTACCGTCACATATATTGACGGTCCACCACAGTTGTGTTCCTCAATATCAGCAACGCTTTCGATTCGCTGAATCAATATGTTCCTGTGGAACTGTCTGCTGAGGAGAGGTGTGCCCTAAAATTATGTAACTATTATCAGAGTGCTTCATGTGCGTACTTTAGGCAGTGAGGGCTAACCGCAAGCTGTCTCCGCCTTTCATTGTCTCCAGCGGTTTAAGAAAGAGATGCCCTCTGTTAACTTTCCTCTTTAGCCTACCCATTGTCAAAGTCATGGAAATCGTGTTTCATTTGACAGGATTTAGGAGTTGTGGATCTGCTCTCACGTGAACGGTTTCCTTACTATAGTGTGCTGACGACCTTGACCTCATCTGGCTGAGACGCTTAAAGAACAACCTCGTTCACTTCTACAATATTATAAACCGGCGAATTTACGCAGACAGCACCGCACTTGAACTACGGAAGACTGCAGTCTACACCACACGTAATGGCGGCTACTTGATACGCACAAACCTTTCGTCATAAAACTCGGTCGAATTTCTTCTTAGTGAGATACACTGATTTGTGGAACAAACTACCCCTACAGATACGCATGTGTACAAGCCATGTCACGTTTCGAAATCTCCTTCAGACCTTCCTCACTATACCAAATGCTCTGAAGATATTTGACTCACAGCAAACACTAGAAACATTGACAGAAGCTGGTATAAAAAACATATGAGCAGAAATTCGCTTACATACAATACCAAATCCTGTGTCTTTGCAGCCTATTAGTCCCTCACTTTATTATCTACTCCTGATGATACAAACATCCGTAAATTTTACATATATGGTGCACGGGTCTAGGACCCAAGGAAAAAAAATCATGATCCGAAATTCTATTAATCAACTTTTCTTTACTATTATGAAACGTATTCACTATACAAATGATCGCTCCCACTTATGGGGCCGTGTACCGTCTGTCGGTAAATATACAAACTTATTTTAGTTTAGTTTACAAACGTCTCAAGCAGCACTAAACAGGTTAGCACTCATCATTATTATACACGTCAGCTATAGGTGGGAAACACCTCAGCTACTGTGCCGCAATACATAAAGGAAGAGGAAAATAAATACAACAGTTGCATGCCAGCTGAGGTACCAGCAACGGATGGGCATCGTTCCGGTAAGCTACCAGCCGGCTACTAGGCAAAAAGAAAAATTATTATGTTTTGCGCTATGAAACAAGATCGTAGGTGGAGGGAGAGGCTAAAAGGGATGGGGAGGGACAAAGAAACTCACAGCCCAAACGCCACTGAGGTCGGCTCCTTGCCATGTCAGCAAGTGTATCCAGCCAAACGTGTTCACCGTCTTTTGGACCCCAACCAGGGAGCCGTGACGCTCCAACTGAGGCCAACACAGAAGTGAGGGCTTTCATTCCTCTGGACCAAGTCATCACTTGGCCACCCCTCCTCTTCTTCCATCCACATCCCCGGTGAGCAAACAACGCACGTCGTGGAAGTCGGTGGGCTGACATGCGCAACACGCGGCCAAGCCATCGGAGCCTGGTGCGTGAAATGACGGTGCTGAGCGGTTCAGATCCTTTTTCTGTGCCATAAACGAGGCGTCGAACACGCGCGTTGCTCATGCGGTGTTCCCACCAAGTGTGAGCCAAACTGCGAAGGCACCGATGGTCGAACGTAACTAGCCTCTTTATATCCGCCGATCTTAGGGGCCAGGTTAAATAGGTTAGCACTAGCTATCAACGATTTCGGGCTTTGTTTTGCACCGTGAGCGTGCGAACCTTTCCTCCTGCACTGATCGTTGTGGATCAGCTGGAAGTCATCCAGATATTCAAGTACCTAGGCAGTTTTGTCAGCGCCGGTTGAATCGAAGAAGAGGTCACGATCCGTAATTCAAAGCTCAGGGCGCTTTTGCCAACCTTCGCCACCTATGGCGCCAGCGTTACATCACTCATGCTGAAGGACAGCGTTTACAATACAGCCGTTTCTTCAACCCCATTGTACGGTTGGGAAACCTGGCCCATTAGATGGCAGACGTAAATAGGCTAGTTGCGTTGGACCATCGGTGCCTTCGCAGTTTGGCTCATATCTGTTTAGAGCACCATGTGCGCAATGAGCGTGTTCGGCGTCGTGTATTTGGTGCAGTAAGAATGAGTAAACCGCTCAGCACCGTTATTTCACGAACTAGTCTTTTCCGGCTGGATCATGAGTTGTGTGTGTCAGTGCACTGGCTACTGCGACGTGCATTGTTTGCGGAAGGGAGGCGAACGGGCTATCAGGTCAGGAGGAATGAAGGTTCTGAATTAGATGTTGGCCTCGGCTGTCTGCTTAGGGCCCGGAAATTGGTGAAACCTTTGATTGGATACACTTGTTGACATAACAAGGAGCCGACCTCATTGGCGTCTGTGTTCTAATTCTTCCTTCCCTCTTTTTCTCGCTTAGCCTCTCCCTCCATCCACGATCTCAGTTCCGACGCATAATATAACTTCTTTTCTTGCTGCACAATATTCGACTGCTTACTCTCCGGAACGATGTCCATCTGTTACTGTTAGCTGAGCTGGCGTACCTGTGTTACGTCAATATTTTTCTTTCTCTTTTATTGCTGCGCACTAGCTGAAGGGTTTTTCACCCCTGGCTAAGGTGTATACTTATGATGATGTTTCCGGAAAGTCCTTACTGCATCCATCGGCTTTTTGATTTGGAAACAAATCACCATTGTGCGACATGTTTCCATCAGTTTCATTCGTTTCTCAATTGTTCCCTGACTGTATCAAGTCAAGTCAGTACAAGCTTGATATACCCAAATGGATGCATTTTCAGCACTTTACATTGTCAACAGTAAGTACATCAGAGGGTTACCGACAAAAATATTGAGTTTTTAAATGAGTAGAAAAATGAGAAGAGTGCATTGTCATCATTCGAGTTATGATCGATCAAGCGACGGTTACATAATGCTGAACTAAAGCTTCAGGGTTTGCATCCAGTCAAAAAGGGAACAGGTTTTGTTGAAATCTTTCTTCATACTTCGTTTCAGTTGAGGTGAAATTTTGTGTCCAAATGCGACAGATTGGCGATCATGCGCAAGCTCTCTACGTTTATTTTCAAGCCATGGATAGAGTAGCTTGGTCGCAGTGACCTTGCAAGTTGAATTGAACAAAACAGTTGCTCATGTAAGATATGGTGTTCGCCGAAAAGGCACCGGCTGATTTAAAGGCCTTGTAACTATGCTAGGTCACCTTATTCATGCTCCAGCTGTATGTTTCCCGTTTTGTTCTATAATCTGTTCTTTTCATTGGGATTGATCCCAGGAGCTAGCCTACTAAACTCCATAGCCTTGTCGAAGTACTTGGGTATCGTACGTGTTCGCCTTTCTTTTTGTATGTGTTAGCGCTCCCAACGCTCCTCAACCTAACTGCTGGCAACTTTGCTGGAACATATGCTACTACTACTACTACGACGACGACAACCACTACGACTACGACTATTCATACTACTACTACTACTCCGAGTACCTACTATGACACTTACTCAGAATAGGCGTCATTCTGGCTATGCAAATGTTGTACCGCCTGGACACGTCCGAATTGGTATTTGTTGCTCATTTTCTTTAACTGCGTGCTTCTGCCTGGTTAATGGTATCATTTTATCATGAATTTTTTATGGTTTCCGTCACTTCTACAAACTAAATCTTGTACTGTCAGCACTTTATATTTTACTCAGTTTACGAATACACAGGGAACCTGTCAGTTGATTTTTAGATACACGTTTAGGTCTGCGTGGTTTGCCTGATGAACCGTTTTTGTACGGTACTCACCGTGTGATAAACCTATTAACTGTCATGATCTCCAATCGGGAATTGCATACTTTAACCCGCCTAGTAACGTTATCTGTCGCTCACGGAAAAATGTAGGATGTTCACGTCTTCCACGGGATGTCGTCTGTGGCAGGAAACCAGAAGTGATCACATGCGCGCTCTGCACTGAGCACACGAGCTCACTTTCCCGCTTCAGCCACCTCTTTTCACAAAATTTGGCTGTTAATAGGTTAAGTCTTGCATTTTTCCGGACGCCTTTGTTCTCACATGAAAAGCTTCCGGCTCTTTCAGCTGACTGCTATTTGAGACGCCCCTGTACATGTTCACTTTTACTTTAGTGACGCCTCATGTGAACACAAATGCTTTGTGGACATGTCCTCATTCAGGCATCGTAATCACTCCCATCACATTTGTTTCTTCCAGAAACCACGCTTCCCATCTACCTCTGACCGCCTTTCACCGGATGAACTTGCATCGCCCATGGGTTTGTCTTCATCCATTCCACGACGGAGTTTCACAGAGAGCGCAGAGTCTTCATCCACTTCCTTAGTGCCACCTGCCTCAGTCGCTTCTGGTACTATGTCTTGGTATGCTTGGTGGCGCTACTCATCACTTTTGGGTATCCGTTCATTTTGGTACGGGTCGGAGCCGGACGCTATCCAACCCGTTAGCGAGTCACTTGGCAAGAACAAGTCGGATGAAGCCCGTCCCTCCCTCCGAGATGCTGTCTTCGAACTGTTGGATGAGCTGGCGATTACGTCAGACAAGTGGGATCCTAGTGGTCCCCCGGACTTTGCCAATCCTTCAGATGTGGAGACTAATGTTGTTTTCAAGGTGACCTGTCGAGTGGATGGATGCAGTTTTCGCCTTACGGACGACGATACTTCTGTTACGGGACCGGGCGGCTATATTGTAAGTGAAAATTGCTTCTGGTCTCCAACCTCACTGTATGTGGAATCGTCTGTGGTTTATGCTACGTATTCGTTTCCAAGGGCACACAGTTTCCGCCATTCCGTAAGGCTATATTGCATTGCGAACATCATTAGCATCCAAAACCTCTGGTAATTTACACTCTAAGCTTCTGCACAACTTCGTTTATACGAGCGAAAGTACCAGCTTGCGCACAAGACATGTGGACGACAGAGCGAACAACCCTTCTCTATTGCCCATTGATTCGCAAATGGCCACTCCGTGAGCGTTAGTACTGTGTTGAACAGGTGCTCCGCATATGTCTATGGAAATATGTTTGTTTCGTGTTCTGACAGGTCCTGGTGTCAGAATTGGTTACATAGGTTCGACTTAAACGTTCTATTTACCTAGCTGATTCAGCATTTATCCATCAGTCTTGGATCACGAGTCAAACCTTATTTATCGTCGTCCGTTCTCTCACCTAACCTGTAATATTTTATTCATCATTTAACTGACACTATCACTTAAGTATGCACCTCGCTGTATGCAGCAAAGCAGTTGCTTACGACACTGAATCTGTCATAATTGCAGAAAACTTGTAGATTGTCAGCCAGCACATCTGGCATGACCTTTTGTACTTGTCTTAATTAACACTAATTGCGTGTTTATGGCCACACTAAATCCACTGATTACTAGTGCCACCTACAACTTATCTTTCGGTGTTATTACTTTTACTGACATCGTCATCACTACTTCTGGCATGGATTTTCTAGCTGAATCCAGTTTGTCCTCTGTTTTGTCAGATCTTTTCACTCCAGCGCTACTCACATGCTTAAAAGTCTGCGCGTTTTAATCTGTCCAGTTTGTTTCCCTGTGACCAACCACAAAAACGTACTCCCCAGTTGGCACATTCTTTCATCTTGAAGGCGCATGTTGATCAGCCCGTGGCCAAATGGACAAAGCGTCTGGCTTGCAATCCACAGATGATCGAGCCTGCGTAGATTCACGCTACCGCGTGTGGTCCCCGTGCATGTGCAGCCGCTTGTGATCGGGTGGCAGTGGCGTACCTTTTCCCTCATCTAATGGTGCATGCTGAGTTGTCATCTCTGCGCTCATCGCACGGTTGTTTCTGATGGATGCACGCTTCCCCATTGCTCTTATATGTCGGTGTTTACAAAATCTTTGTTCAAGTCTTGTGAGTCCGCACACTTGGAGGCAACATGCCTGTCTCCCCAAGTATCTAATAAAGCGAATGAAATTTTAGCAGTGTGCTTATTACTTGCGGCACATGCTTATTGTTATTTGAACTTTCTAAACACGGATATCTCGATTAACTTATTTCCCAGGTCAACTTTGAACATTCCCTCTTAAGTATGTCTTGCTTGTTATTCACACGAAAGCTTTTTGTTCGGTTCAGTTCCGTTTACCAACTGTTATCCGGGAACCTAATTGCGGTGGATCCAGTAACCACGACTCAAATCGCCAGCGCAACACATAGCAACTACGAGAAAATGCGGTAGGACGCAAACAGACTACCATGAAAAGAAAATTACGAGTGAAGTGTGCAAAACTGCAGGGAAATCAATGGCTAAATATAGAAACGAATCTAAGAACGCCACTGACAGCGTGACTGCGCCTTGTCTGGTACCCTTCTCTAACCATTGGTATGCACCATCCCGGGGTCCCCATCCACGAAGATTGCATGCACCAGCCTGACCAAGTCCTTCAGTCGATTTTCTCATGACTTTATGCGACGTCATTGACTGCCTACCTCGCGGTTTCGTCAAAAGTTTTGAAATGACGGCATATAATACACACTGAGGAAGCCGGTCCTCGGGTATACAGAAGGTGTGGCTTAGGCTGCGTGCGCGGTTGGGCTTTAGCAAACACTCCAGTGAGACACCAGATGGTTTCTTGCCTAACACAAGCTGGAGGACCGCAACCTTGTTCATCCCGTATTGATGCATGTCTTTTGGTATTCTCATCACCATGGACTAGTAACCATACAGCCTCGCCTTTCCCCTTTGTGTTGGTTGGCTTCGAGATGATCAAATTTACCACTCACAAGCCTCTAATTCTATCCGCGTAGACGTGAGCCACTGGTATACTTTTTGCGGATTCTCTTCCTGGGGTTTTTCGCAATCACAATAATGCATGAAATTGATTGCGGATAAAGTCAGCCATTTTGAACCGACCTGTACTGAGGTTCCTTTGGAATTCTCATACTAGCTGATCATATCGGGTTTTGAAAGCATTCACCTTGTATTTACCATTTCATAGCAAGTTCATGTAATCCTTCGTACGGGATGAAAACGTTTGATCGCTTCAATGCTTATTTTGGCTTCCAGCGTTCGGCCTTCGTATCCATATCCGGTCAGCGTATGGTGTTCACTTTGGAGGCTGAACCTTGGCGCCGTTCAGCCCACTTTGCCGCTAGTGTAGAGTCGTTCACCGTACGCGACGAGCGCCACAGTCGCATGAGCTCACACATGACCGAGGTCAGTGGCACAACTGCTCCTTGGTGCTCGCGCTCAGTCTTCCCATTTGTTGTTTTCCCTCGAGTCGTGGTCCCTAAATCACCGCATTTCGCCGCCGCACCTATGGTGACGCGACCGACTTCGGCCCAGTCTTCGGGGTCAACAATTAGCGGACTTTTTTGGTTGGTGTACGAGATACTTCCGTCCGATGCTGATTTTGATTTCAGGTACGTCTCCCGTTGCGTTTTGTGCCACTTAGAATCTTTTGTTACTTTACGGACTAATTTTTTTGGGATCATATCTTTCTTTTCCATCTCTCTGGGTATTGGTCCATTTATGTATTAGAGTCAATTCCGAACAAGCAGCTGAAGTGAAATGAATGTACCTTTTCTTACCACCGATAATACACTATCCAGTGTTTAAGGTGCCTCGAATACGCCGCCATTCACGTGGTACAGGCACTTCTGTCTTTCAACCTTGTGAGCAGCTGAAATCATTTAGTCCCATGAGTCTTATACCAACGTGATCGCTTTGGTAGCTTAATGTGGGCGTCTTTGCATTCTAAATCCATCATGTTCTCTGCGCAATCGTCTTGTCTGTACAACAGGGGACGGGCTGCACTATGTCTCATCCGTTCCCACAGTCATTCCAGCCGCTTTTCTGACGAATTCAAATAAAATTCACTATGCCTTGTCACTTCTCCGCATTTTCTATATCAATTCCAATTTCGACTTCGCCTCAGACGACGGTTGACGAGTTACCTCTAGTACGATATCCGAGCGTTTCTATTCATTGCTGCAGTTTTCGTTACATTGTTATACTGAAAGCGCCTTTCCTCCATGGAACCGACCGTCGTTCCGTTATCATCCTCGTGCAGGTGGATGTAACGTATCCACCCCCACGCGTTAACCTCCCGTTTCCTACACCTGGTATCCAGATCGCCCGTTTTGATGTGGCCCAGGGGAACTAAGCAGACAGCCGAGGCCAACATCTAACTCAGAACCTTCATTCCTCCTGACCTGATAGCCCGTTCGCCTCCCTTTCGCAAACAATGCACGTCGCAGGAGTCACATACAACTCATGACACAGCCGGCAGAGACTAGTTCGTGAAATAACGGTGCTGAGAGGTTTACTCGTTCTTACTGCACCAAATACACGACGCCGAACACGCTCATTGCGCACGTGGTGCTCTAAACAAATATGAGCCAAATTGCGAAGGCACCGATGGTCCAACGCAACTAGCCTATTTACGTCTGCCATCTAATGGGCCAGGTTTCCCAACCGTACAATGGGGTTGAAGGAACGGCTGCACTGTAAACGCTGTCCTTCAGCATGAGTGATGTAACGCTGGCGCCATAGATGGCGAAGGTTGGCAAAAGCGCCCTGAGCTTTGAAATACGGTTCGTGACCTCTTCTTCGATTCAACCGGCACTGACAAAACTGCCTAAGTACTTGAATATCTGGACGACTTCCAGCTGATCCACAACGATCAGTGCAGGAGGAAAGGTTCGCACTCTCACGGTACAAAACAAAGCCCGAAATCCTTGATAGCTAGTGCTAACCTGTTTAACCTGGCCCCTAAGATCGGCGGACACAAAGTGGCTAGCTACATTCGACCACCGGTGCCTTCGCAGTTTGGCTCACATCTGGTGGGAACATCGGGTGAGTAACGAGCGTGTTCGACGCCTCGTTCACGGCACAGAAAAAGGAACTGGAGAGGTAATCTAAAGACGAGAGGAGATGGACAAAAATACTCACAACACAAACACCATTGACTCTGGCTCTTCGCCATATCAGCAGGTGTATCCAACCAAACGCATTCATCCTCCTTATGACCCCAGCCCGGAAATTAGGATAGACCAACTGATGCGAGGTTCGAATTCAGGGTTTTCATTCCTCTTCGTCATCGCTTTGCCTCTCCTCCTCCCCTAACATCCAGACCTCGGGCACGCAAACAACGCACGATGAGTGAGTCGGTATGCTGGCATGCGCAACATCACACCATCGGAGTCTGGTACATGGTATAACGGTGCTGACCGGTTCACTCACTCTTTCTGCACCAAATACACGACGCCGAACACGCTGATTGCTCACGCGATGTTCCCAAATAGACATGAGCTAAGCTGGGAAGGCAGTAACGGTTGAACATAGGTAGCCTATTTAAGTCTGTCGACTGTATGGGGCAGGTGGCCCCGGTTCGCGCGTGTCACAGTAGCACTTTAACAGTTAAGAGGTCGATGAGTTTTGCTTCCTGTTAGCCTTACCCTCTTTTTCCACTCCGGCACTTTCCCCTCTTCCGTGTTTTCTTAGCTATTTCGCTTACATCAGCCACTTACTAGGCGGTTGAGCATCCAGCCATCTACGAGATATTTGTTTTGCGCTGCAGCTCCTAAGGGACTAGTACGGCCCGCCGTACTATATGGACTTGGAAGAGCTTGGAACGCCGGACCGGAGGAAAATTACACGGGTTTCATAACCGTTCAACAGAGTTAGACTGCTACATTGGAAACCCTGCGCTTCTATGGGTGCATGATGTCGTGAATCGCTCCTGTCTTTTCTGTGGCTGCCCGAACTTACAGTGCTGAAAGTATCTAGGAGCTGTATCTAAGCGAAATGTCCGAATGCAACGTCGGTGGATGGCTACGTAATTTTATGATTCTGAACTTGACTCTCCACTTGTTACAGCTTTATCGCGCTCATTATTTGGCCGTTGACTCGATCTTACTTAGTTTATTTAATAAGGGTTGCTATTCCATTTCTGGTGGCGACTTAGGATGTGCTCACTTTGACGTATGAAGAACGGTCACAAATATACCTACTAAGCTGCCCAACTACAGTTGAAGATCTCCCGCGATATCGATTGCTGAAAGCCGCGTGCTGCAAACGAATGGCTGTTTCCTCCTATTAGTGTTCGCTCACCACTTACTAGCTTTACGTCTGACACATCGAACGTCAACATGCCGGACTTGGCTCGCGACCACCTTGTCCTCAATGGAGCACTTGCCTAATTTACAAATATACCTTCATACTCACCGATAGTTATCATCACGCACCTTGCTACTAACGTGAAAGTGCCTCTTCTGCTCCTCTCTTTCAGTCATACTTGCGAGTTTTAAAACACACAAATTTCACGTGTCAAATGTGTAAGGTTGCGACACAGTGCTGTCAACTCAACCGTACTAGACTTAGCCTCCACAGAACTCCAACGAAGAACTAGTTATTGATCTCGTTTTTCTCCCAACGTAGCTCACAGAAAAGAAACACTACTCACTTTTTAGGCGGATAAATCTTTCGGCGATGATAATCCGTTTTCGATAACGCCTACGCTTTTCCTCTGACGTTCCAACTGTTTCTGAGTGTCCAACCGATCTGCCAGGACTCTTGAAGTCGTCCCTGTTAGTTAAATATGAATATTTGACCAGAGGCGTAGTTGCAGTTTTTTTGCTGCATCTATGTCGTTTTATTCTTTACGTCTCACACCTTAATCCTTAGTTTCTTTTACACTTTATCTATGCACCTTATATTTATTGATACAATCGGTAATCGTTTTTACCTCACTTTTTACGGGAATTCACCCTTACTTCGTTAGCTACTTCACAGAATTAACGGTCTTTTCTTGAGGCGTCGTTCCACTAATGTCGTTCAATTCAGATTGTTTAACAATGTTTGCGCATTTCAGGAAGTGGCAATTGCATTTTTTCATGTATCTGCTCCTCTGCTGTAGATATGCGTTTCGCTAGTGCTTTGAGCTAATACGAGACAGCCTATTTCACTTCATAATCTCTAGGAATGTCGACCCTCGACAAACCTTTTTACGTGTTCAGAGATGTAGACATCACTTGGCGCCGAGTCCGAACCATGAGGAAGACGCTGTAAAACCTTTCAGCCAATTTCCCATAGTGTTTACATTGTATGTTAAGCTGTACGCATTTTCACATTGTCATGCAGAAACAGAGCACCGCTTCTAATCTTACTAGTTATTTATTCACGTCATGCAGATAACAACAGTATTGTTCACTTGCTAGTAGCTCCATGTGGTAAAAAAAAGCACATGAACAATCCCAAGTTTGTCCAAGAAAATGCTCGTAATTAATTTACCTACTGATACGATTGTTCGGGATTTCTTTGCTGGTATTGGGGCCATACGCTTCCGCCACTTCGAAGCTCTTTTCGAGTCTTGAGTGAAATTTCGAACTCATATTTCCTCATATGTGGTTATACTATCCAGGAAATGCTGAGCTTCCATGTCATAACAGTCCTTCGATTCAGTGCAGAATTCAACTCACCTGTGGCCGTAAAAAGCGGAAGGCGCTTACTTTTCGTGGTAGCAAACGATGTTGAATTATTGCGTTTACTGTTCCCAGCGGTAACCTAAACACGTTCGAAATTTCACAGCAGGCTGTACGACGATTATCCTTTCTAAGCTATTTAACGCATTAAATTTTCCAACTGTGACAGTTGTGGGCTGGAATCCATCTCACCCGAGATCGTCGGTGACAGAGGTTTGAGCATGTTTGAAGTACTTACAGTATGCAAATGTTTTACTGTGACCATCCTACTGTGGCCGAAGTTTTCTGTCAATTTCAGCCGCTTCATTGGAGATTCCATCTTAATACCCCTCTCCCTGTGTATGGGGTCACATTGTTGTCCACCATTTCGTATTTATATTGAATAGTGAACGAGCATATTGCCTCCTGTCAGTAGTGGCCGTTAGCTTTTTCGCCGAACCTCATTTTTTGCATTATCTACTGTGGATATATCACTTTTGTAAGAATAAGCTGGCAGACTTTTGTTAACTCAACGTCCAAGGTCACTGAGACTAATGTACTCTGTCCATCTTTTGAATATTAACGCTGAGATATCGCGCACGATCCCCGACCTATCATCTTTGAACACAAAATTTCGCGTTATCTGTAACAACTTATGATGAAACGTTTTATGGTACTTTGCTTTTTTGAATGGACGTAAACCCCCAAGATATAGTGCAGCGTTACACAATTGTTGCTTGCTTGGTTTCTGACTACACCGTTATCACTTTTTTCCCCTCTGGATTTTTGATGGTGCCCGTTTAGAAAATGCTGAAAATGCACCTATTTGGGTGTATACAGCTTATGTTAACTTTACTTGACTAGTTGCCAGCTCCTACTACGTGTACTCTTTCTGCCTTGGGACCAGATTTGGGCCCCGAACAAAGCGCTGGATTGACTTGAACGACTCATGTGCCGTTATCTGGACCAGGCTACCCGCAGCTTTGCGGTGTTGCACAACTACGCGATGTTTTCTTTCTAGTGCGCGCCCCCGAACATTCTCAATCTTCACTAGTCACAATGCGCCTTTTTTCGCTTTTTACCGGTTCTCTCTGCCATTTTCTTGCAGCCTAGAAATTAAGACGGATCCTCTCCACGTCGTATATCAACCGGAGTTGATCAAATGTGTACTAGATTTCACCCATGCGGTATTGTCAGCTGCCTCTCCTGGGCTTGAATGTGAGTTGTTTGTCTACCCATATCGTGATTTATGCATATTTAACCCTCAACGCATTGCACCTTAACGTCCATTTGATGCGTTTTTCTTGCCTTCATAATGTCAAATAAATGCTTCTTTCATTTCTCCATGGGTTGTTTTTGTGCCATTTTTTACACACATTCATCCATCAGCTCCATCATCGCCACGCATTATGTTCCACCCACTTAGCCTCCGCTCGCCAGCAGTACCAGTCCATCAAGGAGCGTACGCAAGCCAACATCCGGGCATTTCTGGACGACACAAAGCAGTCTTCATCCTCTGCTGGCACGCCAGAACGAAGCGCTACGCGCTGTTCCTCGCCGTCTTGGCTGTTGTCTTCCGCCATGCCGCCGTCACAACGGAAGCCACGTCGCTGGAAACTGAACCTAGACATCTCCGCTCCACGCTTGCTTTTACCCGACTACAATGTCCACTTCGCAGCCTGCTCGTCTAATGAATCATCACATCCTTCCATCAATGGCTTGCTTTGCAATTTTGGTCGACTAAGGATTCACAATTGGCCCGTAGACGATTCCTTTCAGAAACCTGGGGAGTTGAAGGAACCTGATCGCAGCACGGTTTGTTACATTTTTAAGCGCTACCTTCTTTATTATATCTCCGTCGACAGTCTTGTTCAATGAGTCTACGCTTTACACATCTTTAAGCCCATTACGTTTCACAGACTATCTTAACGTTCGCATGTTTGGTAAGGGCTTTTCTATGCCTGGAATCCTTTCCGAAGCACGGGTACTGTTATTGGGCTACGATGCGCGGTCTAAAGCTGGACCACAATTCACTTTGCAGAAGTTTTGGCCGACATCCCAGGGATGTCTTGGGTTCGAGTTGTGGTACCCCGGCCGTGGCGTGTGCAGTCCTGCGAGCGTTTTTCAACTGCTTCAGATGCGGTCGCAGTGACCGAAATGACACATTCTATGTTCTTCAATTCGGTGTTATTTGATTGCTCTCCATTAGCCCCGGGTTGCACGGACCTCGACCTTCGTGCATACGTTCACCGCCTATATGCATGCTGTATTTGTTACATCCGTCCCCTTGTTTCTTGTTCTAGCTATTTCATGTGACGGCTTTATTTCTTTAGTTCTTTCAATTATTGCTAACCTTGTTATGGTGCTAATTTGGTTACCGAGCTGAGCACTTTGGTTGTAGACGTTTCGCCATCAGCGGAGTTGGCATCTTCAGTGCGTGGTGTTATGTAGCTTGTTTGGAACAACGAGCATCAAACAACTTCTGGTTTGCAGTCTTGCGGTTCTGGTGTATTACGACCAAACTGTGTGGGTACCCGTTGCGCCTGAAGAATGTAAACTGGGTTTCTCTTTCTTTTTGCTCCCGAGGTGTTGCAGTTCGATTTGACTGTACAGAAGAACGTCCGTAACCAGCTTATTTTGTAGCATTTCGAATGTTTGCTGTTCAGGTTTAGAATTTGATCGATATAGACGTCCTTTCCGAAAACAGACGTCTGTGTTTCTCCATCCACTGACCTCGTAACCAGCACGTTTAATACGGGGAGTATGTTTTCGATCTCTGCTTCCATTGTGAAAATGGTTGCGTCTATTTCGTCGTTCAGCGGCATTTGTGTCCTATTCAGCTGACTGCGTTTGAATGTCACAAAAGTGTCCTCTACATGTCGGACTCATGGTTTCGTGTTTATGGTTGGGAGGGTCTATTTGTTAATTGATTCATGATGATCTGTGCAATAAACTCCGACATAGGTCATCCCATTGGAGCTCCTTTTACATGCTCGTAAATCGCACGTTGAATTCAAAGGAGGAAGTGAGACACAATTAGAGAACCTTACATACGTTTTTGGTCATCAAGCTCTCAATGATTTGCTTGTCGTTGTCCAAACGACACTTGTACATTGACGGAGGTGACTTCAAAGCATAACCATATTTCCTCAACCTCATCATCATCTATTCCCATGTCAGTTCTGTAGCCGTCAGCATTCTCCGGATTTACCTGATGATCTGTTGCTACTGACACGTTATCACCACACACTGAAGATGTCATCTCAACTGGTGATAAAACGTCTTCAGCCAAATTGCTCAGCTTGGCGACCATCCACATCTAAACTGCCAGCCAGAGCTACCGATATTCCACGTCAATGCTAGTATTGTTCCTTGTATTATTATTATTTTGGCTACATATGTCAAGGCAATAGACCGAACTGTTCACCACTCTGGTCTTACATTTGCTTTCCGTATTCCGTTTATCGCCGCACAGCCGATTCAGCGTTCACTCAAAACGAATAGCACAAGCATTCGTCGTTTACAACCTTCTTTACCAAGACAGGTATATATTGCACGAATTCACGAAATACGAGGGATTCTTCACTATGGCAACCAGTGTTCACATTTGTTGTCTTCGATTCGATCACTTGCGGCTCCATTTATCTACTTTCCTCATCCTATACGTTGTGTAGTGTGCCCTTGCTCACTCTTTGTCACTCATTATTTACACCTATCCTTCTGGCATACCTCCAACTGCAGTCAATGGGCATTTCCCTTCTGTTAGGTATGCATTCACCGTCTGTTTACAGGCAGTGCGCCATCGGAAGCATGGAAACAACAGGGGAAATGAAAGACATTGTCAAAAGAAAAACCCTTAGATTTGACACGCCATTTTGCGCTTTTTGGGGTTTTATTATTATTATTATCAGCAATCTATAAGATAGAAATAGAGCCAGCGAAAACCATGAAACGGAAGTAATAAATACAGGGTCATATATATATATATATATATATATATTCGATTAGACATTAAAGAATGATGTGGTTGAACAACACTGTCGCCAATGATGTCTGTTACCCGCCATAACCTCTAGCGCTTCCAAACGCTGACAGTTCGAGTCACATGGTCCCCATCCTGGAATACGGGCAGGTCTGACTGATGCTAAGCTTGATGTTGCCTTCTTCATGCTCCCAGTCCAAAGCATTGATTGTCCATCGCGGCACTTTTCCCAATCGCTTCCGGGGAGCGCAAACAGCGCTCGAGGAGAAGGCTATGGGTTGGCATGCGTAATACTTGACTGAGCCAGCGCATGCATTGCAGGAGAATAACATTCTGGAAGCATGGGTTGTTTGCTCCAAGCATTCTGTCTCCCACTTCTGTGCTGCTTACGTGATGTTGCCACCACACTCGAGCAATCCTACACAGACAACCATCGTCAAACTGACAATCGCTTCATGTCTTCCGAACGAATAGCCGTACAAGAGGACCGTACAGACAGAGGCAATGTATCCCCTATCGTTCAGCTTGAGACTGACATTGCGACGACGCCATAGGTGTCTCCTTCTGATGAATGCAGGGTGGGTCTTTCCGACCCGTTGTGAGACCTCATCTCTAACACTGCCGCCAGCCGTGATGCAACTCCCTAGATAAGTGAAGCAGGGGACTTGTTCCAGGACATCACCAGCAATGGTGAGGGCGGACATAGACATCTGCCAACCCTGGAGTAGTGTTTTGCGCTTTCCTAAGGTAAAATACAGATCGTATTTATACGCCTTTATCGTTAAGCGGTTCAAAGCGCTCTGGAAGGCTTGCGGATCGCTCCTAAGCTAAGCGCCATCGTCGGTGTAGTCCAAGTCCGCGACTCTATCACCAGGGATAAGCTCAATACCGCAGTTTTGAACACCTTCCAATGCTCGTTGGATGACATCTTCAATGGCGAAATTGAATAGGAAAGGTCAACTAGGGCAACCTTGGCGAACGCCGCTGGTGACAGCAACCTGATAGGAACTTGTTTTGTAAGCCCTGACTTTGCTCGACGTGTGTGAGTGTAAACTTCCTTCAGGATGGTTACAAACATGTCGGGCACACCTTTCCTTAGTAGACTGTCCCACAGCGCAGATCTGTCTACTGAACCAACTGGTACTCGGATGTCCAAGCGCAGTACCATTGTTGGACGTGACTGAGTTTAAGAAGTCGGCGGAGTGTGAAGATTTGGCCTTTGTAACCTTCACATGGACAAAAACCGACTTGTCCCTTTCGGGGAATGCCCTATATAATCACTTAATGCCCGTAGAATAGGAGAGACACGAAAATATTGAACGCAACGGAGATCAACGAAATTCCGCGGTAATTAGCGCAATCTTCACGGGAGTCTTTCTTGTGAATCAGGACAATTACCGATTCCCCCATGCCATTGGAACTTCCTAATCAGTCTAAACCTGCGTGAACAGTGACAGGATTTCGCTGACAAGTGTATTTCCGCCATCTTCGAATAGAGCCGGGGGTAGGCTGTCAGGCCGAGTTCTTTACTAATTTTTCATAGATTCGGATCTCTGCTACCATCGGAAGATCTGTGGGGACAGGCAACGCACCATCCGAAGGAAACGGAGGTGTCACAGTGGGCTGTGCTGGGTAGTTAAATTGGAAAGTGAAGTGCTCTGCTTAGAGGCTCAAGCGTCTGTGTTAGTTGGTGATTTTCTTGCCATCTGACTCACAAATCGTGAGTCAAGCATGTGAATTGCGACAAGTGGTGCTGATCACATAAATAGCGAAATTTTCCAGCCGATGCAGCGGCTTTCAATCTCAGTAGCTCCTTTCGACCACCAGGATTCACGGTCAGAACTTAGGCTTAACTTCAGCTGTTGAGTGATAGACTGACGGAGTTCATTGTACTTCGCACCGATAGGCACAACCCGTGGACGATCTAGCAGTTCGGAGGATCTTACCGAAATCCAGCTTTTGGCTATGCAGCTGGTGAGACCGCAGCTGGACAAGCCGGCGGACAGCATGGCTTGTTGCAAACTTGACTAGTGTTGCTCGACTTCCAGAGAAGAGGATAGTTTCACGAAGTCTCTGTTAATACTGCATTTTCACCTTTGGGTCCTCCAACTTGTGGGTGTTCAGTCGGGTTTGTTTGGCCCTAGGTGAGCTACCGAAACACATGCAAACTGTCGCACACACCAATGCATGATCGGTTTCAACGTATGTTAACTAAACTGATCGGTAATCTCGAATGCTGCCGAGCCACCTGCGACTTATGGCTATGTGATCGATTTGTGTCCAGCGCTGGATTGATCCTGGAGGACGCCAGGCGGCAAAGTGGCGTCCACGGTGACGAAAAGTGGTACTCGAGAGAAAAGAGACTGAGCAGTCTCTCTCCGTTGTCAGAGTGAATATCATCATACCCATGCGGTAGACTGAGCATTACTGGAAAAGAGAAAATTGAGCGGCTCTGTGGTTGGGCTGGTGACGACAGCTGATAGACTGTGTTGGAATCCTGCAGTCTTGTTTCACTTAGGCAGCAGAAATCGACTGCAAGGGCCTCCGGCGTTCCTATAAGTCCATCTTGCTGTTCGATCGACAATAATGTATGCACTTTAAAGATTGCCATTTTGAACTGCATTCCAGATTGCAGTAGCGACGATGGCAGCTCCCTGTCGTGGACTGTATGGTTGAGTTGACGGATGGAAAGAAAACATCGACTGAAGTGGGGTTGTTCACAGTTGCAGAAGCAGATAACAATGGTGGTGAATAATGCAATAGAAGGGTACGTGACTTATTGACTTGTGTTTGTAAATTTGACGCAATAGCAGGACAATGGATCATCATGAGAGCAGAAGAGAGTGAAAGTATTGTGGGGTCCCATGGTTCGTCAGTAGACGAGATACTATCCGGTTACTTAAACTTAAGTAGGTGGTCTGTCTTAAGGGACCACGGCCTCGAGCGTTGGGCCAAAGGGCCTAACCTACAAGGCAGCAAGGTGACATAAGGGTTTCGCATCCGTTGGAAGCCGGTGACTGATCATTCGGTTCGTACGCCTTTCGGATAGCGAAAAGTCATACCAGGCAAAATGCTATGCCCGGATTGCTTGCCGGTATACAGTGTCTTCTTGGAAGACAAGGGACAGTAACTTTATTTAGTTGCGAGTCACATCTGCCACGTCGCAGTTATTAAGCGGATACTTTTGGTATTTTATATGGAGAACGCTTGTCTAGCATAAACCCACAAAGTCCTGGAACACTGCCGCCGAACCACTCACCAGAACGGGTAGTACCCGAACCGCCAAACTTGCACCACGAGGACGTTGTTCGGCAATCCAGCCTCTTCTGTTAACACGTTGCTTTGGTCTATAACCGGGCTTTTCTATCCGGCTTTGCAAGTACTTTCCATACGGTTGGCTATTGGTATGGTAACACCAGCACCGAAACACGGCGATGCGATGAGTTCACACTTCCCGTGCTGCGATTGATTAAGTATGCGTTACGATTTGTTGCACCTGTTGCGCTCTGCTTGAATGGCTGAATATTACTTGACGTTTGCGCCGCGGCACGATTTGTGTGATCGGGCTGCGCTGGAATACCTTCTCTAAGTAACTGCTAATTCGGAGACGGAGTCCAGTCTTCATAAGATCCCTGGCCAGACACCGACATACTCCCTTCCCCATCTACCTCCTGAAACGCATGCTTCCACCAAGGTTATACTTGTCATACGCACATTATTGGAATGTGGTCTTAGTGCGGGACAGTGCGGACCCACGCACTTGCCTCCCAGGCTTATTCCTTCGGCCTCATGCTTGAGTTTAGGTGTGTAGATGAAGCTACGTTTTGGCGCAGCGTTTTCGGCGTTATATATATATATATATATATATATGGTTGGCGGCATCCGGTTTCGGATTTGCCTCTCACTGTGGCAAGCCACAGGACGCCTGCGCCTACAGAGGGACCATGGATGGCTTGCGCTGCACCACCCACAGCTCCAACCACACACCCCATATCCAGTGTAAACCCGAAGGAATAAGACCGAGAGGCATGTGGATGGGAACCACGTTTCATCAACGGAGCCGGCCCACACTCCTTCACAGGCAAACACAAGCACACTGTATTTGGGAATCAATCGCACACAAGGCGGTGGCTGGACCGTAGTCCGCTCCACACTGAGTGCATGGAACCGCTCTTTGAGCCTAGCACGGCCACAAGAACCGTGCACCTCGTCCTCTCCAGCAACGACCAACTGTCTCCTGGAGCCAGTATGGACGAGGTAGTGGGTGATAGACAGGTAGGCACCTTGTCAACATGCACATCAAGCGCAGCCACACCGGGGATATCAAACAACAGCCAATCACTTGAGAGAAAGATAAACAAGAAAATAAATCGAGTAATGCATAAGGAAACGGTGACATAAATCTTAAATTAATGAGCATATGAAATAAGTTGTTTACCAACGAATACGGGGTGAGTTCACGAGGTCAGGAAGTTTATTTTAGGGAAATGCTACAAACACGAAAATGTTATCGAAATAACTACAAGTGACTGTCTCCTGGAGCCAGTATGGACGTGGTAGTGGGTAATAGACAGGTAGGCACCTTGTCAACATGCACATCAAGCGCAGCCACACCGGGGATATCAAACAACAGCCAAACACTTGAGAGAGAGAGGGAGAGAAAGAAAAAGAGAAAAACTCGATTAACGCATAAGGAAACGGTGATATAAACCTTAATTAAATAGCATATGTAATAAATTGTTTACAAACAAATCCTAGCTAAGTGCACGAGGTCAGGAAGTATAGTTCACGGATTGCCACGAACGCAAAAATGTTATGGAAATCGAATACAATTGGCCTAGGCGATGTGTGCAAGTTAATGGAATAGAGTACATGGAGACATTTATTTGAGAAAGAGAAACATTAAGGTAAAAGCTGTAAACCCACCACCTGAAATAAAGAGACTTAGCATACAAGCACGCGGTTAGTAAATCGAATTCAGCGTGCCTACAAACGCTGCGCCGGCTCGCCGTAATTCTCTGCAGGACCCGTCGTCACTTCTGTAGTGCCCCCAAAGGGCCTAGCTCATGGCCCACTAGACATTTATATGAGAAAGAAAGGCATTAGGACAGAACCGAAAACTCACCACCTGAAATAAAGAGACTTAGCATGCAAGCATACGGTTAGTAAATCGAATTCAGCGTGCCTACAAACGCTGCGCCGGTGCTGCCTGCGCTCACTGCGGGACCCGTCGTCGCTTCGGCAGTGGTCCCGAGTGACCTCTCTCATGGCTCACTAGGCCTGCCTGACTAAGACACTCGCGACCACATGTTCTACAGCACTATGCGCTCGATGTCGATGGAGTACAATTCATTGGTGCTTGCCGCTTCTTCTCTGCATGCATGAGGTCTTTCTCCCGCACTTCAGCAACTGCCTTCGTGATTAGATCGCGCCATGCACGCCGATCAACCGCCTTCGATTCCCACTATCTGCAATCAAGATTAGAACGTGTGAGGCTCACTTTAATCATGTCCTGGTAACGTAACTTTGGTTTCCCCACGTGCCGCTTCCCTATACTCAGCTGACCGTATAAAAGTTGTTTCGGTATCCGCGTTGAATTCATACGGCTCACATGACCGAGCCATCTCAGGTGTCTCAGTAAAAGTATGCCGTCCACTGCATACATCCCACTTCGGCGCAAAACTTCCGTGTCTGCAACTCTGGCGCCCCAGCCGATCCGCAAAATTCGTCGCAGACACTGCTGATGGAACCGCTCGAGATATCGCACATCCCGACGGTACATCGTCCACGTTTCACTGCTGTATAGAAGAACGGACAGTACCATGGATTTGTACACCATCAGCTTTGTGCCAATGCTAAGCTGATGGTTGTTCCACACTCGGTACTCTAGCTTCCCGAATGCCGCCGCTGCCTTCGACACGCGAATACGCAACTCACTGTGTAGCTGCTGATCAGTCGATATCACACTCCCAAGGTAGCTGAAAGCGGGAGGTGGTTTCCAATACTTCAGCACCAATGCTGATTCGCGGCAATATTGAAGATTGCACCTCCGGTGAAGGCTGAAAGAGACAGACAGTTTTGCTTGTGTTGATGGTGAGCCCGAATTTGGCCGCTGTCGAAGCCAGAGCACTAGTCATGTGCTGCAACTCATCCGCGCTGTGTGAAAATAACGCACAGTCGTCAGCAAACAGCAACATACGGATAGTTGTCTCACAGACTAGAGTTCTCGCACCGAAACGACGGATGTTCAGCAACCCACCATCAATACGGTGCTCCACACGAACACCGTAAGCACAAGCCGCATCAAAAGCACAAGACAACATTGCATGAAGATATATATTAAACAGGGCAGGAGCTAAGACACAGCCTTGCTTCACACCAGAGACAACTGCAAAGTCATCCGAGGTATCTCCACTCAGCTGCACCCTCGCTCGCATACCACTGTGCAGACATTCAATTAAACTTACAAACTTACGCCGGCAACCAAACTTACCCAACACCAGCCACAATGCCTCGCGGTTCACCGTATCAAATGCCTTGGTGAAATCAACAAAAAGCGAGTACAATGGCTGGTGTCGTTCTCTGCACTTCTCCTGCAACTGACGAGCCGCAAACACCATATCTATAGTGCTGCGACCCGAACGGAATCCACATTGCTCTTCCGCCACGTTAGGTTCCACAACCTGACTGACGAGGCGGTTGAGCAGGATTCGGGCAATCACCTTGCCCACACAACTCAGCAAGTTGATGCCACGATAATTCGTGCAACTTTGCTTGCTACCTTTGCCCTTGTACAGTGGTAGCACAAGGGCATCCTTCAGCTCAGGAGGCACCTCCTCCTCAATCCACACGCGTTGCACCAAGTGGTGCAGCGCAGTCAACAACGCGGGTCCACCTTGTTTCAATACTTCAGGCGGGATCCCGTCGGCTCCGGCACATTTGCCGTTTCGCAGCTGAGCAAGTGCTCTCTGCGTCTCATCCAGTCTCGGAGTATCCGCCAGACTCAACTTCACATCGTGCTGCTTCAGGCCAGTCGATCTCTGAACGGTTGTTCAAGAGACAGTCAAAGTGTTTCCGCCAGATCTGCATTATGTCTGCAGTCTGGGTGCAGGTAGCGCCTGAACTACCATCGATCAGTGTCCTCAGAGGCTCCAATCTCGGTCCATACACCGCCTTCAAGGAGTCAAAGGATTCCTTGTGTTGGCGGCGTTCGCCGTAGCATTCCATCTGCTTCGCCTTCTCCGTCCACCATGCATTTTTAATGCGACGGAGCTCTCGGGTCAGTCGCCGTCGAAGTTTGCGAAACTGACTACTCTTCCCCAAGTCACTGGGGTCTGTCACGTGCAGCAAATGCTGCATTCTTCTCCGACACCAATGCGCCAATCGTCACATTGTTGTCATCAAACCAATCAGGCCGCTTACAGTTTGCGCGCCCGATGGTCTCCTCGGCAGCAGCTGTCACCTGGTCGCGAATGTGGTGCCACAGGTCGCCCACTGTGGCTATGCAGTCCACATCATACAGGCGTGCAGCCATCGCCTTCTCCAGCTCAGTACGTTTCGCCTCAGTACCGAGGGAGAGAATGTTAAATTTACGCCGATTCACATCGATTTACATCGATTTACGAAAATATATGTACAATTTGGTCCGAACCAATTTGTGATCAGTGCCACACTCAGCTCCACGCAGTACACGTGTCATGCGCACTTCACGCATATCACGCTGACGTACGATGACATAGTCGAGCAGGTGAGCGTGACCACTCCGTGGGTGCGTCCAAGTTGCTATATCACTCGCACTCAGTGCAAACCCAGTGTTCGTGCTCGTCAGGACGTGAGTGGCACACAGTGAGAGCAGCCTGTCACCGTTCGCATTCGCTGAACCAATGCCATGCGCACCGATAACATCTGTCCACGCTGATGCATCACGCCCAACGCGCTCGTTGAAATCGCCCAGCAGAAATAGTCGGTCGCTCCTCGGCACAGACCGTATCACGGAGGATAGCTCAGTGTAGAACTGATCACGCGTGTCATCAGGATAACTCATGGTCGGACCGTACGTGCTTATAAAAGTAGCAAACTTACCTCTTCCGAGTCGTAGGCGAACAGTCATCAGTCGCGCGCTGATGCCCGTTGGTTCCTCCACCAGCTGGCCATTCAGCCGATCGGATATTGCAAATCCGACCCCATGTTCACGTGGTGCTGAGGCGGCGTTGCCCACCCTGTAGAATGTGTAGCCAGCACCTGCTTCATGTAACTTACCTTGCTCAGCGAGCCGAGTTTCACTGAACGCCGCAATATCGATGTGGTAGCGCGCCAGCTCCATCGCGACCAGTGCAGTGCGTCGCTCCGGGCGCTCGCTGGAGTTCCGGTCCAGTAGTGTGCGCACGTTCCAGCACCCGATGCTGAGTGCTTTGCGCGCAGGCATACGATTGCATTGGTGGGCAATCGCACGCGAGGTGGTCGTTGTGCTTCGGAGGTTTGCTTGAGGGACTCCGCCCGGAGCCTTTGGCTCAATAGCCTGACCCACAAGGCAGTGGGTGGTTTGGCGGTTTGCTTGCGGGACTCCACCCGGAGCCTTTGGCTCAATAGCCTGACCCACAAGGCAGTGGGTGGTTTGGAGGTTTGCTTGAGGGACTCCACCCGGAGCCTTTGGCTCAATAGCCTGACCCACAATGCAGTGGGTGGTTTGGAGGTTTGCTTGAGGGACTCCGGCCGGAGCCTTTGGCTCAAAAGCCTGACCCACAAGGCTGTGGAGAGCAGATCCAGCTCGGGAATGTGATTGCAAAGACAGATTGGGATCTGCTTGACGGCCGTCACACGCAGCCTTTGTTCTGGAACAATTATTATATATTTTGCGACCGTAGTAGGGTACGCACCTGCGACCACGGCCAGACGCAGGTGGGTTTTTGGCGGGTTTGCACCAATTTGACCAGGGGCTGCCTTGCTTGAGGCGGGTAGTAGCAAACCATTGAACACCCGGAGGTGTCCTCCCACCGTCAGAGACAATGCGTGGCACTCGTGCTCTACGCCAATCGAGCATTGAGAATATAACCCGTAAACCTGTTGTCTCCCATGGCTAGGTTTTACGGGAAGTGGGCCATCGACCACTTCCTAACCTCCGGAGAGGATGGACTAGGATACTGCCAGGGCGCCCACACTTGACAGGAGAACGACTCGGGTCCTCAGCCAAAGCCTTCGATTAAATGAAAACCCCAAAGGCAGCGGGTCTAGCACATGGTCAGTTAGCCGACTCATGCGGATTCGTGTCCTGTATCTTAGCAGAGAGAAGGGCGAAACCTAACTCCCACCCAGCGGTCGCCACGTGGAGGCGCCCAGGACATGAGACAATGGCGCAACAGTAGCAGCAGTGGGTAGACCATCTGTCAGGATCTAGCCTCCACCAGCCTCAGCGCGCCATAGGCTCTCCCGCCATATATATATATATATATATGTATACATATGGTTGGCGGCGTCCGGTTTCAGATTTGCCTGTCACTGTGGCCAGCCACGGGACGTCTGCGCCTACAGAGAGACCATGGGTGGCTTGCGTTGCACCACACATCCCATATCCAGTGTAAACCCGGAGGAATAAGACCGGGAGACATGTGGATAGGGGCTACGTTTCATCAACGGAGCCGATTCACACACCAGTTCTTGAAGACCATCAGAGCTACCCTTCGGCTAGCTCGGCCTCTCATATGGTTTATCAGTTCACCTGCAATTGCGGTGATGTTTGCCTAGGTGAGACTAACCGTCGGTTGGCTCAGAGAGTAGCTGAGCACTTGCCAACGTGGGTCGAACACATGATGGCGCAACAAAACGGAATGCCCCACAGAACGAATCGGAGTCCGTCATCATCTATCGCCAAACACCTCTTGATAACTGGTCACCATGTGAACCCAAATAATGCGTTCAAGGTGCTATTACATATCAGGAACCCGATAATGTTGGCAATCAGTGAAGCGTTGCTAATTGGCTCTCATCAACCTGTGTTATGTGCACAGAAACTGTTGAGGCAATCAATCAGATTGCCTTGGTCTTGATTTTGACAGTTTAATTAGTGTGCCAATTTTTTCCAATGTATATATTTGTGTCTATGTTTCTGCTTGTATTATGTTTGCGACTGATGAGAACAGTCGGAATGTTGACATATCGCAATCTATGTCTTCTTTCTGCTTTGACAAAGTGTTTTTCCAGATCTACATTATGGCTGCAGTCTGTGTACACGTTGCGCTTGAACTACCATCGAGCAGCGTTCTCAGCGGCTCCAACCTCGGTCCAAACACCGCCTTCACTGAGTCAAAAAATTCGTTCTGTTGGCGGCTTTCGTAGCGCTTCACCTTCTCCGTCCACCATGCATTTTTAATGTGACGGAGCTCTCGGGTCAGTCGTCGTCGAATTCTGCCAAACTTTCTCTTCTTCCCCAATTCACTGGGGTCTGCCACATGTGCAGCAAATGCTGCATTCTTCTCCGACACCAATGCGCCAATCGTCGCATTGTTCTCATCAAACGAATCGGGCCGCTTACAGTTTGTGCGCCCAGTGGTCTCCTCGGTAACAGCTGTCACCTGGTCGCGAATGTGGTGCCACAGGTCGCCCACTGGCTATGCAGTCCATATCACACAGGCGTACAGCCATCGCCTTCTCTAGCTCAATACGTTTCTCCACAGTATCGAGGGAGAGAATATTAACCTTACTCCGATTCACCGCAGGAGTGCAATACATCGATTTACGAAAATATATGTACAATTTGGTCCACACTAGTTTGTAATCAGTGCCATACTCAGCTCCACGCAGTACACGTGTTATGCACCCTTCACGTATATCACGCTGACGTACGATGACATAGTCGAGCAGGTGAGTGTGACAACTCCGTGGGTGCGTCCAAGTTGCTATATCACTCGCACTCAGTGCAAACCCAGTGTTCGTGCTCGTCAGGACGTGAGTGGCACACAGTGAGAGCAGCCTGTCACCGTTCGCATTCGCTGAACCAATGGCGTGCGGACCGATAACTTCTGTCCACACCGATGCATCACGCCCAACGCGCTCGTTGTAATCGCCCAGCAGAAATAGTCGGTCGCTCCTCGGCTCAGACCGTATCATGGAGGATAACTGAGTGTAGACTTGATCATACGTGTTATCAAGATAACATATGGTCCGACTGTACGTACTACTGTGCCGCAATACATAAAAGAAAAGAACGGAAAAAATGAAACAGATACAAACCAGCTGAGCTACCGGTAACGGATGGGAATCGTTCCGGTAAGCTACCAGCCGGCTACTGTGCATAAAAAGAATTACTATGCAAAATTATATAAGCCTAAATTGTGAGATAGTGGTTGGAGGGGGCTGCTAACAGGGATGTGACGGACAAAGAAGCTCACAGCACGTACGCTATTGAGGTCGACTCCTAGCTATGTCAGCAAGTGTGCCTAGCCAAACGTGTTCATCGTCTTTCGGACCCCAACGAGGGAGCCGAGACGCTCTAACCCAGGCCAGCTTCGAAGTGAGGGCCTTCATTCCTCTCGACCAAGTCATCGCTTGGCCACCCCTTCTTCCATTCACACCCCTAGTGCGCAAACAACCTACGTTGCGGCAGTCGGTGGTCTGGCATGCATAACAGGTGCCCGAACCATCAGAGCCTGGTGCGTGAAATAACGGTGCTGAGCGGTTCATTTCCTTTTCCTGTGCCATAAACGAAGCGTCGAACACGCTCGTTGCTCACGTGGTGTTTCCACCAAATCTGAGCCAAATCGCGAAGGCACCTATGGTCGAACGTAACTAGCCTCTTTATGTCCACTGATCTAAAGGGCCAGGTTTCACATCCGTACAGTAAGGTCGAACGTACTGCTGCATTGTACACTCTACCCAACAGGGTGTGATCTCGCGCCGACACCATAGGTGGCGCAAGGCGCTTTTGTTATACGGCTCATTATCATATATTAGATTCCACGGGCGCTGATACAACTTCTCAGGTAGTTGAATTTTTGAACGACTTCTAGTTGATCCCCACCAACGGTCAGCGCAGGAGGCAGTCCAAACCAATTTTGTAGGAACAGCTTGCACTTCGAGGGTGCGAAGCAAAGCCCGAAGTGACGGACAGCCAGTGTTAATCTGTCCAACGCAGCTTGGCACGTCTGGGAGCTGTCACAGATTAGGGCAATATCATCAGCATACTCCAAGTCAAGAAGTCGTTCTCCTGGGAGCGGGTCCACACCTTCTAATTCGTGTCCTATGAACGCGATTTCCATGACTTCGTCAATAGCGAAGTTGAAGAGGAATGATGACAACGGGCATCCTTGCCTTACACCGCTGGAGATATTGAAGGGTGGCGACAGCTTGCGTAAGCCCTCATTCTGCCCGTGCTACGCACGTATAATACTCGGATAATATTTACATATTTCTCTGGCACACCTTTTCTGAGTAGACAGTCCCAAAGTGTAAGTCTATCCACTGCATCAAATGCACCTCTGATATCGAGGAACACGACGACGGTTGGCCGCCGATATATATGACTGCTCCAACAACTGACGCAAAGTGAAGAGGTAATCAATGCAGCCACGACCTCGACAAAACCCGGCTTGCTCTCCACGAATGACTTTCACAAGTGCCAGTCAGTCTATGATGGATTACAGAGGCAAGCAATTTGGAGGCGATGGAGATTAAACTGATTCCTCTGTGGTTGCAACATTCCGATAGTGAGCCTCCCATGAAATTGGGACTACGACTGAGTGGCTGCAGTCGTTTGGGACAGTTTCCTGCTCCCAGTTTCACTACTGACTCGTGTAAACCATCTACAAGAGCAGGTCCCCCAAATTTGAAGAGTGCTGGGGGACGTTCATCTGGTCCCACGGCTTTACATAACTTCAGCAGTCGGATCTCGCGTTAGACTTCTGAATGAGAGGGCGGATCCAATGGGACAGCCCATGGAGGAGGGCTATCACTGACCGACGGGAAATCTGACAATTCCGAACGATTAGATTGCCTTTCAGAGTACTCAGCCTAACACTCCAAGCGCTTTGACAAGTTGTGGATAGGCTGTCCACTCTCGTCACAAATTGTTTCACTAACACCAGGTCTCCTTCTGCCCGTTTCCCGTATCAGACAGAATAACTTACGATGGTTACCAAGGGCAGCGGCCATTTCCATTTCTAATGCACGGTGAGACCAACAAGATTCGCGGTCACTCTTCAGGCTAGCACGGAGTTTTGCCCGGAGCTCTTTTTGTGTTTCATAGTGTTCGCTTCCAGCCGGAATATGCCGGCGAGCATCTATAAGTTCCAGAGACTGTGAAGAGACCCAATGTCCATATTGGCGATTAGACATACCACATTAGGATTTTCCTGCTGCAAGTAAGGTCTGGTGAATATGAGACCAGTGACTTTCAATTGCATCCAGTGAGCGTTTATCCAACTCGCATGACAGCGTACTTTGATAGGCATTCAGAACAGCAGACTTCGTCGGTTGTCTAATATCAATGCGCTCACAGCGTCGTCTGGGGCGTCCGCCAAAACGCATCCGCATGTCAGCACGTACAAGTTCATGGTCAGTGTCCACATATGTGCTCCAAATCGAGTGACAGTTCTGGACGCAGCCTCTCCATCGGTAACTTATCGCAATGTGATCGATTTGCATCCATAGTTGGTTCGATGTTGATGGGCGCCAAGTCACCATCCGGCGGCTGCTGTGTCGGAAATTAGTGCCCACAAGAAATAAGCGAGCGTCTTCACACAAATGAAGCAACCGCTCACCATTATCATTACGCGAGCCTACACCATGTTGACCGCCCAGATACAGTTCATCAGTGGATAATTTTCCAACCTGTGCGTTCAGATCTCCCGCCAGCACAACTGTGTCTGAGCTTCTACTGTGGCGAAGGAGTTCGTTCAATTGGCGATACTAGTCGTCTTTTACCGGGTCATCGCTAGAGTTTGTGGGCGCATGGGCAGCGATAACGAATAGACACCGGTTAGTCCCACGCGACTTCGAACTTTGAATGAGCCAGCCAATCGGACTGCACACAACTGTCTACTGATTGCAATCCAGTCAACCAGAGCAGCTTCAGCTCTGGGACGCAGGGAAATACCAACACATTTTTGGCCGGTGCTCGAAGCTGCATCGTCACCGGATAGGCGCAATGAGAAAGTGCTGCTGATGTCACCTGAAGGGAATCGCAAAGTGAGCACGAGTCTTGCAGGCGGGTCTCTAATAAGCAGCAGATATCGATCGAGTGGGTCTTTAATGTTCGGGCAAGTGCTACCTGTTGACCGATCTGTAGCAATATGTGCACATTGAGGCATGCTAATCTGAGGGAGGATCAAAGGCTCCAAATGAAGCCGATGAACTGGGGTGGGCCGTTTACTTTGATATGGGTTTGTCGACAGTGCAGGAATGACGTTCCGCGTTCACCTGTGAGTTGAAATTAAATGGTAAAAGCCTATCAAAGCAAAGTGGGGGAGGGCCGAGAATTGGAGGGTTGAAAACAGGGGGGGGATAAAAGTGAAGCTGGAACTAGACGATAAGGGTCGAAAGGCATCAGAAGGTGAATAAGAAGATGGGAAGGCTTGAGCAGTAGCATCCAAACTTCTATCCACCCTGCTCGATGCAGCAGCTAGGGCACCGTTGATTATCCTCTGTGGTGGCCAGAGCATTAAAAAATTGTTTGAAGAAAGATTCATTGTATTGCGTGAGCAGTATACTGTCATGTTTCCCAGACTTAGACAGGAGAACGATTAGGGTTCTCAACCAAAGCCTTTGGTCCAAAATCCTGACCACAAGGCAGCGAGTTTGGCATTGGGCTACAAGTAGTCCGGTTTAAAATATAGGGTGCCACTCTCTTTGCAACCCCCAACCTGGAGAATCAGGAGGCTGAGTTTGCCTGGCCTCTAACCATTGACCAATCTGGTATGAATTACACTGAAGGTGCAAAAATGCACCACCCAGCATAGCTCAATGGATCTCTGAAGCACGCAAACCATCGCACCACGGTAAGGTCCACCTTCATTGCGAAGGGTACATTCCATCACCCGATGTTTATTGCTTTGCGCGCAGGTGTACGATCGCATTGTGATGGGCAATCGCACGCGAGGTGCCGGTTGTGCTTCGGAAGTTTGATTGCGAGACTCCACCCGGAGCCTTTGGCTCAATAGCCTGACTCACAAGGCAGTGGGTTATTTTCAGCTTTGCTTGAGGGACTCCACCCGGAGCCTTTGACTCAATATCCTGACGCACAAGGCAGTAAGGAGCAAATCCAGCTCGGGAATGTGATTGCATAGACAGATTGGGATTTTCTTGTGGTCCACCACACGCAGCCTTTGAAGATCTGGAAGTATTCTTATTTGTTTTGCGACCGTAGTAGGACACACACCTGCGATCACGGCCGGACGCAGGTGGGTTTTTGGCGGGTTTGCACGAATTTGACCAGGGGCTGCCTGGCTTGAGGCGGGCAGTAGCAAACCATTGAACACCCGGAGGTGTCCTCCCACCGTCAGAGACAATGCGTGGCACTCGTGCTCTACGCCAATCGAGCATTGAGAATATAACCCGTAAACCTGTTGTCTCCCATGGCTAGGTTTTACGGGAAGTGGGCCATCGACCACTTCCTAACCTCCGGAGAGGATGGACTAGGATACTGCCAGGGCGCCCACACTTGACAGGAGAACGACTCGGGTCCTCAGCCAAAGCCTTCGATTAAATGAAAACCCCAAAGGCAGCGGGTCTAGCACATGGTCAGTTAGCCGACTCATGCGGATTCGTGTCCTGTATCTTAGCAGAGAGAAGGGCGAAACCTAACTCCCACCCAGCGGTCGCCACGTGGAGGCGCCCAGGACATGAGACAATGGCGCAACAGTAGCAGCAGTGGGTAGACCATCTGTCAGGATCTAGCCTCCACCAGCCTCAGCGCGCCATAGGCTCTCCCGCCATATATATATATATATATGTATACATATGGTTGGCGGCGTCCGGTTTCAGATTTGCCTGTCACTGTGGCCAGCCACGGGACGTCTGCGCCTACAGAGAGACCATGGGTGGCTTGCGTTGCACCACACATCCCATATCCAGTGTAAACCCGGAGGAATAAGACCGGGAGACATGTGGATAGGGGCTACGTTTCATCAACGGAGCCGATTCACACACCAGTTCTTGAAGACCATCAGAGCTACCCTTCGGCTAGCTCGGCCTCTCATATGGTTTATCAGTTCACCTGCAATTGCGGTGATGTTTGCCTAGGTGAGACTAACCGTCGGTTGGCTCAGAGAGTAGCTGAGCACTTGCCAACGTGGGTCGAACACATGATGGCGCAACAAAACGGAATGCCCCACAGAACGAATCGGAGTCCGTCATCATCTATCGCCAAACACCTCTTGATAACTGGTCACCATGTGAACCCAAATAATGCGTTCAAGGTGCTATTACATATCAGGAACCCGATAATGTTGGCAATCAGTGAAGCGTTGCTAATTAGCTCTTATTAACTTGTGTTATGTGCACAGAAACTGTTGAGGCAATCAATCAGATTGCCTTGGTCTTGATTTTGACAGTTTAATTAGTGTGCCAATTTTTTCCAATGTATATATTTGTGTCTATGTTTCTGCTTGTATTATGTTTGCGACTGATGAGAACAGTCGGAATGTTGACATATCGCAATCTATGTCTTCTTTCTGCTTTGACAAAGTGTTTTTCCAGATCTACATTATGGCTGCAGTCTGTGTACACGTTGCGCTTGAACTACCATCGAGCAGCGTTCTCAGCGGCTCCAACCTCGGTCCAAACACCGCCTTCACTGAGTCAAAAAATTCGTTCTGTTGGCGGCTTTCGTAGCGCTTCACCTTCTGCGTCCACCATGCATTTTTAATGAGACGGAGCTCTCGGCTCAGTCGTCGTCGAATTCTGCCAAACTTTCTCTTCTTCCCCAAGTCACTGGGGTCTGACACACGTGCAGCAAATGCTGCATTCTTCTCCGACACCAATGCGCCAATCGTCGCATTGTTCTCATCAAACGAATCGGGCCGCTTACAGTTTGTGCGCCCAGTGGTCTCCTCGGTAACAGCTGTCACCTGGTCGCGAATGTGGTGCCACAGGTCGCCCACTGGCTATGCAGTCCATATCACACAGGCGTACAGCCATCGCCTTCTCTAGCTCAATACGTTTCTCCACAGTATCGAGGGAGAGAATATTAACCTTACTCCGATTCACCGCAGGAGTGCAATACATCGATTTACGAAAATATATGTACAATTTGGTCCACACTAGTTTGTAATCAGTGCCATACTCAGCTCCACGCAGTACACGTGTTATGCACCCTTCACGTATATCACGCTGACGTACGATGACATAGTCGAGCAGGTGAGTGTGACAACTCCGTGGGTGCGTCCAAGTTGCTATATCACTCGCACTCAGTGCAAACCCAGTGTTCGTGCTCGTCAGGACGTGAGTGGCACACAGTGAGAGCAGCCTGTCACCGTTCGCATTCGCTGAACCAATGGCGTGCGGACCGATAACTTCTGTCCACACCGATGCATCACGCCCAACGCGCTCGTTGTAATCGCCCAGCAGAAATAGTCGGTCGCTCCTCGGCTCAGACCGTATCATGGAGGATAACTGAGTGTAGACTTGATCATACGTGTTATCAAGATAACATATGGTCCGACTGTACGTACTACTGTGCCGCAATACATAAAAGAAAAGAACGGAAAAAATGAAACAGATACAAACCAGCTGAGCTACCGGTAACGGATGGGAATCGTTCCGGTAAGCTACCAGCCGGCTACTGTGCATAAAAAGAATTACTATGCAAAATTATATAAGCCTAAATTGTGAGATAGTGGTTGGAGGGGGCTGCTAACAGGGATGTGACGGACAAAGAAGCTCACAGCACGTACGCTATTGAGGTCGACTCCTAGCTATGTCAGCAAGTGTGCCTAGCCAAACGTGTTCATCGTCTTTCGGACCCCAACGAGGGAGCCGAGACGCTCTAACCCAGGCCAGCTTCGAAGTGAGGGCCTTCATTCCTCTCGACCAAGTCATCGCTTGGCCACCCCTTCTTCCATTCACACCCCTAGTGCGCAAACAACCTACGTTGCGGCAGTCGGTGGTCTGGCATGCATAACAGGTGCCCGAACCATCAGAGCCTGGTGCGTGAAATAACGGTGCTGAGCGGTTCATTTCCTTTTCCTGTGCCATAAACGAAGCGTCGAACACGCTCGTTGCTCACGTGGTGTTTCCACCAAATCTGAGCCAAATCGCGAAGGCACCTATGGTCGAACGTAACTAGCCTCTTTATGTCCACTGATCTAAAGGGCCAGGTTTCACATCCGTACAGTAAGGTCGAACGTACTGCTGCATTGTACACTCTACCCAACAGGGTGTGATCTCGCGCCGACACCATAGGTGGCGCAAGGCGCTTTTGTTATACGGCTCATTATCATATATTAGATTCCACGGGCGCTGATACAACTTCTCAGGTAGTTGAATTTTTGAACGACTTCTAGTTGATCCCCACCAACGGTCAGCGCAGGAGGCAGTCCAAACCAATTTTGTAGGAACAGCTTGCACTTCGAGGGTGCGAAGCAAAGCCCGAAGTGACGGACAGCCAGTGTTAATCTGTCCAACGCAGCTTGGCACGTCTGGGAGCTGTCACAGATTAGGGCAATATCATCAGCATACTCCAAGTCAAGAAGTCGTTCTCCTGGGAGCGGGTCCACACCTTCTAATTCGTGTCCTATGAACGCGATTTCCATGACTTCGTCAATAGCGAAGTTGAAGAGGAATGATGACAACGGGCATCCTTGCCTTACACCGCTGGAGATATTGAAGGATGGCGACAGCTTGCGTAAGCCCTCATTCTGCCCGTGCTACGCACGTATAATACTCGGATAATATTTACATATTTCTCAGGTACACCTTTCCTGAGTAGACAGTCCCAAAGTGTAAGTCTATCCACTGCATCAAATGCACCTCTGATATCGAGGAACACGACGACGGTTGGCCGCCGATATATATGACTGCTCCAACAACTGACGCAAAGTGAAGAGGTAATCAATGCAGCCACGACCTCGACAAA